>JABBOT010000080.1:47959569-48563454 GCA_016165875.1 Acanthopleura granulata | reverse complement strand
CCAGAATGATGTTACTGGTTTAACATGACCAGAATGATGTTACCTGTCTGATATGACCAGAATGATGTTACCTGTCTGAGATGACCAGAATGATGTTACCTATCTGACATGACCAGAATGATGTTACCTGTCTGATATGACCAGAATGATGTTACCTGTCTGAGATGACCAGAATGATGTTACCAGTCTGACATGACCAGAATGATGTTACCAATCTGACATGACCAGAATGATGTTACCAATCTGACCTGACCAGAATGATGTTACCAGTCTGAGATGACCAGAATGATGTTACCAGTCTGAGATGACCAGAATGATGTTACCAGTCTGAGATGACCAGAATGATGTTACCAATCTGACATGACCAGAATGATGTTACCTGCCTGAGATGACCAGAATGATGTTACCTATCTGACATGACGAGAATGATGTTACTTGTCTGACATGACTAGAATGATGTTACCAATCTGACATGATCAGAATGATGTTACCTGTCTGACATGACCAGAATGATGTTACCTCTCAGATATGACCAAGCTGATGTTACCTGTCAGATATGACCAAACTGATGTTACCTATCAGATATGACCAAGCTGATGTTACCTGTCAGATATGACCAGGCTGATGTTACCTGTCAGATATGACCAGGTTGATGTTACCTGTCAGATATGACCAAGCTGATGTTACCTATCAGATATGACCAAACTGATGTTACCTATCAGATATGACCAAGCTGGTGTTACCTGTCAGATATGACCAAGCTGATGTTACCTATCAGATATGACCAAGCTGATGTTACCTGTCAGATATGACCAAGCTGATGTTACCTATCAGATATGACCAAACTGGTGTTACCTGTGAGATATGACCAAGCTGGTGTTACCTATCAGATATGACCACACTGGTGTTACCTGTCAGATATGACCAAGCTGGTGTTACCTGTCAGATATGACCAAGCTGATGTTACCTATCAGATATGACCAGGCTGATGTTACCTGTCAGATATGACCAAGCTGGTGTTACCTGTCAGATATGACCAAGCTGATGTTACCTGTCAGATATGACCAAGCTGGTGTTACCTATCAGATATGACCAAGCTGGTGTTACCTATCAGAGATGACCAAGCTGATGTTACCTGTCAGATATGACCAGGCTGGTGTTACCTGTCAGATATGACCAGGCTGGTGTTACCTGTCAGATATGACCAGGCTGGTGTTACCTGTCAGATATGACCAGGCTGGTGTTACCTGTCAGATATGACCAGGCTGGTGTTACCTGTCAGATATGACCAGGCTGGTGTTACCTGTCAGATATGACCAGGCTGGTGTTACCTGTCAGATATGACCAGGCTGGTGTTACCTGTCAGATATGACCAGGCTGGTGTTACCTGTCAGATATGACCAGGCTGGTGTTACCTGTCAGATATGACCAGGCTGGTGTTACCTGTCAGATATGACCAAGCTGGTGTTACCTATCAGATATGACCAGGCTGGTGTTACCCGTCAGATATGACCAAGCTGATGTTACCTATCAGATATGACCAGGCTGGTGTTACCCGTCAGATATGACCAAGCTGATGTTACCTATCAGATATGACCAGGCTGGTGTTACCCGTCAGATATGACCAAGCTGATGTTACCTATCAGATATGACCAAGCTGATGTTACCCGTCAGATATGACCAAGCTGGTGTTACCTGTCAGATATGACCAGGCTGGTGTTACCTATCAAGCTGATGTTACCTGTCAGATATGACCAGGCTGGTGTTACCTATCAGATATGACCAGGCTGGTGTTACCTATCAAGCTGGTGTTACCTATCAAGCTGGTGTTACCTATCAAGCTGGTGTTACCTGTCAGATATGACCAGGCTGGTGTTACCTGTCAGATATGACCAAGCTGATGTTACCTATCAGATATGACCAGGCTGGTGTTACCCGTCAGATATGACCAAGCTGATGTTACCTATCAGATATGACCAAGCTGATGTTACCTGTCAGATATGACCAGGCTGGTGTTACCTATCAGATATGACCAGGCTGGTGTTACCTATCAAGCTGATGTTACCTGTCAGATATGACCAGGCTGGTGTTACCTATCAAGCTGATGTTACCTGTCAGATATGACCAGGCTGGTGTTACCTGTCAGATATGACCAGGCTGGTGTTACCTATCAAGCTGGTGTTACCTATCAAGCTGGTGTTACCTATCAAGCTGGTGTTACCTATCAGATATGACCAAGCTGGTGTTACCTGTCAGATATGGCCAAGCTGATGTTACCTATCAGATATGACCAGGCTGATGTTACCTGTCAGATATGACCAAGCTGGTGTTACCTGTCAGATATGACCAAGCTGATGTTACCTGTCAGATATGACCAAGCTGGTGTTACCTATCAGATATGACCAAGCTGGTGTTACCTATCAGAGATGACCAAGCTGATGTTACCTGTCAGATATGACCAGGCTGGTGTTACCTGTCAGATATGACCAGGGGTGTCAGATATGACCAGGCTGGTGTTACCTGTCAGATATGACCAGGCTGGTGTTGCCTGTCAGATATGACCAGGCTGGTGTTACCTGTCAGATATGACCAAGCTGGTGTTACCTATCAGATATGACCAGGCTGGTGTTACCCGTCAGATATGACCAAGCTGATGTTACCTATCAGATATGACCAGGCTGGTGTTACCTGTCAGATATGACCAGGCTGGTGTTACCTATCAGATATGACCAAGCTGATGTTACCTATCAGATATGACCAGGCTGGTGTTACCTATCAGATATGACCAAGCTGGTGTTACCTATCAGATATGACCAGGCTTTTGTTACCCGTCAGATATGACCAAGCTGATGTTACCTATCAGATATGACCAGGCTGGTGTTACCCGTCAGATATGACCAAGCTGATGTTACCTATCAGATATGACCAGGCTGGTGTTACCCGTCAGATATGACCAAGCTGATGTTACCTATCAGATATGACCAAGCTGATGTTACCTGTCAGATATGACCAAGCTGGTGTTACCTGTCAGATATGACCAGGCTGGTGTTACCTATCAAGCTGATGTTACCTGTCAGATATGACCAGGCTGGTGTTACCTGTCAGATATGACCAGGCTGGTGTTACCTATCAAGCTGGTGTTACCTATCAGATATGACCAGGCTGGTGTTACCTGTCAGATATGACCAGACTGGTGTTACCTATCAAGCTGATAGCTTCTTGGAGAACAGTGTACACCTAAATGGTAAAAAGGTAGTACAGTACCAATTCTTCAGCTACAACGAAGTGCTGAAAGATGGACTGTTTGAAATCTTGATTAATCCATGATTAAGGTTGACAAAACTGGAACATGTGTAACTAATTGTAACATTTTACTGAACACTAAGAAATATATTTACATTACGTTCTATTCGAGTTAACAGGAAGGTCTTTATTTATGGCGTGAAATTTGTCACAAGAATGTTTTATAAGTCTGTTAGATTTAAATTCACTCAGCTGTAAGGTTAACAGAAGGCAGGCAGGGTGGAATGGAGCTGGCCATTGATGTGCATTAGACAGCATGCATTGGGCTTGTTGTAAGGTTAACAGAGGGCAGGCAGGGTGGAATGGAGCTGGCCATTGATGTGCATTAGACAGCATGCATTGGGCTTGTTGAAAGTTTAAGGGTCACCTGAACTCCCTTCCCTCAAGTCTTAAGGCCCACGACAGGTAAATAAGTACAGCTTTACAATGGAGTGCTGAATGGGTCAGGTACAACAGAGTAGGGCCTGAATAGAGTGGTCAGGTGGAGAGAATGAATCGAGGCTGTAGGTCCACTAATGCTACAACGGTCACAGAGTGGTCAAATTTCACCACAGGTTAAACCCGAAGAATGGACACTTTGTACACGGCATTGGCCAGCCCATTGGTAAATAAAGAGGCAAATTTGCTCTCCGAATTGTAAACATAATGCAAATATGATTCGTACAAAGACTTGTTGATTTGCAGAAATACTGGTGCAGATAATCGCAAGTGTTTGATCACAATGGCCGATTTGACAGAGGCAGTCCTGTGAAGCAGCGGGTTTTGTTAACTGCCAGAAGGTGTGGCCACCATTCACTTGGGGATTCTGGGAACATGTACGAAATTTATTCATGTATCTTGCACATTTGCATAATGAAGAGGACAGACAATGTGAATGATTTGGGAATTGTATATTTCTAAACATTTGAAGTTTTTCATAAAATGAATTTGATGTACTTGGGGGCAATACATGTACTTCAGCAATATTGCCCTTTTATTAGGGACAGTTTATGTGTGAATCGTGGACTGAATTTGAACCCTCTTGAGATATTTCCCGTGAAAGTCTGTACAAGGTTATCTTCATGTAATACAAATGTCTTTTGAAACACAAAATGATGTAGAACTGCGCATGTTGTGTACTTTACATTCAAATGCCATTTGTCAAGTTTTTCATTACTTGAAATAGTGAAGTTAGTTAATTTAGATGTGCTTTAATTGCTCATGATGTAACAGTTAAGGAAAAGTATTCAGCATTATATTTTTTAATTGGACCTACTTGTAAAGAAATACTTTTTTCTTTGATGGCTACATAAACCCGGAGTATGAGTTCTATGAATGCCCTGCTACTTTGTGTATAACCAGGTATTTTTTGAGTAAGAATTGAACTTATACAAAAAACATGTCATGGGTATTAATTTGAGTGAAATCAGTGATATCCAGTGTTTATATTTACATGTAAGACATGTAATGTAAGGGTAAGTAATTCTAATTCTCTCTTCCAAATTCAGATTTGTTTTTTCTGGTTTTGGCAAAGGGCCATGAGCATTTAGTTAGAACTTGTGGGAAAAACACTGAGCAGCAAATAATTTCAGCTCTCTTTTTCTTTCCTCAGCTTATTAAGTCAGCCCATGTAAAAATCAGTCTGTGCCAAGCTCGATGTGAAATTCTCCATCACCAAACAGTCCTGTGATTGTCTTTAATTTGGTCTAAATTAATCCTGTGGCAAGATTTGTGGCAGATGGCTTGGGGTTTCTGTTTCTGAGCTGTTTGAACTGGTTTATTGGGCTATCACTGGAAGGAGTCTGGCGTCTGCAAATGGGTGTGTATACACCAGGCCCTTCATTTATACTGGCGGAGAAGATTGCCCCAACTTACTCTAGGCCTCTCATCAGACTGATTAAGTAACGGTAAACAAATGCAGTCATTGAGGGGAAACTGTTTCAGAGAAAATCGGAGAGCCAAGACGTGACTGCAGAACACATTCTATGCCTCTTCACTCAAGCCATTATGACAACAGCTAGGTTACATGTCAAACTCTGTCATCAACATTGTTGACTTAGATGGTGCCAGCTAAAAGGAACAGTCGAAATTATTCGTCTAAAGGGGTTGAATAACAGAGCTGATTCCATTTCTGTCTGATTTTCTTTTCTTTAGCTCTGAAGTAATCCTGTGACTATGTCAACAGAGCTGTCCACATTCTGCCAATAAGTGGCCCCTCATAAAACATAATGGCAGGCACCTCTGTTGGTTCGGCATATTTTGACACAATACAAATCCAATTTTTGAGTTCACTGAACGTAGGCTGTTCTGATTGATTTGTGAAGAGCACTCATCAAGCAGTTGACCGTGAGATGATAATCAGCTTAAAACCTCACAAATTCTGTTTGGTGCTGGGTGATAATTAGATACAAATGCTGGCACTTTGAGAATAAATATGCATTATCTTCTGTTAGGAGAAGGAAATGGCTTCTAGGAGTGGTGATAGGATTGTTATCTTGACTGTTATATAATTAAGTGAGATTTAGTTATTGTTGACATGTTAGCCTGCCGTTATGATCAATTTTCAAGTGTAATTTGATTTGAATATGAGAGTAATTTCGAGCGGGTATTTGGCACACTTCGTGTATGTTTCCCCAACAAAATCAGTTAGCCCAAGAGAAATCCTATCAAGCAGACCATTGGATGAATTTCTCACAATGCTCTCAGAAGCTTGGCAGTATTATAAAATGCAATCATACGTTCATATCACAGCACTACGTTACATGGGCATGGTTTGCACTTTCCAAGGAGATTGTCAATTTAATCTGTCTATTTGTTTGGCAGTGTCATAGTTTGCTTCCATTTGCACGTAGTCAGTTTGTAATAAAAATATGATATGTGTGTATTATTTAAATCATGACATCTAATGTGAAGTATGTTGCTAAAACGAACATTATTCGTCATGTCAAACTCAGTCATGTTTCAGTCATGTTGCCTTCATTTCTTTTAAGGGATGTTGATTTTGCACACCAACATATTAAGATCTGTACTGGGCATGTTATAAAACCTTTTTTTTGGGTTTTGATTTTGTTTTTTACATTCTCTGTTAAAAACACCTTCTTCATTAACTTATGTACATGTAGAGGCTTGCAAGAATGCTAGGGTTGCTGCCGTAATGAATTTGCATGTGTACCTGAGATTTGTAAATAAAATGCCAAATCATTAGAAGCTATTGACCCAAGACAAATAAAGGAAGATGGATTGTATTTGATGGGCAATTTAACATGGCAAATGTATGGCCCACATTCAGCCCTGTTTAGCGGACAAGTTAGTGCAAGTTTACCTACTAGGAAATGCTTGCATATGTGGAAGTCAGAAGTTGGACTCTCTGGACTGATTGCCATGGTAATTTAGCTGTTACTATGGAGGCAAAAAGAGTTTTTGATTTCAGATTTTTTAGCTTGGGAGCAACTTTTCATTTGCAATTAACAAGAGTACTTAGGATGGTTAAATCTGTTTGGCTTTGGCTTCATGACGTTCACGCATTACTTCACAGGTAATCCTCAGCTTGAAAAAGGACACGATGTTGCTCAGCCAATGTTGTTCTCTATTCACTGCCATGTGTTGTATTACCAAAAATATTTGAACACTGAGATTCGATTGTGTAATCTTCTCAACATTCAAGGGGAATTTCACAGTCCATGTTGGGCCTCTTTCAGATTCTTTGGAGTTTAATTTTGCAAAATAAATTTGAACTTGACTAACATTGAGACCCAGAAGACCATGGTAGAAGATTAAACTCTCTCGGCTCTCGGTTTTTACAATCCAACTGACACCTCAGGAAACCTAACCTGAGAACGCTGGTGTGCTCCTGCATAAATGAGCCGCCTGTTGTCACGGCGATGTACTTTGTGCCGTGTACACAACGTGACCAATCGAGTGGCCGGTAATATTCACTGCGACCCTATCTACCTAGTGAAAGACCATCATGGCAACAATTGCATGATAACCATGTTTTGATGTCTAACAGTTTCTATTGAAACACATTTTTTAAAGTCTTGCAAAGTGTGAAAAGGTAGACAAGGTGAAGAAAGAAAATTTGACAGTTGTTTGAAGAATTATAGTCCAAAATTCTTCACATTCTAGTTCTGTTTGTTGTATGTACATATCCCTGTTACCCTGTGAAAATTGGTTAATACTGAGTTACCTTTTGAAGTTTGTTTTTATAAGGTCAAGTCTCCTCATTGATATTTATTTTGATTTTGTGGCTGTAGGCTTTGTGATGTTATTGTATGATCTTAGATGACAAGAAAGGCTGCTCCCTGGAACACTCAATGGTTGTTAGTACATTTTTTATAAAAGTGATCTGTTCATGTTTTGGGGGCCAGGGAGTAGGAATCCTTTGTCATCTTTCTGGTAAATACATTCTGCATTACTAGCATTGATTTTGGTCAGGAATAACATTAGAAGGTGTAAGTCAGCATTCAGATTAGATCTGAAATGTTGAATATGACACACTAAAGCATGAAAGTAAACAGATGGGACATTAACCAGTATAATGTGTGTTATATGTATGGGTGTTATGATTATTTTTCAGCTCAAACAAGTATATTATGCCACATGTTTCACAGTTGCAAAAAACAAAAATGCTTATTGTGGCAAGGAAATTACGTCCACTATTGTAAATGTTGAATGTAAGAAAGGGCACTAATACCGGATGTGCCCCATTTAGGTTGGAAATTGAATTATCGTTCTGGCAACATTCGTGCTGTAGAGAAGGCTGTGCTGTGAGTGGAGCATACACAAATGTTACGTGTTATATGCTCGTAGCTACTTCACTGTCATCCTCCATGACTCCTTGACCTTATGCCCATCCCTGCACCCAAAAATGGTAACAAATTAGGCAGAAAATGGGCCCTGGGAGGTGTGATGGAATTTATGGAGAGAACACCTGGCTTTGGTGCGTGACAATACCTCTTACCAGGAGTATTAATGAGCTTTTACTTGTTCGTGCTACATGTTTACCTGTGTGTGTTAGCTACACTTATCCACAGGTAAAAGGGCTTAACAAGTTGTGATGGACTCACCTGAACTGTTGCTATGGTAGCCTGACCAACATCTTTGACCCAGATTGACTTTATTGAGGACTGAAGATAAAAAAGTAAATCAGATATATGGTAAATACCTTTTAGTTTCACACGGGGATTTACCAGTGTGTCCTATGACTACTTGGGTCCATGGTTGTTATTAAATGACTGTGAGAGAGTGGCAGAGGTATTTTCATATCAGATCATAATGTTTTATGTACAAGACATTTGGTTAATGTTGAGTGTTGTAATCAATCTAGAAAAAAGTTTTCTGTACATTGTTGTCTAATTATGGGACTTTGCCTTGAGATAAGAATATCTGGGAAAGGCAACAGACGTTAAGGTCTTGTTCTGGCTGGTTCTGCTAATAATCTTAGGGTAGGTAAATATAGTGTTTCAAAAAATTGCCAGTTTGTACTTAGCCACTATACCTGATGTTTGGAGAAGTCTCATCTGTAAGCTTATGAACAGATCATCATTGAGAAATGGTTTTGTTCATGAGGAAATAACATGGTGCACATCCGCTATAAGTTGGCATTCAAATATATTATTTTCCTTTAATTTGCCAAGTTTATAGAAATCAGTTACAATGCATTGATGTGGACAATGCGTTTTTTTTCGGACTGTTGAAATATTCAGTGTGACAATTTACTAAATAGGTTCTTAATATGAAGGATAATATTTTGAAGCAAAAGTCAAGTAGGATGTATTCAGGGCTTTCTTTCAGCTATAATAAAATAAGCTATGATTTTAAACTTAGTTGATATATTGGACTAGTTATAAGTGACAGGAATGCCTTATACATGTACCAACAGCAAGCAAAAACCACAAGTGTCATACACTCTGATTAAAATGAATATCCTCATTGTAAACATTGGGTTGGTTGTGGCCAGTAAACATGGACAGGGAATAAAACTGTGGAATAATATCCCTAATAATACTGCAAGTGTTTGTTTTAAATTCAGTGAGGAATGAAATCTATCAGCATACCATATGAGGATATTTCCTGACTGGAATGTATGTTCACTCCGATAAAAGACCTTAAATACTTATGATGTAACTCTAATATTGAGCGTTTTCCAGAGGGAACTGTTTATGGTAGAGCTTTACGGTGGCACTAGCACTTGAGATTTATCTGATAGATCTGGCCATGCATTTTACTCTCAGCTTACACAACTGTTTCCTGGTTGATCTATTTTTGGAGAGCCTCACCTATAAATACCACCATAGTCTATGTTACTTTTTTCTCTCTGTACCTTCAAATGCCTCTTGGGTGAGGATCCGTAACTTGTCTGGCAGCCAAGCTGAGCGTTGAGGCAAAGATAACTGTATGTAGTTAGGGTAGAGTCTGTGGGGGGGGGGAGGGGGGAGGGGGGATTCTGTGCATAGTCAGCTTCCTGATAAACCTTTTGACTTTATAAGCTGGAGCGGATCCTGCAAAGCTTGGTTCACGGGCTAGTAATCTTATGTATCATTGTGAACCACTTGGCAAGTAAAGCCATTTTCTGCATCAAACTTCAGAAGATCTGTTTGGGTGACACATTCTAAAGTGCTTGGCCAGCCCATATAATACTTCAGTAGATCTGCGTAAGTGAAACATGCTCATTGCCTTAGCCAGCAAGGCCCTTTCCCATGTAAAACTTCACAAGATCTGGTTAAAGAGAAGAATTCTAAGCCACCTGAGCAATGAGGCCCTTTACTGTTTTAAACTTTAGAAAATCTGACTAAGTTACATGAGTGCATTTTGATTTTCCTTACTGTTTTCGTAGTAAATTTGTCAGCTTCATCCCTAATACTGTATATCCCCTAACTTTTACACTGTGTCATGCCATATGTACCACAATGTGCAGCATAAACTTTTCTGTGCAGTCAACATTTTAAAAATCTCCACCTAACAAGACCACCATTTTTTTTTTTTACCTGCTGCTTCTGGAAGGGCTGTGATAGCATTTTGTCACCTTGGTAACCTCCAGGTAGGTCTGTAGTAAGCCTGGGCAAAACGTGTTCAGTTCTATCTAAAACAGACAATATCCTATTATATTATAACTAGGCATAAAATAACAGTTTAAAACTGTCTCTTTGGCAGTATTATTTAATCAGTGCTCTGGCACTCTGAAATTGGGAGCAACCCAAAGGCTAATGTGATTCTCTCATTGAACAGTTTTATGTATGTCTTGAACATTCAGTTCAGATGTAAAAACTAGCAGGAGCAAGACTTTATCTTGTGACACCAGTAAAAAATTATTTCTTATTACTAATCAATGAATTCCATCAGGGTTGAACAGTTTATTGTCATGTAATTTTGTTCCTCATTTTAGAATGTGTTGGTATTCTTCCCAGAGATATTAAATTCTGAGTATTCAGTCTCCAGAGTTTTTTTCTAATATGAAGGAATTAAGTTGACAGAGAAAGAAAGAATTATGTGGGTGGATCATTAAAGCATAGGGGGCTGGGGCAAGAGGCAGGGGTGAGGGGTAGTTTATACCTAAGGTTTGCAGTGAAGGCTTGGCCCAGCTGGCATTGCGGTTTAGACATCTCATAATGGACTTCCGTTTAAAAGAGGCTCCCTGCAGTGAGAAGTGGGCCACAGGAATTGGCCAATCGTGTGTCCAGGAAGTCAGCTGCCAGTGGCTGTATTAAAGGACTTCCGGTTGGTTGACTGGAGCAGCTGGTTACAATTCTGGCCAATGAGATCAAAGGATTTTTCTTCAGGAGTTCGTGACAAATCGTCACGTGCAGTGTGAATTCGTAACAAACAGTTAGCTCTTTGTTTCTTCTTGCTGAAATACATTTAACTTTTGCTGCATGTTGATTACCATGTGTTATGTAATCAGGTCACCTTGAGGGCCATGTAATGAAGGATCTTCCTACCTGATGTTAGCCTCGTCAGTTCATAGTCAAATGACTGTCATGTATTGTTATTTGCCTGTGACGTTTTGTCCGTCAGATGTACAACTGTTTTCTTGTCCTTTGGCTACAGAGCTGATGTCAACATGAAGACATCGGTTTTTTTGTCATTTAGACATTTTTAAAGCCTTTGTTTGATAAGAAAATGTGTAACTGCTCGTAAATCTGGAATCGGAGGAAGAATTTGCATCTTTGATTAGCTGTTGGCTTTTTTACCATTCTTTGACTAGTGGTGTATGCCATACTTAAGAACTGGCAGCCAGATTGAAGAGTGGAATAAACAGCAACTGTTCTGAAGGCACCTCACAAACTTCATGATTTAAATGTGCAACCAAAGCAGCAAGACCTGAGTTTGAGCTGCCATTTCATTGGTCGGTGATTGGTCGGCTGTGACAAGAATATCATTGTAGCAATTAAACCTGGTTAAGGCCCTGTTAAACTGTTTGTATGTTTCCTACTACACCATATCCAAAGTTGTAGACTTTCAGATTTGTGTAAAACTTTTTATTTAAAGATTTTCACATCAGTGCCAAAAAGTGACAAGGGGCTGTAACTTGAGGATTTTGTACATGGGGACTTATGTTGCTACCTACTGTTCTGACAAGCTGCTTAGAATGTCCTGTATTCAGGAAAGGGTTGCGTTTTCAGAAGCACGCGATGGCCTTAAAATGGTATTTTTGATGCCAACACTTAAGTTTTCTGGTAAGAAATTTATCCAACTTCACCAAAAAAAACCCCCTTTAAGTGGCCGTCTATGGTGGATGAATCAATCAGAGTGTTTCAGTTGAATGAAGCTAAACCAGGGAACTTGAAATCTTGGTTGTGTCATAGCCGTTGGTGTAACGGTGACTTTCAAGCTGCTACCTGGACCTCAACCAGCAGACCCTGTTTAGGGATGTTTGCTTGGATCTGGTTGTGGGGAGATAGTTTACCCTGCCTTGTTATATTGGTACCCCTTGGTGGTGTTACAGTGCGCTGTTGCCTCCACTGGAGAACAGGGTGGCTGATTAAATGTCCAAATCATTCATCCAATCCCACATCTGGCTTGTCTTCAGTCATCACCATTAACCACATCAAAATTCAAATGGACAATGTCATGAATTATGTCTAAAATTAGCTTTCAACAGATGTGAAATTTTTATAGTCAAAACAGATGGGGGTTACACTGGCGAGGTTCATCCTGATGTACAGTGTCTTTATGAATTGGAAATGTGATGAAAATGACCAGTTGGTAGATCCCTGTACACCTCCGGAAGGAGTATGGTGGGGTGGTGGCTTATGATTGGACTACATATAAGGGGTTGGTTGTGTCAAGTCAAACCCCAGATTGAGAAGAAACAGAAACCTCTTATTTTTAAAATCTGTTCCCTCCAGATTTTTTTGATAAAGGCATATATTTTAAGTGTGGGTGAGCTGGTTGCAGGCAGAAATCTGGAAATGGATTTTGGTTGGACTCCCTTTAACCCCTTAAATATTATTATCTTCCATTAAAGGGGGTGTACATTTCAAACTTATCTGACTTTAAGAACAGCTGGCCAACAAACTGTTTCTGGTAATTACTTCATGGTAGTTACACATTCCTTTGAGCTTAGTCAAAAGATATAAAGGTTTTAAAGAAATCAACTTTTTTTTTAAAGGGCAGGAGTTTTTCTACCCAATTTCTTTTTAGAAACTCAGTTTGAACAAATCAGAAAACTCAATATTTTTTCATCACGAGTGTATGAAAAGCTCAATTTATTTCATGAAAACAGTGCAAAATTTGCCTAAAATTTAATTTTCTGCTAACCACATTGAGAAAGTGGCTAGAAGAACCCAGGAGGAACCAGAATTTTCCCAAGAGTTTCCAGATTTGGGTGGCGAAGCCATAAGTTTAATTGGTTACATTAATTAACACATTATTAGCACATGGAAACTGTGATGAAAATGTGTGTAGAAGTAAAATCTTCGCATCTGGAATACAGAATTCCCCTGAATATTGAATGAGTCCTACGGTTTTAATGATTTTTAGGTGAAGAGTTTATATATTTATGTTGGTTTAAGTTATTCCTAATGGATTACTTATCTTTTCAAAATGAAAACAAATTTAACCACAGTGTACTTCACTGATTGGCATGGTTCAGTGGCTCATCTTTCTCTTTCAGTGACATTTAAAAGTTGAAAATGACATAACATGAAGAGACTCTTATGCATGTAAAACTTTTATTTAGTAGCAGATGATGTTTCGATGTAGTTACTATCATTATTATGAGTGACTTCATAACGCTGTTAATTACTTCCTCCCTACATAGTTTACAAATTAATAGAAGTTGTATATCCAAAAGCATCTCTTCCATGTCATAGCTCATCTCCTAGTTTGTATTTTCAAAATTTAAAAGTATCGTTTCAGTCCTTCTTGAATATACTGTCTCTATAACATCACAAACTTTATGATATGATCTCTGTGGTATTAAATTGGTATTAAAGGCTATGGATAAATTGCTCGAGTTAAGGTAACAGTTTTACAGGACCTGAATGGTGTTTGTGATTCAGTGTAGAGGCTCTTGAGGTTGAGCTTCAGTAGTCTAAACATAGACGTTTGCCATATGGCTAGTCATTTAGTGCTTCATCTGTAACTTTAGCCCCTGCTACTCTGTCAGCTTGGATAAATGAGGGGGGTGGGGTTGACGGGCAGGGACATCATAATACCCCCCCCCCCTCCCGAGTGTAACAGACAGAGAAGAGCTGAAGTAACAGGGCCTAATGGAGACATTCCTGTAAACTGTATCCTCCCTCTCCCTAGCTTACAATGTACAGATGCAACTGTCTATCTGCATGCAAGGCTGTCCTTGATCAAGCATCCTCCAGGGGAAAAACACAAATGAGGGTGAACAGGGAACAGCTAGAATGAATTTTCTGACCATTTTCTTTGTTTGATGAGCTTGTATAAACATAAATGAATCACAGTTTGAATAAGTCATAGACAGACATCAGGTAGCCACCTTTTCAAAGCTGGATGATCGGGATTTGAATTTGAAACGAGTTTAACCGTGGAATTAATGATTAAATCTCATGTCCCAAATATATGGAATATGATTTCCATCACTGACATGTATCTTTATTTTTACCATAGTTCTATGTTGACAAGTTTGTTTAAGAGAGAATATAAATTAAATAAGGTTTGGATAGTTTGAAAATATTGAAAAGCTTTTATTGCTGTAACCGAGCTCTGCAGAGGAGGTTAAGTTCCTGCCATCAGTTCGAACAGCTATAACTTTATATCAAACATATTGCATGGAGAATTGTGGGATTTGGGAATGATGAATGATTTGTGAATGACCTCATATAAGCATGCAGCTTCTAAGCTACTGGATATAATATTTTGTGGAATGTGAATTGAATGCTCAGCCTGATATTGTAGGCCTACTCTGATATCACCTAGAAACCAAGGTGATGAGGTACAGCTCCCTAGTCCTGAGATCCAAGGCTTTGTACATTTGAACCAACTGTCAGATGGTTGTTGAAGAACTTAGCCCTTAGCACACCAAATCCCTTATCTGAAAGTAGTTACTGTGGTAGAGTAGTGGGCTGTAAATCAAAGCTGCCTGAGTAAGATTGAGGTCAGTCAGTGGTGACCATGACTTCAGATGACCACCATTAAGTGGTCATTTCAGTGCTTTGAGGCTTGGCTGGCCAGGTCTTACTAACATGGTAGAATGGCTTACAGGTGCTTCTTTATTGCATGCATATGAAAGAAGATTATTTTAATACATGGAAATAAAATTACTTTGATGTGACTGACATGTAATTGTGTTCTCAGCACATTACAATTAGAACACTGTCAGTTTGTCCATGGGTCAGTAAAACTGACCACCTGTGCTCTGCCCACCAGTTATAGTGTTGGCAGTAGTGAAGCCACCAGTAAGGCAACCTTCAGGGAGCTCTGTGGCTGAAGTGGTTTGCTTTCTAATACAGCACATTGGCCCAGGAGCCTGTCACTGCTGTGGTGTTCTGAGTTCAGCTCCAACTCATGCTGACTTCCTGTCCGGTTATATTTGGGAAGGGCCTACCAGCAACCTGTGTATGATCGTGTTTCCCCTGGGGTCTTCCTTGTTTCCTTTCACCATAATGTTGGTTGCTTGTTGTTTAAGTGAAATATTCTTGAGCATAGTATAAAACACCAATCAAATGAAAAATAAGGCAATCTTTCACTCTAAAGGAAAAGCAGTTGACCTGCAGTCAGTCCGTGTGCATGTATGAAACCTCAAGTCTCAGTACTTTGGAGGACTCGGCCGAGGCATTGCTGCCTCCATGCTTTGTACAAGGGATTACTTACAAATGGCACCGGAGTAAGGAAATTGCCTTGTTTATCAGTACATATTTTCAAATCTCCCTCTCTGATACTTTTAAGCAGTGATTTCATGCAGTGGTCTCGTGTTGCCAGGTACAAAGTAATCAATCAGCCACATTACAGGTGAGAAAAAGCACACCTGGCTGAAATCTGAAGATTTTTGTGTATGTGTGTGGCTCGTTCGAAAGAAAATAAATCCATCATTTTTGTCATAATGGTGATTATGAATAGCTCTTATCGTGATGTGATAAGATTTGCCAGATAAATCATCAACCGTGTCACTTTGCCCCCCCTCCTCCCCCTCTTCTTATACCCTCCAATATTATAAGTCTTATAAATGATACGAAGAGGTAATGATTGTCAGGTAATGATTTTGCCGACATTTGATTTCTCTGTGTACTAAAATGCATAGCAACTTCAACAATATTACTGAATTTTTAAATTAATTAACTATCACAGTCCATGATTACTGCAACAAACACAGATTGTACCAGATAGTAACCATATGAGCTCTTTTCTACCCACAGGCTACCAGATTTCTCCTTCAGCTCTTGGCACTGTAAACTACAGTGTAGTGTGTTATGTCCTCCCATCATCACGCTGCCCCCTGTTGTATATATGAATGAAATAGTCTTGAGTTCGGCATAAAAGACCAATCAAATAAATAAATAAATAAATAATGTGTCATGCTGATATGAAGTTGTGATAGTTTTCTGACAGATGGCTATGCATTTTTGATACGTATCATTTAATCTATGTCAGTGACCTGTAGTAGATGTATTATTGTGAACGGCATCTCTCTTGGATCTTACACATTCCAGCTGTGTGTCATTTTATAGGTGAGGGTAATGCCTGGTACCGCTTACCCAGGTACAAATTACCTGGAATGGTTTACCTGTGTAATCAATCCCATTGATCTCCTGTGGTAAAAATGTGCCAGTGAAATCTTTCATAATCAAGTACAAATGTGAAGCAAGGCTTCTTCTGTCCCTTGCTCCACCTCTAGTTTTGTCTCTTTCAGATGCCTTAGCGTTTCTCGTCGGAATTGAATTTCATGGTGAATTTAACAGATCGTGAACTCAGAGTGGATTCTGTTTGTTTTGCCATTTCAAGAAGCAACCCTATCATATGTAGACTGTAACATGAGCCAATAGGGATACCTCCTGTTGACTAGTCTTGTCAGTGGAACATGTTTAATTCTTACCTGTCAAGCATTATTCATACCTGTAATGTCGTTAAGCACTACAAAGATGTGTAAACTCTGTGAAGTGAGCTGGAGTTTTGAACACAATACAGTAATTTAGTAATGTTAGAGAAACATGTGAACAAGTCTTTGGAGCCAAAAGAGCTGTATTTTTGTATTTTCATTCACACATGTTTTAAACTTTTTCATACAAAATAAAACGAAGCATGGTAGGCGCATACATTTGCATAATTTTAAGTGCATATTCAGTGCATGTGTATCACATGGTTACAAGCATACCTGAATTTTCATTTTATGAAATGAACAAAAGTTGTCCTCTTTGCTTTCATAATATATTGTACAGGCACGAATACTCTAGTCTGTCGGGACTTGATTGATTGATTGTGTATTTCTGGACATCCCTGTACAATAGGACTGAAATTGTGTTGAAAGCGTCAGTCTGATACAAACACAGTGCTTCTTAACCAAAGAGTTCTACAGTGAGTAATCCAAAACTTTGTTTCCAGGAACAAACTTAACAGAAATTTTTGAAGAATTGCTTGCAATAGATGTGCTTTGCAGGATGTGAGAGATATATTTTGTTTTCAGCTGTCACAGACCTTCAAGTGCAATTCCATTCTGAATAAAGTTGCAATCTGAAATAAATCAGCTAATTATATTCCTGGCTTTTTTATCTTTTCAGATATTGATGAATGTGCCAAAGACAATGGTGGCTGTGAACAAAACTGCTGCAACACAATTGGCTCATTTTACTGCAAGTGTGAGGAGGGCTATAAGCTGGGGGCAGATGGCAAGAGCTGTGAAGGTAGGCCGCAAACTCTGAGTGTCTCCTTTGTTTTTGTTGTCTTACTTTTAGGTTTAAGAAAATCTTAGTTGGTGACTCAGCGTTTTGTATGTTCCCATTTACTGTTTTGCCCTCATAATGAGAGTTGTACTCTTACAGGTACATGTATTTAAGATGAATTGGTATTTGACATTTGTGAAATAACTAATAATGCCCATCTTTCCACAGGCAATGTGACATTTTAAAGTCACTATTAATCTGTGTATCTGTGGTCATCTCCCATAATTTCCTAGATTTCATTCAGACCTGCATTTGTTCTGCCACCTCTTTTGGTTAAGTTTTCCTCATTTATCTTGCAAGATGTTGAGTAAACTTGCTTTTAAGTATAGTGAATCATTGACTTCCTGTAGTCACTTACCAGGTTTTGTTTCAGTATTGGTTTTATGCACAGTGTGTATTTCTGATGTTTCTGACATGCACCTCTGTGTGCTCCAATGAAATGGAGCTGATGTATGCTTCATGGGCGTAGGTTTTAAGTGTATGTTTCCAAAACCCACTGCTGTTGTTGTTGTTAGTGCTCTAGCACTATATGTGTGCAGGGAAATTGGACATGATAAATGCGTTAACTCATTACTTTATGCAACATTGCAAAATGTAAACATTGAGGAAATGTAATTTACGGATATCATATACTAGTGATTCATCCCTCAGCATTGGTATCGTCTGCCTCACATGTAGATAACCTAGTTCACTTTGGTGCACTGACTATCTGTAACAAATTGAGAAGCTGAAATGGGTATCGGTGCACCCTTCATGGTTTTATTTATTTAAATAATGGATATTTAATGGGGCACGAAGGAATGTTTCTCTTAAATATTAGGGATCAGGCATCCAGGGGGACGAAGTAATGGTACACAACCCAGAGGAAATCATTGTAGCTTTCTTTCCTCAAGAGCTATACATTTCTCATATTCCCAGTATTCAGCCCCTCTGCAGTGCTTTTCTTGGAAACAAGCAATAGAGTGTATCCTGAATGACTTTAAGGAGAAGGCCTGTGTGTGGAGTCGGATGGGGGCTTACATGTATTTATTCTTACTAGTGGATCCCGGTGTCCAAACTGACACACATGTACCACTCATCAGCTAAAACGGCCATTCCAGGCTAAGAATGGATAGAAGGTTTTATTTAACATTTGCCTTGTGTAATGTTGAGTATTTGTATAAATAATAACTTCAAATGACCTGTATTGATCTGCATTGAGGTACATAATGTGTGAATGGTTCACCTGTGATATTGGAAAATGTGATGTTGTCATGGCGATGTGTTTTCAGATCTGGATGAGTGTAAGGAACATAATGGTGGATGTCAATACAAGTGTATTAACTCCAAGGGGGGCTACAAATGTAACTGCCCCAAAGGTCAAAGGTTACATGCTGATCAAAGGTCGTGTGTTGGTGAGTTTGATGTGACCTTGACCTCCATAGCTGTAGCTCCCTATGTAGTCCCTTTGCCCACTAACTGTTATTGTTGTTAAAACCCTCCAAAGACGTGTCTTACATGTAAATAGGTACCTGTGTGTGTAGAATAGACAGAATTGTTTGGTGAATGTTGTCATTAAGTGTCTTCATTGTGTCTTGCGTATGAATCTGTCATTTTGAACATTTAGTCTGGTAAATGTGTTTGTGTATTTACAAGTTATGCTCCACACTACTGTTCTTATACTAGTGCAGAAGCCAGTTCAGTATTAAGACAATTGTTCCAGGTCATGTTCGATATCTTTTCATGACAGATGCACTTCAGATGTCACTTTTCCTTTAAGCACAAATTTTTGAAATTTTACTACCATTGTCAGTTGCACTGCTGACTGTAATTTAAATTCTCGTTCAACAGTGAATTGAGAATTTAAATTATGTTTTATTTAAATAGCGTGAAAGTGACCATGTGCTCATCTGTTACTGAAGTTCATGTTATTTATTTATGTGAACTTGTTTGTGACGTTAAACAGTCTATAATGTGAATTGTGATATTTAATTGCCTGCACTTTCACTGGGGTTGTTTACCAAGATGTTTACATAATGTTGTTACCAAGATGTTAGTGTTTTCTGTTTTTAATGATTATCATGGTTATTACCAATCATGAATTTCAAATCTTTGACATTTTAATGCAAAAGTTAGAAGTTCCATGAGTAATGTGTGGACTTTGTTTATAGACTGATAATTTGTAAGAAGCACTATTTACTGGACCATTTGCTGTAGGGAATGTCTACTTTTGAACATCAGTTTGTAGTTTGCTTGAGAATCAAATCAAAAACATTCTGGAGATCAAAAATCTGAATGATTTGATGGGGTTTTGTGTGAGTTATGCATAACAGTTTGTGGGTAACCGCAAACATTAGCCTTAACATTTACATACATCACCTTATCAAGCTGAGAGGACACATGGCATTAGAATTAACACAGCAAGCTTGTCATGTGACCTGGACATACTTGTACATGGAAGAACGTGGTTTCGATCAAGCGATATGATGTGAAAAGATAATGGTGAAAGCTCACAGTGTTTTGTTGTACAATGGTACACCAAATGTTCTAGCACGAATGTTCTGCCATGTGAGTTGGGCTTGTGTTGTGTGCAAACACATGTGGCCGTCTGTAGGCAGGATTATACTGTGGTATTTTAGATGTATGTGGATGTATAACAATGTTACATTTCACAATTCATCTCTCCTAAAATTTAAAACCTGTTCATCTCAACAAACCAGCAATTAAAAATGACCATTTATGGGGTGGTTGACTCCCCATGGAATTCTACAATGGTTAACATTTTTTTATATTTGCATTTGTCATTATTATTAAATTCAGAGTTTTTAAGTTTCACAATAACAGCTATTTTGCATCGAGATAATGCAATTGTACTGTTTATTTTCTGGTTAAATTGGCTAGTTAAAACCATCTGGACAAAAATGTTTGCAGTGTCAACTGTCAGCTTGAAGCAGTGTTTGTTCTGTGACAGGCAACACATGTTAAAGGGGCTATTTGGTGGTCTATCTAAATTTCTTTGCAAGAAGCCAAATTAAAAATCCGGCAAACTAAAGATATGTGTCAAAGGTGTTACATTGGACATTTGATAGACAAGGCAGAAAGAATTATACATTCCTTTATTTCAGCTATTTCCTGTACTAAGGGTATTTTTCTTTTGTATATACTCATCCGGCTTTTTTGCACTCTCTGTTCAGGTGAACTTCATTGACTTGCTGTGCAGAAAGAGTGCTCTAAAACAGAACGTTGTAAAAACTGTTCTTAGTTCACCTTAAAGATCTGACTGTTCTAAAGTGTTTAGGCCGTAACTTTACCCCAGAAAAAAAAAACATCGTCAAAGAATCAGTGATATCCTGAGCTTGAATTTCAGTCTCATGTGATTTGTCATTCGGACACCTTAACTACAGCGTAGATGCGTTTAATAGGGTTCTACTTACTGTGTCCCTTTCTTCCTGGGCTTTAAACTCACTCTCAAAGTGCAGGTACCTTTTATATTGGAAACTGTTCTTCACTTATTTGAAGGTCATTTTTTCATGACCACTTTACAGGCACAGTTACAAAGTCATATTTTCTAGATCAATATAGTTTACAATGTAATGGCTGCTAAAAGTTTCCTTTATAGGTCTTTTCATGTCACAGATGGATAAGAGCTGAAATATGAAGCATGGAACAAATTCAAGATTACAACATTTGGCTGCTACTCTGTAAGGGATAGCCTTGTTATTAGAAGGGTATTCAGTTCAGATTCTGCCTAATGGTTTTGAAAGGCATTTATATGTAGGCCACTTCAGGTTATTTGTTACCTATTTTGCAAATTTTGCAGAACTCATTTATGGTCCTTTGGCCATCAGAAATTTTAAGCACATGAATCTATGCTATGAATCTTAGTGTCTTTAAGGATGCCTTGAGGCCTCATACCCAGCTTTGTGTCTTCATTCCCATCATTGAAACTTTTGGATATTTTGATGATGGCAGAGAACTCTTTGATGTCTGAGCCATTTCAGGATACATTTGGTGAAGGGTTGAAGGCCTGGTTTTCTCTCATTCACCTTTGACCAGTGCAGATTTCTACTCTTATGTTATAATTACCAGGGAGAGTGTTTCTGGTTTATTTGGGAAGGAAATATCTTAACACCCTCACAAAGACTCAATCTGGAATTAACTTTTTTCTTGCTGGTCACTTTGAAAGTGCCATGCTGCAGGCTGTAATAAAATCACATTGACTGTTTAGGTTTATTTGCGCTGTCTGGAAATTGGCCCATTTGATTTGCTGTGTGAAGTGGAGTAGCTGTTCTGGCGTTGTGTGTTAATTGAGCTGGCTTTGGATGGAAAGCCAGCAGATGATGGTGATTTGGGGGTGGTGTGCAGGGCGGAGGGCAAAGTATCAGATTCTTATTGACTAGATAATTAAAGAGCCAAGGGTCTTTGCTGGCAGTGCTGTTATGATTGGAAACAATGGTTCCTTGGTCAGCATCATGGCTCAGATATGATCTTAATAGGTGAAAGACTCTTTTTGTGGCTGAAACACTTGGTCCTTGTAATTTTCCTCAAATGATACCATGAAGAAAATTTTCCTCTGTTCAGAATATAAGGGAATTTCCCCCAATTTCAACAAATTCCTACCAGATTCAAACTAAAGAGTATACTAATGCTTAGTAGTGATGAGAGTTATCAACCCGTACAACACTTGTGGGTTTGTTCATAATATGAGACGCAGCGGGTGGTTGGAAGAGAGTGGCACTGAAAACTGCCATTGTATAAATCAGTCAGTGGCTGTTTGTGTCCTCAGGTACATGGGAAACACAGATTTGATCAGTTTAACCTCAACTTTCCAGATGTAAGCCTGCTGGAGGGTTTTCTATAAAGTGAGTGAATAATTTGACAACATCTTTGGTTCTGTCAACCTCTCATCGATGATGAAAAGTAATGATTTAATAATAAAATTTTAAAAATGTTGTCTTCTGGCTTGAAATAAGATACATGTAGTGTGATAACACCAGATCTTCGCTTTACAGATAGTAAAGAGCTTGTGGTGTGAAGGGCAGTGCATGTGCACCAAGTATTTCAGTACATGTGCACCGAATTCCAATGTAGATGTTGTTTCTCGTTGACTGATGTGTGTACCCCACTTCGTCTAATTATTCAGACAAATATTTGTCCTGCTGAAAGCAAAATATTACATTTCTCTCCCAGTTTTTGAACAAGTAAAGATATGGATATTTTGGTCATTAGATGGTCTAACCATGGAAGAAAAAAGAAACTTTCCTTCATTGTTAGCATTACATGTATGTTAGCTAAAAAGGGCAGATGAGGTGTCCCCAAAACTAGAAGTATTAGGGCATATACCTCCACTACCCGGCTTAGTCATTAATAACAGTGTGCGGTACACATCAGAGTGAGTAGGTTCATGGTCTGAGGTGCGATTAGGTGCAAGCATGGGGTAAACAAGTTTGTGGTCATTGGTGTGAGGGAATTAGGGATGGGATGCACTGAAAAGTCCATCTAGTAAACGGGAAGACTGGGGAGTGAAGGGTCTATGTGGAACAGATTGGTGACTTGAATGACTCATGCTCAGTAGGTTGTAAATTTAACAAGATTTAAGTACGAAGATGTCAGATTTCTTGTTCTGTGAAATGTTACAGATGTTTTAATTTTATTTTTTGAGAAAGTCCAGCTCCGAATTAACTGCTTCAAGTGTGGACAGATTCCATGTAATGTGAAGTGTTCCAGCTAACACAAATGCTGATGTTTTTGGAAGACTTACTGTGGAGATGTCATATTTGCCTTGACAAACAATCTATTTGTTTTATACACACTCATATGTTTTCTGTGTACATTGCTATTCAATGCTGGTGAAGAATGTTACAAAACAGTTGGGAGTTTCAGGAAAAAAAAAAGAGTTCGTAGACACTGGATGCCCCATTTTTATAGGATGTTGGCTGAATTGTTATTTCAAATCCTGAAGTTTTTAATGATGGTTCATATGCAGTTTACTAGTTTACACTCAATAGCAGTTGGAAAATTCCTTTGCAGTTTGATGTATTGTAAAGACAGCTGTACTAAGTAATTTGCAAAAGTACCCGTTCTACATGTTGTGTGTTGAAGACAGCTCTGTCCAGTTTTGTTCTTGGTATGCAGACGCAAAAAACAACAACATTTTTGTGTGATGCACAAAGATGTTTTTGATTTGACCACTGTTAGCTTTGCTGTTAATGATTTTCCAAATGGTTTGTGCTATTCAGCCATAGGTGGTCTTTTGAATGACTTCCTTTTTCCACTAAATGGATGGGGAGAACTCCTTTTGAGATAATTTACTCCAAATTGATTATGTTTTCACTATCTGCCAGTCATTTGACTCCAGCATTGCAGATGTGACCGGAGAACTGAGTTCACAGTAGGTCTCTCCACAGGGAATGGTTTGATTGGTCCAAGTCTGGACTCTGAGAATCTATTGTGGGAAAGTTTTCATTGAGAAATGTTATTGCAACACAGGAGAAAATGTTGTCTTGAAATTTTGTGAGGATATTGTCATAAATTTAGGGAATTACTTGTGGAAAGAAAATAGTCCCAGTTGGTTAAGGAATGTCAGTCGTTTTGTATGGAAAGCCCATGGAAACAAGGTATGTGGAGAATGACTAGTGCTGAACAGCTGAGGTAGTTGACTAGTTTAGTCCTCCACTGGACATCACTAGAAACACATGTTTCCCTGTGGTCTGTCCAAGGTTTCTTAAACATTATTGAAAGAAAACATAAGTTTGTCAGGGGCCTCTGTGGCTCAGTTGGTTAGCGCGCTGCGCATCATAATGACCCAGAAGCCTCCCACCAATGCGGTCACTGTGAGTTCAAGTCCAGCTCATGTTTCTTGGCTTCCTCTCTGGCTGTATGTGAGAAGGTCAGCCAGCAACCTGCAGATGGTTGCGGGTTTCCCACAGGCTCTGCCTGGTTTCTTCCCACCATGATGCTGTCCGTCATGGTATAAGTGAAATATTCTTGAGTAAGGCGTAAAACACCAATCAAATAAATAAATAAATAAGTCAAAAGCTTGTCAGGATATCTTCTTTCTTGTTGTGGTAAATGGCAGTCAGAGTATTAAAATGAAGAGTTTCATGGCAGATTTTTAGCAAGAGATTTATTTTCTTTATGTCCAATTGATGTCAGCAAATTAATTTTTCACCTCTCATCTATTAAACATTCATACATTTCTGTTCCATATTTCATACTGTGGTGTAACATTTTATTTCTGTCTCAACTGTTATTTTTACTTTGTCAGAATTCTCTGTGCCCCAGTTAACCAAACGAATTGGAACAAAATCCAAAATTGTATTGTAATCATTTTGCAGCAATAAAAGAAGAGATCTGTCAAAATTGTGGTGATTAATTTTATCAGCTTTTATTATTTAATTCATGAACATTGAAAACTTGTCCATGGGGTTTCTCTGGGTGGAAAATAGTGGCTACCAAGGATACCCGAATGTTACTTTGTCCAGAATCTTGTTGTTTTACCCTGGCCAGTAAGCTTGTAATTTGCTCTCTCGTTATGATGTTAAAACCAGCATGCTTTGCACACTACCGGGATTCTGCCTAGAAATATTGTGTCCGTGTCGATGTTGAGGATTTCTGGGTACCGCGCTAAATTGCTCGCTGTCAGCCAAATGGTAATGAAGTTAACCCATGGCTGGCTCGTGCCTTTGTAGCGTTTGTTTGTTCGCGATTAACGCCACTATTGGCAGCTCCCATCAAAACTTAGACGCAGAGTAAATTGACATTAAAGGCCTATTTCATCTCAGCCTGCCAGACCGCCAGAATCAACTCACTGATCATTATTAAATAACTCTTAATTTCCCGTCCAATTAACGACCAGATTTGTGGATAAATAGTGGATGCCCGAGGAATTCCGAGTAATGTCATCAATAGAAAATACATTAGCTTTGTTCAGCAGTAGGAGAATTCAACGAGCCAGTCCCAGAGATGTAACATTGGGCTTGTGTATCATTTACCAGAAATTTACCACTTAACTGCGCTTGGGAACAGTGTACTAGCTGAGTTGTTTTGGAGCTCCGTGAATGTCACAATAATTTCCTCAGTATCTCAGAAAATGTTACGTTACATTTGAAATCAGGGAAGTCAATCAAGGTAGAGGAGTTCAGATGGCGTTCAGAGAGAAATGTCGAACTTGTATGGCTAATTTGCCATGAGCTGAGAAAGATAAGCTCTACAATTCTGCTGTTTTTTTTTCAATTTTTTCCCTATTGGAATTTGAATAAGAGGAGAGTAAGCTGACAAACCTTTGTGATATTTACGGCAGGCGGTTTGTAAAGGCGGTTTAGTTGGCCTGAAATGGATCTGGAACACTATTGTGAAGGGCTGCATTTATGGATAAATTTGATTTTTGTCCAGCTCTTTTGAGGCGATATTTGTTGAGGTCTGATTGAACATGAATTGAATTCTGCTCTTGATGCCGTTTCTATGTTTTCAACGAGCTCTTTACGAGCTGATTGATTGGGATTTCCATGGTTACAGTTTGATTACAGCTGATCTCTTGGGTAGGGTTGGAAGAGGTGTAATATTAGTGAATAAGGCTCCACTCCCTTCGTCTGTGTTGAAGTGTTGTGCTAATGTGCCCAAGAGGCTGGTATTCACAAACTTGTCTGCAGCACGAGTCTTTATAACAGGGCATTTCCAAATATCTGATGCCTCTTCTTTCTGAGAGAGAAAAACAAAGAATAATATTTCTGTTGGTAACTGACCATGGACTGATGACTTTGGACCCATTCAGAATTGCTAATATAATGTACTTTTTGTCCTTCATGCAATCATATTTATTCAAGAGAAATTTAATTGTAATTCTCAAACAGATAATTTGAGTTTTAATTTCAGAACTCACCCAAATTAACGTTTTTTTTAGGGGAACACAGCTATGTTCACTTAAATAGTATGAGGAAATGCAACTGTACGCCCATTAAATCAACTATTGTTATCTTTGTAAGGATGTGACTAGCCAACTTTACATTAGTAGACGCACTTATGTTGTATAATGCGTTGCCAGTAAACAGCTAGCAGTGTTTAAGGACTTACCGCATATTTTTGTTTTTCACTTTGATAGCACCCAGGTTTATAGGTGTATATAACCAGACTAACAGCCACAGCAGAACTAATGACAGCTCGATTTCAGTACGCAGTGTTTGATATTGTGTTCAAAGAAATTGATAACACAGATTAATGCATTCTGTCAAACAAGCTATTTTAAAATTTTTGTCCACTTACTTCAGAATTAAATGTGCAGTTAACTGTGTACATTTGAAACATATTGAATGCTTTGGTGTATTGTTATTAGCTTACTGTTTTACATAACTTGTAAACAACTGTGTTACAATTTCTGACCGTCTTTGTTTGTACCCTAACTTTGCTCTTTGATCAGAAATCCGAGGAAATAAGACGCGAGACCGGCCAGAGTTGGAAAAGTTAAGGCCTCAATACTCCAAACCCAACTCAAAATCGAAGAGTCATAATACCACTGGGCGCAAAACAAATGCGTCTGTGCGTGAACTCGGCACAAATGAAAGGCAAAAAGGCAGGAAAGGCAATAAAGGCAGTAAGAATCTGTGCCATGTTTCGGAGGCTTTCTGTGTGTTTGGTTTCGTTTTTTTTTTTATTCTGTACAAGCTCCAGCCAAGCAAATTTGGCACAAAGCCTTTGTACTCTCTACAATTTGGAAAATCCGTTTGTTTTTCTTCCTTTTTTTTTTTCCTGGTTGTGTGAGTAAGACACCAGTAAGTAGGCATGATATCCATAGAAGCCATGGCTGTGTAGACACATTGAAGGCTTTGTTTGGACTTTTTGAAGGACATATGTTTTTTCCAGACGTAGAGTTAGTGGCATGCGAATTGAAATTTGTTTCCATTTCTGCTGTCAGATTTCTATATAATGAGTTATGTCAGTGACAATTATGTGTACATTGCTTTGGAATGCTAATGGAAAACTCCTGTTTCTTATTTAATCACTTAATTCCTTCTGTGTTTTTTGTCATTGTGTGTACATTGTAAATGATATGTTTATAAAGAAATCTCTGTTGATACTTTGACAACAAACACTGTGTTCCAAAGAAAAATTTTAAGCTGAAAATAACGTCAAGAACGATGAAAAGATGGCCGCAAAATATGCCTACATGTAATCTGTAAAGTATCAAATGATCGAGATGAAGTGCATCCATGTTTATGATTTGAAGGTGTTATTACTGTACCCTTTGAAACTGTTTGACTGAGGTGTTATAATGATATTCATGTTGTCGTCGTGGGTCTCGGTCCCTCACTTCCCATAGATGCAAACTGGCAGTCTCACAATAAAGCACAAGTTCAAATCCACTTACAGATACTTTTATTTTAGTGTATGTATTTGTTTGTGGGAAATGTAGGATTAAAACTTATGGTATTAATACATAGCATTGTGCATGAATACTGGATTATATTTGTTGTTACATGTAGGTCATTTATTTGATATCTGTATTATTGCAGTTCAGACTGAATTCTTAATGATATTTGTTCATAATAGCCTGCTGTAGGTTTCAATACATAGAATATTCCAAAAATTGGTTTAACATGCTTTACTGATAAACATAGATGTTATATTCATTTTTATAATCTAAGGAAGTTGTAATTTTAAAATAATTTGCTGTAAATTTAAGTATGTATTTATAAACATATGTTTAAATACATGAAATGTTTTGCTGTTATTGAAACTTTTTAAACTACTTTTTTTCAATACAATATTTAATATTATGATGTATGATCATGTTATCTCTAATAACATTGGCACAAAATTCACAGAAAAAAAATATTAAGATAGTATAAAAATTATGATTTTAGATTTACATTTTGCCAGTAGGCCTAACAATGGTTTAATTCTGAACTTATTAGGTCACAATGAACTCAGTGTGTGAACTATAATTGACTTTCAGAATACAGAGGCCAAAAGGGAGGAACTAAAGGAAATAGAAAGGGTTTTAAAGGAAAACCAAAGGCTTTGAAATTTAGTGAACAGATCCAAGAAACAAATGATGAAAATAGCTTGATAATATCTCCTGCCTTTGTTACAACGACAACGGGTATGGTGGCTGTTGTTGTTGTTAGTAACACCTGAGTATCTCTCTTTTATTTTTTCATTATACCTCAAGTGGAGAAATATTTGGACCAGTATTTTCCCCCCAAGTTTCATAAAAAAATTTTGTACCCTATCGCTTTCAAATTCTTTCTTGCAAAATTCATTTTCTCACATTTTACCCCATCTTTGATGTCCCCTGAATTAATATTTTTTTTTACAGGTTTATCTAGTGTATTATGTGGAATTTTGAAACCCTTCAGTTTCAGTTTTGTCATTCCCAGTAGCTTTTAAACCTCAAAGAGATGATGTTTTGTTTCAATTAGGTTGTTCTCTACTAACGAACATTGTTGATAATTCCATGTGACCCATGATGCATGCCGTAGATAGATGTCACTGTGCATTATTTCTGTATTAACCTTGGTAAAATCTACTACTGATCATTGTGGTACAATAATATTTGCTCTTCAAGAAACCTTCTAACTATGAATGTTGATGTTGTAATTTTGTCCCCAGTGGGTTTATACAGCACTTTTTGTCTTCGTAAGTAACTTGATGTTGTTTGATATTATTAACTCATCTAATATTCAACTTGCCCAAGTTTTTCCATATGCATTTATTTCCCATGTTGGTATGTATGGTGGGGGTGATATTTGTACATTTAGCCTTAAGACCCCCAAAATGCTTTGGTCAACTTGGTCTAATTCAAGAAATACTACAGTGTGGCTATGATACTTCAAGCTGAGAAAATCATGTGCAGTATTAGCTGTATGTATGGAACAATTTGGGCATGACACATCACATGACCAGAATCATCCAATCATAGTCACTGAATGTGTTGTCATCACTCTTGTTGCAGGTACACGCCACCCTGGCTATTACAACCAACCAGAACAGCCGTATATTGCTATGCTTAATATGAAAGTTCAGGGTAACCAATGAAATCTTTTCTTACAGCCTTGGCCATAATATTCAGTTGAGCCTATTTGTAATATGTACCAAGCTGTGTGGGTGGGCAGAAGTAGCATTCGTAATCCTTACCTTCACAACCAATCAGATTTTTGCATCTTGGAGTTCTTTGGTGGTTGCATGATCAAGACTGGCCAGTGAAAGAAGTTGATGTCTTTTGCTGTATTTAGCAGCTAATTTGCAAAGTGTCATGTCTTCCCATAAAATTAATTCTGCCCCAAGGAATAAGTGGGAAATTCAATAACTGTCAATAATTATGTAAGTTTTATGAAATCTCTGACTTGTAAATGCATGTATTTACATTAATTTCTGTCATAATTTCATGTGGCACCCAGCCTAATTATGATAATACACCCTAAGGTGAAATCTAGAAAACAAGTGCTTTTTTGGAAAAGCTATGACCTAATTTCTTGCTTGACTGAGCCCTAATTAGGTTGGTATGCCTTTCACATATACAGCACAGAATAATTGCCCTTATGCCAGATGATAATTGAATAATTGTCTTATGCCAGATGTTTTTGTAACTGATCTAGAGTGACTTTTTCCCAAAATAATATTTTGATCACTTTCCAGGGTAGTATGAAATCAGAACTCCAAGATGTAAAGTTTCTTGTCTTCATACAAGAAGAACTATTTGGTTCCTTGGTGTAGAGATATTCCCAAACATCCTAACCCAATCCACTTATTGCCGAAATCGAAGTTGCTTTGAATTCCAGATTTCAAAGTTTTCACCTCCATTAACTGTTATTATCAGCATGTTTGCATTCTTCCAATTTTTCCTAACAACAAACTCGAGCATGCTTGAAATCTGAGAGTATTTCTGCACAAGAACAGGAGTAACATCAAATCTATTATGACTGACACATACTCGGCTAGTTTAGTTGTAGCATGTTATAATAACCCACAATGCCTCATTCCTCAAGAATGCATAGAACGCATGGATGTGAAACAGCACTGTCAAGAATTCACGTATGTTACATGTACAAAGACACTGGCCTATGTTTGACACAGGGCACAATCCTATTCTCCAATAAAATTGTGAGAAGTTTAATGTGTAATCATTGCATTAAAAGAATATCAGAGAAAAAAGGATTGAAAACTTGGAAAATGCAACCATGCATTCATCCTCTGACAATGTTTGTAATGTCCTTTGGGGTAACCTTGTAACACCAAAGCCAAGAAGGGATACTGTATCTACACTTTGTAATATTCTAACCCATTTGCATGGTGGCCGGAGTATGTTATCAGGAATATTACTTACACTTTGTACCTGTATCCAGCTTTGAAACTTCACTGTCGTATTTTACCTTTGTACTGGTTATACAACTAATCCAATTTACGGTCTGAAAATATTGACCTACACAGCTCTTTGATTTGACTTCTCTTGCAACGTTGGTGTTGTGTTTCCTTTATCATTTAGTAGAACAATAGGTTACTGTTTGTTAGATGCATTCACGTGATACCATTACCCAAATTTGGTGTTTCCCTTGTAATTAGTTGATTCCCTTTACAACTTAATCTACTAAGCTATTAGTAGATGTCGGCCATGCAGAAAATTTGGTTTCCCAATGCATTTAGTGGATATCCTTGCTGAAATATGACTTTCCCAAGAGAGGCAATTGATTCCAATGCTGAATGTTGGAGTTAGGCTAAGTCCTTGTGGAAAACAAACTTATGCTTCTCATCTCATGCTCATGTCTTAATTTCCCAATTAAATCAGTCAATCCTTTAGTCAGGCATTTAGTGTCCTAGTTTTTTGTGCTCAGTGGTTCCATTTGCTAATGTGTGTGTTGATGCCCTTGCTGAAATTTTTCTTTCCAGTGCAAATTGTTGATGGCCTAGCTGAAATTTTCTTATCAAATGCAACTTGTTGATGCCTTTGCTGAAAGTTTGTTTCCAATGCAAATTATTGATATCCTTTGCTGAATTTTTTTGTTTCCAATGCAAATTGTTGATAACTTGCTGAAATTTTTGCTTCCAATGCAAATTGTTGACACCCTTGCTGAAATTTCTGTTTGAGTTTCCAATGCAAATTGTTGACACCCTTGCCAAAATTTTTATTTTCTCATGCAATCACTTGGTGTCCACGCTGAAATTTTGGTTATGCATATGCATTCATCATGTGAGTGGAAGTTGTAGACTACATAGAATAGAAGAATACCTTTATGTCAGATTTTCACTTTGTGGAATATAGATGTTAGTATTGAGGCATAGATATTTGCATATTGCTGGAAAATGTTGCTTTGCTGTACAGCTCATTAGCATTCCACTTGTAGACAAGGATTCTTAGCAAAGACATCTTGACATACAGAGATCTAGAATGGTAGATTTTAGAATTGGGTTTAGAATTGGTGACAATTTTGATGTATTTGCCATATTTTTCTTTATTGTGAACTAATATAGTGAGTGGCAGATATTATTTGAGGAACTGTTGCATAGACATCTTTCACATAAACATAAAAGCTGTTCAAACAAAAAAGTGAATATTATGCATGTAAACTTTAATAGTGGTTAAACTTAGTAATTGCTTTAATGTTACAGATCATGTATTTCATAAATAAAGTGCATATTAAAGAGTAAGATCCTAGTCACTATAACCAGACTGTTTGAAAGAAAAATAGATGTTTGTTAAAACTGAAAAAATGTTGAAAGTAATGTTAGAATTTAGAACCAGGTTACATGCACATTTGTTACAAGGTCATCTAAATGAAGGCTTACATAACCTTGACTTTGAAATACACATGTAACGCACATGCCCAATTGTGAAACAGGCCTACAAGTGCATGAATGATTTATATTTGCATGTGAAAACTGAACTGTGGCTCATTAAAACTCTTATCCTGATGTCCCACTAAACTGTGCCTGGGGACTGTATCAGGCTTAAATTTCCTCATGTAAATTTGGAAAGAAACTGATAACAATCTTAAATTTTAACATTTAATTTTAAATTTAACAATGTTGCATTTTGTTCAAAGTCTGGTATCATGACAAGTTTGTGTAACAATCTAATAAAAATTAACAGTTGTAAATGACCATTAAGTGTTCCTGTAAATGTCAGTGTGTTAAGTCATGTTTGAATAACACATGTAAGTGCATTTTGGCCATTTATTCATTGAATCAGTGCATTGAAAATTAATTCTTTGTTTTTGAATGTTTGAAAAATCTAAATTTTTAGATTGTGACAATGTGTTTTGAGACTGACTGGGAACATGGCTCAAGTCTGTCATTGTTGGAGTACAATCTCCAAACAGGGTTTGTGAGCAGACTCTGCCTGCAAATGCACTGGCAAGCTTGCACATGTACTGAAGTTGATACATTTGTCTCTTGCAGCCATGGCAGGTTGTACTGTGAAGAATGGCGGATGTGAACAGCTGTGTGTCGACGGCTACGATGGACAGTTTCATTGTCGTTGTCGTGATGGTTACAGGCTGGGAACAGATGGAAAGTCATGCCAAGGTTTGTGGCATGGTCAAAGAAAAGAAAACTATTGCATCTGGTTTTTTAAAATTGACAAAAATATATCTGTTGGCTGTAGATTGCCAGTAACCAAGTCTTTCTAGACCTAATAATTTAGCCACTGTATTTCGTTTCAAAAGTAAAACATTATCTACAGCATAGCCCTAACTTTGCAATGAGGTCACAGGTACATGTCGATTTCTGGCTGATTCTTCTTGTGGCTTTATGTTGTTAGGTTTTGTGACATACTTGACAAAGATTTCCTCAAAATCATGAGGAAATGATCAAGTTTAAACTTATGTCTTAATTCTATCTGCATGTCCAGAGGTGGACCCATGTCGCAGGTCCAACGGCGGATGTGAGCACACGTGCTCCAGTGTAAGGGGTCAGGCCATCTGCAGCTGTCGCACAGGCTACCAACTCACGCGAGACAGGAAGACCTGCGAAGGTAAGACAAGAACCCCACCCACCAGAGAACATCACTCATGGATGCATAACTTTAGGCTGAGAATTTTGTTATCTTAGATCTAATGAATGTCATGGAATGAGTGATTGATGGCACCACATCAGCATTATTTCAGCCATTGAATATCTTGGTAAGGTTTTGTGTTTTCATTCAATCAGCTATGACTTCTGAGAAGTTCTTCTAAACAATGTCTAATCTAAAACATTTAATCAGAAAAAAAACACACTTTAGTTCAATATTGTTTAAGATCAAGGGCTCTTTTCATTGAATTGCTACAGCAATCACAGCATGCATTGTCAATGCTTACTATGTTTAGATTAGGTATACCTGTGTGTGAATAACATTTTAACTACGGCAGACATGATCACCAGTGAATTGAGTGTAGTTTCTGCAATTATAATAAGTGTTAGATTCGTAAAGCTGATGTTGGCAATTGCAGATGTGAACGAGTGTAAGAAGAACAATGGTGACTGCACGCAGTCCTGTGTGAACACGGAGGGATCCTTCACCTGTACGTGTAACCTCGGCTTCCAGCTTGGGGTCGACCAGAGGTCCTGTTACCGTGAGTAACCACAAATCTACCAATGAGAAGTCAGTTTTCATGTCAGTTTTGTTATGTTGTTGATACCCTTAGCACTTGTTCTGTGCAAGTGAACCTGGGACAAGACATATACTTCTCTCACTGCATATGAGGGATGTTGAAAGAAAACAAGGTAAAACAAGCTTATAGATTCTTTGCTTGGTATTGAGCTTTAAGTAATGTAAGAGATGCTGATTGCTAGAATCTTGTAGACCATGTCAGGCTTTCTGAATGTGCTCTTAGATGTTGCATCTGTGAGACATCACCATAGATATGCCAGGAATTGGGGCCCTCATGCCACATGGACACTTGCATGCTATTTTGTTGACCCAAAGTTTCTTATTACACTATTTCTAATGATATTGTTTGACTTCTGTGTACATTATGGTAATGAATTAAAACAAAGGCATTAGCCATCACTAGCAAAAATAGTTCTGTTTAAAATAACATTAAGAGGTTTTGTTAAAAGTATTTAAAACGCTCTAGATCACAGTTGATCTTTTGTGGGGATACTGCAAGCTCTTCTTCAATCCTGGACAGAGTTTTTGTTATCAAAAGCATTTTTCATGGACTATATTATCTCTGTGCATCATGGCTTGCATCATAGCTTTAGAAGTTATCTTTTATATACCAGTATGCTGCATTAAATTATTGTGTGCTGTGTAACAGTTTACATGTATGAACTATATGAAACAAAAGATGGGTGCTTTTTGGTTCTGGATTAAAATGTTAATGGCTCAAATCAACTGTGAAGAATTAGACTTTACGACAGAGTACAAAATTTGAAGTGATGACTTGGCAAAGTAACAGTGCACTTGAGTGTGAGAGTAACAGTAAGCTGTTTAAATCATCAACGTTTCAACTTCAGGAAGATGTTTTCATTTTAATGTCATGTTGTTGTCATTTGTGATGCAAAAGAGACTGTAAAATCTTGCAGTAGGACTGTTTGTGGCTGAAATAGACAGAGGGTCACAGCATCTCATACTCTTTCTATGAAGGGATCTCACATCTCTCTATCTTGTCTTATTTTTTGGTTGTGTTCTTAAAGCTACCAAAGGAATGCCTAATTCTAAAGGTAATGTATGTTCTAGAGAGAAATAGTAGATCTTAGTCAATCATCACAAAACAAGTCTTAATCTTTACATGTTTTCTGTGCCAAAGTTATCTCCCTTGTCTAAGCTTTTATCGTTGGATTTAGATGTTTTTTTTATACATGCATCTAATCCACAAAGTTTCTGCCTTTAGTTGTTCCCGCTTGTTTGATTGCACAGCAATTCCATGTCAACAGTGCGTTCACTATTCAGTTCCATGTTTTATCCACTTTTCCTTGTCCATGTTTTGTCCACTCTTCCATGTTCATGTACCATGGTGTGTTGTCCATAAGTGAGCTATTGCTTGCATTTTGTTTCAGTCATTACTGCTGTGTACATGTATGTGTAGTTCTGAGAGGAGCAAAAGTTAAGATAACATATTTGTTAGATGACCAGTGTGAATTCTTAACAATATATATGTAGCCCTATATTTGCCTGGCTTTATTTGTACGTATTTAGATCAGAATTCAGGCTGCTTGCATTCCCTGTAAGTTCATTCGAACATGTTGAGTCTTCCAGGGTCCAGCTATTAGGGTTTATCTACTAAACTGTCCTATACTTCTTGAAAATTTTGGCAGGTTTGTTGATTATGCTATATACGGTCAGAGCGACATGAGGCCTTTCCTTTTATATTGGAAACGTAAATTTTCAGGTCTACTGACTGTATATTAATTATGTCTAAACAGGAAAGCAATTTTCTCTGTCTTCTGCTTCATCTTCTTTGGAATTCTTCTTCATGAATAATTAAGTTGCTGTGGATGTTGAGGGAAGAGAAGGAAGGGTTTGGGGTACGGAGAGCATCTGGGGGTGAGGATGGGTGCAGGAGTGGTTACTACCGTCTTGTTTTAATTAACACGCTGCCATTCCCCTAATTCTCCACTTGCTGTTGTCTGTCATCTGAAATCCTCTAGGTTGACCTTACATGTAAAATCTGACATTCCAATTCCCTGTTTCTGAAAAACAACATGCTGCCTTAATAAGCTGCTTTACCTTTTTGTGTACAAATATAAGTAGGAGTTTGTGGTCTCCTTTTTTTAACGCTTCAAATGATATGATGCTATTCTATTAATACAACTACATGTTGTGAATTGTAAAAAAATATTACATAAATTATGTGATATTTTGGAGAGATTAAGGCAATAAAAGGGCTCCTTTGCCCAGCATTCAAGAATGAGGTTAATTCAGTAGATACATGTCATGGTATGGTGGTGCGAGAGAAAAGTGCTAATGCTAGCAATAAAACCACAGTCCTGTGTCAGATGTACCAAGGTTGTACCAGGGCTGTGCCTTGTGGGTTGACATCTCTACCACAGACCTTCTTGATGTCAGCTGAGCACAAGCCCTAACTGGTGGGGCACAGTGTGCACTGAAATGTCTTGGATAACTAGCCTGACAGGTCCCAGAGTAGAAACAACAAACTTGTCCAAAACCTCATCCTGTGTATAGTGGTAGTAGTATCAGTTTGCTGTGGAGGGTAGTTGTGCACCATGAACCACCACCTTACAATGGTGAGAGGGCCTGGACCTGGTACAGTTAAGCATGAGGTCTCTGTAATTTAGTCCTCAGAAGTTAAAGTTGACCATTATTTGCTCTTGTTGAAAGTCAGAATTTGGGTTGGTGCAACTTTGATTTGATGACAGTCTGCGGATGGCCACAACTCATGTTGACGAGCACAATTCAGACAAACTTAGTGCTTGTCATCATCATCATAGGTAGACTTGTGCCATTGAAAAACCATAAGAATTTGCATTAATTATTCCCACAATGGGCTGCAATAATTGATACTCTTGGATTATTGATAATAATTAAGGCATTACAGATATTGCCTCAAATATGTTGGTTTTCAGTCAAGAAATTTGAGTAAACTCCATCAAATGACTGGACTTTTTAATTACCATAAATTACCTAAAGTTTCACCCATGACTAATTTCCTAAGTTTTCTCAATTCTGAGAGTTGTATTGATTACAAAGATGTTTTAAAGTTTATTTAGAAAGTTATTATGATAACATACTGGAACAGTGTGAGTTTCACCGCCAAAGATGATGATGTATTACCTTTATTCACCCATAAAAGTGAATTTTTGGAGTGAAATTTTATGTTCTTTACAGTAAGGCTGTAATAGTATGATTGAACATACGTCATCTGTCAACTTTGGCAGGATATCCATAGCAGTATTACCATCATTATAAAAACCCTGGCTGACAGCTCCAAATTTTACATGTTGAGTGCTAAAGGAAAAAGGGAGAAGGCCTCAAAGGAAACCTGCGTAAAAAAGATGGATACATGGAGGTCGTGTATCATGAAAGACAGAAGTCGTTAGTTTGACTTTAGCAACTGTTATGTCAAGTGTTCCAGAGCAACCTATAAACATGTGGTCAAATAGAAGGGAAGGGCTTCTGTGACACTCTAGTAGGAGCCTCTAACCGCTGTTTTGGGTGCATAGGGTTATGTATTGGACCAAACCAGAGCTGCAATGTTTCCCCGCTGTTTACCTGGGCATGGCACCGTTCATCGCGAGAGTGTTGGTGTGTCTTTGCTGTCACCCCCTGCGGCCTTATCACCCTTACAGTGTTGTGAAAACTCCGTGTTGTCCTCCTGCAATGTTAGCTTTCTCGCCAAACCCCAGACGAGAATTACAGCGAACTACGATCTCTGCCACATGTAGTGTAGTGATACTAAGGCAAAGAAGTGTAATCAATGTATGAACATTTGTGTCTGGACTATTTAGTGTGAAAATGTCCTGAAGACTTCCATTCTCTTATCTGATGATCTCACAGTTTACTCTTTTATTCACTCAACTATTTATCACATATGTCTTGTCTTATAAGAAATAACATATGGATTAAGTAGACTTTGTAAAACAGTTCCATATAAGGAAAAAGAAGGCAAAGGGTTTTTGTGTTTCAAATCATGATGAAGTTTGGAACATTTTTATATCATGATATGAAGTAAATGAACCGTCAGACTCATCTCTGCATTGCTCCATGGGGTCCATTGGTGCTTTACCGTCAGACTCATCTCTGCATTGCTCCATGGGGTCCATTGGTGCTTTACCGTCAGACTCATCTCTGCATTGCTCCATGGGGTCCATTGGTGCTTTACCGTCAGACTCATCTCTGCATTGCTCCATGGGGTCCATTGGTGCTTTACCGTCAGACTCATCTCTGCATTGCTCCATGGGGTCCATTGGTGCTTTACCGTCAGACTCATCTCTGCATTGCTCCATGGGGTCCATTGGTGCTTTACCGTCAGACTCATCTCTGCATTGCTCCAAGGGGCCCGTTGGTGCCCTATCACTGTGAGCAGGCTCTACAAAGAATGACTGGCGAGAAAAAAATGAAGTGGCTGCAGAAAAGCTGTTTGGTTGGTGAAGAAAGCTGTTCTTGGCAGGTGTTCAAAACATGTGAAGCTAATGTCTCCTGGTGATAGTTCAGTTGGAACATCTAGCTGGTTAACTAGCAAAATAAAATAAAAGCTAATTTAGGTTGCTGTTTGTTTTCCCCTTCCTAAACAGTGGACATTTTTCTCAGATCTTTGGTTACACATCCTGTGATTGTTGAAGGGAAGAGGCAGCAAATAAGGAATGTTACTGTTACACGTCATAAAAGCTGCTGTATTTTTGTTATCCAAGTGCAAAAGTTTCACATCATTGCTGTTTTGTGGAAAACATTAAATAATTTGTCCGTCTACATGGTTTTGCCAAAGCGGCCATATTCAGGGCTATGGTCAATGAGTGTGACCTACCCAGAGAGCCACTACTATCTTCAAACTCCTCACAGCACTATTCTGTGAATGTGCGCCAAAAGAAAAAAAGAAAAGAAAAACCAGGTCGGACCGACTGTTTGAGGAGGAGGTCACGGGCCGAGTTTTCAAACAGTCCACTCAGCCATTTTTTATGCATACATATATGGCATTTTCGAAAAATATTAAACTTTTCTATCTCCTTGCACGCACATCAGAAATTTAGGGGAAAACGATAATATATAGATATTTTTGTCTGGTTATTTGTTAACCAGCACAACTTTGTCATGTTGTACCAGCCCAACATTTCCCTAGTGCATCATACCATTGTAAACACAAGGGTGGATCACAGGCGATCGAAAAAAAAAAACATGAAACTTTAGCCCTTTTCTACCAACCTCGTACACTGGATACACCCGATGAGGTCAAGTAGTATTGATTTTTTTTGTGTATGAACTTTGGCATTAAACTTCATATGTTGTGACACAGGATATGTGTGACAACTACCTGTTCAACTTTTATTTAGACGAGTCTAAGTGTCACATGGAACATTGTCAGTTATTGCTTGCAAGGGAAACTTGCATGCTTTGTTCGTTTTGGGCTAGACGCTGGTCTGTACTTCCAGGGTTAAACATTTTAACGATGTGATAAAATGTTGTTTTAAAGACAGACAAAATGTGAAAATTTGAAAATTTACTATTAATCAAATGAAGTAAGTTTAATGTCAAATGTCTATTCCTGAGTAATAATTTGTGTTCTTGTCATTAGTTAGAAATCTGTAAAAATCGACTGATTTATTGTTTGTTCACATTGACAAAAAAGGCTATGGTGCCTCTTATACATCACTGAGTTTTCAAGGGTCCTGTGTTAAAGGTGTTTTGATTGGCTAATGGTGACACGGCCTCAGACAATGGCTGCATCAAAATGGAAGGCATGTTTTCTACATAATGTGAAAGCTTAAACATGTGTTTCTAGCAACATACATGGCAGAAAAATTTTGAATTTTATATCATTAATAAGCAAAAGTTTTAGACTTTCTTTTAATACTGCATGTTATTGATTTACTGCCTCTTCCTTTAATAGCAGCTTCACTGTCCCTTTCACATGTTTGACAATGTAGATTAGGCCAGTTCAAATAATAATCTGTTTGGTGGAGCAGCTGTGACGGTATGACAAAACAAATGTATTAAAACCCCCATCCTTTGAAGCTGTTAACATTCTTAGCAGTCTAGACACCTGTTTGAAATACTCCTTTTTATACTGATTTCTTGTAAGGCAACTTGCTCAGGAGGTGTCTTGCATCTTACACTACTAGGTGTTAATTACATACCTTAATAATCAGCAATGCAACCCAAATTGTTCAAAAAAATGCTGGCGAGAGAAAAAAATAAATTTTTTGAAGACCATTTGTCCTCCTCAAAGAATATGACATGTAAGTCTATGTGGCATGTGGAAAAGTTTGTATGTGGCATGTGGAAAAGTTTGTATGTGGCATGTGGAAAAGTTTGCATGTGGAAAGGTTTGTATGTGGCACGTGGAAAAGTCTGTAGGCCCATGTGGCATGTGGAAAAGTCTGTATGTGGTATGTGGAAAAGTTTGCATATGGAAAGGTTTGTATGTGGCACGTGGAAAAGTCTGTAGGCCCATGTGGCATGTGGAAAAGTCTGTATGTGGTATGTGCAAAAGTTTGCATATGGAAAGGTTTGTATGTGGCACGTGGAAAAGTCTGTAGGCCTATGTGGCATGTGGAAAAGTCTATATGTGGTATGTGGAAAAGGTTGTCAGGAACCTCATCAAGGTCATTTTTCTCCTGGCAGTACAGTCGCCTACGTACATGGAACTGGGAACTGACCCAATGAATAATTTTCGGTTATGGTGTTAAACAGAAGTCAAATTATACTGGCCTTTCACATTTAAATAGCTTAAATTTGTGCAGAAGTTGACTTATATGGCTAGACAGAAATGCCTGTGTTCTGCCTGACACTAGACTGATCTTGGCCTACAGGATGCAGCTTCCACTATGTAGATGGAATAGCTGTGATTCTGTACCTTGTCTTAATTATGGTAACATTATGTAAAACAAGTTAGCCCCATCTAGTAACCAAATGCCCTGCCCTGGGAATAAGACCCCAAAGACTCGTAAGTTTTAAAAGCAGGTTCTTTGGCGCTGTGTCTGACACATAAGGGAAAACTTGTAAAAAGAAATCGTATCAGGAATTTTGGTTGTTGGCAAGACAGGGGTGTCTACTTTTTTAAATACTTTTATTTTGGAGGTTTTCCTGTTTGTTTGTTTGAAAAAGTGCTAAATTGTGAAGTGTATCCTGCTCTGTGGTGTCCATCACACTCACAGCCTTTTGAGGAATGTCCAGGCTAGGCATGTTCTTGGTTCCATTGATAGTTAGTGAGTATATCAGAGTTTATGGGCTAAACAAGCACTGAAGGCCACTCCTTTGCACCAAACTGAAAACTTAAACTGAAATCGTTCCCTGCAAAAACAACATTGACATTCTTGACTGAAATGGTGGTTGTTTATCTTTGAACTTCTCCCACAAATGCTTGAAAACAAACCAGTGGCTCATTTAGAGAACACTCCCTACTAGAGATCTAATTCAGCTTCACCATGAGACATGGTTGACCTTATTTCAGAGGTCTATTTAAGTAATAATGCAGTTTCATATTTATATTTATATAACCTTACAGAAAACTGCTCGCTATTTTGGTGTGTGTTAATGGCTGTTAACCAAGAATTGGTTCTCATTCCTTTAAAAAAGTAGTCCCTGTGATAAGATCGCTGCAGTGAGTAATGACGCTATCCTGGTAATGACTTTTTCTTGCCAGAAGTGTTTTTTATTTGCTACTTATGAGCATGTTTTCACATGCCTCTACCACGGGGTAATTTTGTACTCTCTAACACAGCCATTTCATCATGTTAGGAGTAACCGTATGTATTTGTCTCAGGACTAACTACTAGTTCTCCCTGAGGAATGTTCACCTACAGAGCTTTTTGTTACCGCAGTGATGTATCATCGCTGTGTGGGAAAGTTGATTAGGTGCAGGGAATACAATGGCCGCTGTGGTTCACTCATAAATAAGGACCTCCTTGCTTTTTCGGCTTCACCTGTCTGTTTGAATTAATTGACTATTTGAGAATTGGTCAAGAATGGTTACAGAATGAGCTTTTGATGAGGCTTACAAGTACATGTAGTCACCTCAGGTTTTCATTTTCCTGTAATGCCAGGGTGGGGATATATTTCGTACAGCTTTTGTAAAAGTTATCTTTAATCTTGAAATGTCATATTCAGTCAGTGTTTCGGTGGATATGTTGAATTTTCTCTAACTGTGCTTTATTTTTGCCTTTTGATTTGTAGGTAAATTCTTGTATTTAATGAACCCTGTTGATTTACATGAAGGCCTTTCCCATCAACCATCTCTATTTTGCCAAATGTTTAAAGCCTATTTTTTTTTACTATGTCAGAAAAAAAGAAAAAAAGTTGAGGAATTTGAAATGAAAAATTTATTACAGTTAGTTTTTTATTAGTATCCTCAGACAGGCTGCAGTAGTGACAATTATGTGCACCACAGTTGAGAATTTCAACAAGACTTTCTGTAAGTTTCAAAACTAAATATGACAAGGCTTTGAGCACCAGCATATAGGAACATATAGATACAGAAGTTGAAAACTCTATCTCATCAGTGGCTGGAAGTGTTTGTAAAGACCTGAGCAGATGTTTGTATGACCAAGTAAAGACCTGAGCAGATGTTTGGACCACCAAAGCAAAGACCTGAGCAGATGTTTGTAGGACCAAGTAAAGACCTGGGCAGATGTGTGTACAACCAAGTAAAGACCTGAGCAGATGTTTGTACAATCAAGTAAAGACCTGAGCAGATGTTTGTACAGATGCTATTGCTGTTTACATCTTTGTTAAGGTGACAGTATCTTAATATCGTGGGTGTCAAAGATGGGATTTTCTAAAGATGAAGTGCTTGGGATTTCAATGTGACATCGAAATTTAACTTGTAGCAATAAACACAGGGGAATTATTATGTTAGATTAAAATTGTTCTTTTACTTGTGTGATTTATACTTTAATAATAGTCACCACAAATGTGGACAGTCCTCAGATTGTTAGCTGAGAAGTTGGCCTGCTGATCTCCCTATTGTAACTTTACAACATTGCAGAGGGCAGGGCTTATTAATCAGATGGTTAACGATGCGGTGGGCGTTGATACATTGAAACATTTAAAGTACTGCTACATATGACACCAAAGAGAGATACATAATAGCAATGTGTTTTTTTACCTGCAGTAACTTATAGCACATTCATAACTTACTAATGTAATGCAAAGTTTTATGCAAAAGAAATATCATTGAATTTTTTTTCTAAATGAAGGCTATCGTAGCCTTATTCCTATGCAGGAAATGCCTGATAACTTTGCAGAAGTGAAGGTTTTGAAATATACCTTCAAGTAAATTTGTTTATACACTACCATGCTTATGCTGTTTTAAACAGCACTGATGTTTGCATGAACTTCTTAAGTAACAAATAGTTTCTGTCCAACTGAAAAACTCTGTTGGCTAGATTCCATTATGTTTGGCTGTGGAACTTGAACACTGATTTATCTCCCTTCAATCTGCACTCTTCAGGGAAGAATTATGTGGAATTCATGGGGTTAGAAATGTAGAAACGGTCATAAATATTTGTCAGTGGTTGATGGGTGGGACAATGTGTGAACAACTCAACTTCTCTAAAATGTACAGCTTGTGGAAAGCAGTGTTGATTAATGTAACCCACTGTGTTTATACTCTTAGAGTTGATGGTCTGAGGTTGAAAGGCAACCCTGTAAGTGTAGATGACAGAAATTTAATAAAAATATAGAAAGATCTCAAAATTACAGTGAATATTAAAATGATTAAGATGAAATCTCAATATGATTGGTGTCTGTTAGTGTGAAAGGGAGAGTGCAGAGTAAACAGTTTACTCGGCTTATGTATGTGCGACTTCAGGGTTTATTTAAGAACACACTCATGCTTGTTCTTCCCTTCTCCATAAGGTTATGATGTTACGTACAGGTACATGTACACTAGTTTGTGCTTTCTGATAGTATTGCGGTTGTCAGTTTAAACCCTTGTCTGTCCAGTTTGTCTTAGCAGTTCCAGCTGTGATGAAAATGTGGGTCAGTAATTTAGTTGAGAAATTCCTTTTTGTTACCAATAATTTACCATACTGTAAGTCTAATTGGATTCATTAATAAATACATTTAGGCAATCCACATCAAATATGAATTTGTCCAAAGTTCTTTGACATATTGAAATACACAAGATCTTGCATGCTTTTTCCCTGTCCCATAATTTCCTAAGTTTGCAAATGAGTAGTGTTTGTGATGTTAATGATTTTATTTGTGATTTTAAGAAATTTGACCCTGTCTGTTTTCATTTAAAATGTCGTCATAACTTAATTGTTTTTCGAATTTTTTATTTTACAAAACCTTGATGCTGGCACAGTTTACGATAAACGCCTTGATTGCAAATGATGCATTTTGGAATTTCGTTTCATTTTTGTCAATATTGCAAACACTTACAATTTGCACAGTGCTGATGTATTAACATTACTTTATTTGGCATTTATTACATTTAATAAGTTTAATGCATGGACCTGCATTATTTGCATTATGGACATCAAAGTTGTGCTGTAATACAAAGCATGCTGGTGGAATATGTTCAAGTTTCTAGTCTAGCTGAAAAGACTACATTGCACAGTGAAAAGTTTGAAAATTGCTACTTGTAGAAGTGCTTGGTACAGAATGCTCTGAATATAGCTCTTGGCACTGAAAGTTTTGTGCGTTGTACATGTATGTGCTAGAAAAGCAATGTACTGTTCTGGAAAAAGGTAGGGGAATAGTGGTGCATGTGTTGAAAGTTTCCACTCAGTGTGTTTCATGGAATATACATGGTTCGGGTCCTGAGTCTTAAATTTCCATGTTTGGTTTGCAGGAATTGAGATGGAAGTTGTGGACAGCTGTGCTGTCAACAATGGTGGTTGTGCGCACACTTGTACGCATGGTCCAGGGGGCGCTGTGTGCTCATGTGACAAGGGTTACACTCTGCAAGCAGACGCACGCTCCTGTGATGGTAATGCATAGAGTGTATTTGTAGTTCTTTGTCATCCTAAATGTATGTACTCTTATATACCATGGTTTATAATGCAACAGATTTACACTAAGGAAGTCCTGTGTCAAAATACAATTGTATTCTTTTTCCTGAAATGGAACTATGCTTACATAAAAAGTTTTAGTGTAAGGTTTAAGAATGTAATAATTCCTGAGAGGTTTTACCTTGTCTGATGACTTGAAATCAAGAACTGAAATCTTTAGGTGGGACTTTAGTATGTTTGAAACTTTTAAATGCTTTGTTGTGGATGATGTAGTCATAATACAGTCACCCTAAGTTTTACTTCATGCGTCCTCAAGCCTGAAGTCATACTGGTGACGACATGTGACCAGTTTGTTTGTTGAATCACCAGATACAGATGAGTGTGACTTGGGGGAGAGTTGCTGTGACCAGGTGTGTAACAACAACCCTGGGGGTTACACCTGTGCCTGTGGGCCGGGCTTCATCCTTAACCCAGACGGATGCAGGTGTGATGGTGAGTCTGAGAGCAAGACAATCTGTTGCAGGTGGCGTTTCCTAAGGAATGATTCTCCAGGTACAATCTGTAGGGATTACATAATGATTTAATTTTATGATTGGACACTCGGTTTCCACAGGCATGGGAATTTTGTGGCAGTACCAGGAAGGAAATAAAATCCTGTATCACAGACATATTTTGAGGACATTTGTGTAAGGCTTAGTTCTGTATACAGGAATATAAAAAGTTTTGTGTGTACCCAGTATGTGAAAATGAGGAAAATATATGATGAGGGGAAACAAGTCATTAAATTGTAAAATGGTTGTTAGGCACCAGTTTGGAGAATTAAAGTGTTGCCATGTGTTGGTGGATTTGTCAAAAATTTCAGTAAATCCTGGTGTTTTTAGGGTGATAAAGTGTAGTTTGCACAGGGCCGGTGAGTTGTGGTGTGATATACTGTGCCTGTCTTTCATCAAGGCCTCCCAGTGTTGAGGGGAGAGGGGTGGGGGAGTGGGTGAGGGTTGGGTGTGCTGAGTGACATTGATGTCAGTCCCTCACTGGATCACACAGTCGGTCTGTGTGTCTGTCAGACAGAAACTTGAATCTCATATTGCCCTGTAATTGGGGGCAGCCCAGGACCACAGCCATGCTGAAACCATTCCTCAATTACAAAAACATATTTTCTAGATCATGCTATCAAAACTGGACATATAAATCAATGAGACTCAACTCACATTTGGGAATTTTCGTCTTTCTTTAACTGACCATATCTGTTTCCAAGAAATTCTCAACATTTTTACCAACATGTGTTTGAGTCAATGAAGGCATTAAATCAATTCATAATGGCGGCCATTGACAGCAATCTTGACAAGTTTTTGTAACTGATACTTTAGTAAGCAATTAACCTCAAAGCAGATTGGGCTTTTAACATATAAAAGTTGTTACACTGACTCTTCAGACTTTACTGTTCCTGTGTAGTCGGCACATGGCTCTAAGTGGGATTATTTTTTTATCTCTTCCTGATACTTAATATTTTGATATCAAAGTATCACCATTTAGCTTTCCTACATCTTCTGACAAGTCTATCAGTAATAAATGAAAAACTTATCTGTTCTTGCTTTTGAGTTTGTTCTTTTTTCACTTTTCAAATTTTCAGAAAAGGTATCGTAAAACATTTGTGCCTCGGAATGGAGGGCAGTTTTTATAGTGACCTTTTAACCTCTAACTTTATCCCAGACAATGCACTCAACCCAGTCTTAACTTGTGTTTTGTACAGCTGTGTAATATTATGTTTGTGTTAAAATGGTTGTGCCTGCTCAGATTATTGACTGGAATAATTTACCATTAAGGAATGCTAATTTTAAACATTTAGATTCCTCTACAGTCATTTTGAATAAATTCAGGCTGAGAGAATTCTAGAATGTTATAACCACATCATCAGACCTTCACTGCATATTCTTACCTTGACTGCATCCTATGACCATGACTGCATCATTAGAGACCATGACTGCATCATCAAACCTTGACTGCATCATCAGACTTTGATTGCATCGTCTGACCTTGATTGGATCATCTCACCTTGACTGCATCATCTGACCTTTACTGCATCATCTCACCTTGATTGCATCACAAACTGACCTTGACTGCATCATCCGACCTTGACTACATTATCTGACCTTGACTGCATCATCTGATCTTGACTACATGATCTGACCTTGACTGCATCATCTGACCTTAACTGTATCATCTGACCTTGACTGCATCATCTTATCTTGACTACATCATCTGACCTTGACTACATCATCATGCCTTAACTAGCGGTTAAGGCATGAACTGCACATTGTAGAAGGATTCATTTTGATGTAATGAAATCACTGCACCTGTTTGTCCTTCACAGACATCAATGAGTGTCGCAGTGATAACGGAGGATGTCAGCAGGTCTGTGTGAACTCTGAAGGCTCCTTCCAGTGTACCTGCAAACCAGGCTTCAGACTCGGGCCGGACCTGCGAAGATGTATCGGTATGGAGAACATAATTCTTTGTCATGTCGCTGCCACTTTTTATACTCGTATTGTGGTATGGGATTGTCTCTTGTTCCAACAGTCTGTCTGTCTGTTTGTAAGCTTGTTGTCATGACATTTACACCTACAGAACTGCTTCACTTTATTATATTTGCTGCTGTATATTTCAGGTATAAAGTTAAATGTGAGCACAAATTAGAATCAATGGTCCAGAGAAATTGTTGAATTGCTCTTTTTGCATTATATAATGATTTGGAGCCATGAACTAACATATTGTGGTATCGTTTTTCTTTTCCTCAGCACTGACAAGTATTGTCCTGGAGCCTGTGGAGAGGGGTCCCTCCCGTGGCGACATTGTGCCCGATCGGGGCGACCTCAAACCCCAGATCCGTTACCAGACCACTGCACGTCCCATCCTCTCTCTCACAGACGCTTACGAGCTCCAGCTACCCCACGAGTTGCCGGGCAAAGTCAAAACAGGTGGGTTGAATCGTACTGCTGTATTTGACGTGAAATTTCAAATATGACAAAAGTAACTCAGTTTGCCTGGTGTTGAGAGTTTTGTTCGTCTTAAAAAGGTGTTGTAAGGTTTCATTACATGAAAGTTTAGTTTGTCAGTTACCTGGTGCAGGGTTGTGAATTTCGTGCGTTCAAACGAATATATACAGTTTCTACAGAAACTGTTCCACTGAAAGACAATTGTCTATTCCTCAGTCAAGTGACACTACTTGTACAGATTGAGCCAGCTTTTGACTAAGAAACCAACTGGAATGTTCCACATGGGGAATTGTTACGATTGAAAGAAAATGTACAAACTAATTTGTGAATTGAAAATGGTCTTCAGTAAATAATCATGATTTTGTACATAAATGACTTGCCAAGAGCTACATGCATGGATGCTATTTTTGTTTCAACTGAAGATAATCAAACAAACACGACAGGTAATATGTCATCAGAGTTAGCATGGTGTATGGTATTGTGAGATTAAGCATGATTTGTAATAGTTGTCTCCCCTTTTGGATTAATGGACAAGTAAAGTTGTTATGGTAATTAATAAGAGTTTTGAAATGAATGAAATCTTTTTTCATATGCACATTTTTGTTGGAGTGTTTTTTCGTTTTTTGCTTTGACTGATTGTTTTTCTTGTTTAGGAAATAAGTTAGGCCTTTTCTGAAGTAGGCTGTCAAAAGAGCATTTAATATGGGTTACATAGTAACTCAGCCAGGCATGATTGTTATATTGAACTACATTCATTGTTTTAGGGGCATGCTCATGTTTTCGATAAATAGCTGTAGAATTATTTCATTTTATGATATTAAACATATTTGTGATAGTTAAATATGATAATCAGCACAGTCTGATAGTGACGAAGTTGATTAACCACAGATTTGCATGTAAAAAGTAAGTTTAAGAAGTGTGAAGTTTAACATCGAGACGTCTCTTTCTCGTATGTATTTGATGAATTAAAAACTCTGTGTATCTGCTGAAAACATTCAGGACAAAACCTTGTTTTAAAGAGCAAGAGTTCTAACTGGACCCCAGTTAGTTTTCGCGTAGATGTAGGTAAGTACTAGTGCCTGAATGCTGATACTGCCAGAGGAGCACATCTATAAGGTGGGACTTCACTGAACAGCTTTGTGCCTTCACGCAGTATATGCCATGCCTTGTGGGACCACTCAGTTTCAAGCACATTGTACTTGTTATGCCTCACGGGACTTCAGTATTTCACCGAGATGAGATATTTATGTAGTTACTGGCTTTTGGGTGAAGCTTTGTTGTTTCACAAAATCCTTGTGTTTGCCAAATTAATACATTCTTTCTCTGGGGACTGGAGTGATTCTTGGATGCTACGTGGAATATGCCTCTTGAGATATACATATACTGTAAACGCCTTTTTTTTCGCGTGGTACTAACATTCGCGGATTTCGCAGCAAACACATTTCAGCGAAAATAAGTGTCATCAAATATAAAACCCATGCGTTTCATATATGCGCTACAGTTTTAAATTCACTGACAAGCACTACAGTTCTAATACTTTAATTAGAAATACCTAATTAGAATTTATTTCAGCTTTCACAAATCCAGCTTGAATCAAATCCCGTCTCTTGCTGATTATGTTGTGATACCTTATAATCCACCGGGCATGAATTGGCTTCAGTGCTGCGGGAACCATGCTGAGGCCCTTCTAGTCCCAGTTTATGACAAGTTCATGGGGGATGCTGTTTTGACTGATGACGTCAGACACACACTTTTAGGAAAGTTTCTGTCATCTGTTCAAAGTCTTCTGGCAAAATCTTTACATCTTTTTGTGCCCTTTCTCTTCACATATCCCATTCATCTAAGCAAAGATCGGGTCCATGTCTCAGTGATGTTAACTGTGCAGCAGTTTTGTCCTGCTTTAGAATAATGCCTTCCACTGCTGCCATTACAATTCTCATTCTGCCACTCAAACGGACGTTGTTTACCCAGTCCCTCACCATGTCATCAAGTTTCTTTCCGATTAGTAAGGGATGACCAGTCGTAGACTTAGGAAGGGATCGAAAAATGCTGCAGGGGGTTTCCTTCATTCTTCGGACTGTACTTTCGTTTACTTTAATTTTCAGGCAGCACGTGCTATGCAATTTCAGAATTAAACAGCGAGACTTATTTATATCACATTTAATCCTTTGTCGTCTCCCGGAGTGAGTGACACGCATATTTCCTCACACAGCAGCTAAAGGCTTCGTCTTATAAAGATTAACAGCCTTCAAAAGATTAAAAGCTTAGGAGGATTAACATCCATTGTCTGATCAAGTTATGGTATAGAATTTTTGTCACATCTTACAGTTACAAACAAGTTTAAATGATAACATTGTTACTTGAATGCCCGAGTTGTTTTATTACTTGACGTTTCTGTATTGAAGTTGATTTTCGTTTATCAGTTGTCAAAAAATTCTATTAAGATCCGCGAAAGTTGATTCCCGCGAATGCGTCTTCTTACCAAATCTGCGAAAGTTTATGCCCGCGAATAGAAAGACATTTACAGTATATGTGTCAGTGTTTTCACCTACATGTTTTATTTGTATGTTCTATTATGAGATGTATGTTTTCATGTACTTTACAATGTACAATGTGTGTCTCAGAAAAGGCTAAACACTATAGTGTAATGCCAACTAGTATACATATACATCAGTAAAATTAATTACCCATTAGTGTGTGTGTATGTATGCATGTATGTACTATATGGTTATCTATTTTTTTTTTAAATATGTATAGAGGCATCCTTGGCTGAGGGGGTTAGAGTGCTAGTGTAACCTATCACCAATACTATCACTGTGAGTTCAAATCCAGGTAATGCTGGCATCCTCTCCGGCCTCACATGGGAAAGTCCTCCAGCAACCTACTTATGGCCGTGCATTTTCCCTGGCTTTTCCTGGTTTCCTCCCACAACAATGCAGTCTGCCGTTGTATGAATGAAATATTCGTACGTCGTAAAACACCATGAGTACGTCATAAAACACCATGAGTACGTCATAAAACACCATGAGTACGTCATAAAACCCATGAGTACGCCGTAAAGCACCATTCAAATAGATAAATAAATAGATAAAACGTGTATACATACATGTAGGTATTCCAAAATTTGTAATACATGTCTCACGTTTTTCTTATAATGATATCATTCGCTGACTCTCTTCTTAGTAAGATCACAGCATGCCAGGGGAAGTAACTTTGGGGGAGGGTGGGGTGGTGTTATGAGAAATCTGAATATTATATTTTTATGTCATAATATTGGAACAAACACTGAAGGCATGTACATTTTACAGCCCAATTTCCTGTTGTTAAAATGTAGTATCCTAACTAGCTTTAAGCAATGATTTTAACTACATGCATGCACTGGTATTTGACATATCTTGAAGCCACAGGAGATTTAAAGATTGAAATAAGGTTAAAGCCAAATCTGCTTTGTCAGTGCGGTCTCAAAGCTACATTTGTACACAGTCCGGTTTCTACACCAAATTCACTGGCATTTTGTACATGCACTCACCCTCAGTATTCCAGATATATTCCAGATGTGTTCCATTTTATTTTAGGCAACGTACAAAGTATGATCTTTGTAGGTGGCCTGCATTCATGTGTTCAAAGCTTTCTTACTACAAGTCATGATCCTGGGTAGATCTCTGGCTGCTCTAATATGTTCCTGTAAGATATCTTGCCAATCTTCTGTCCAGGAAAGTATTTAAGAAATCATTGAGCTTTAGGCCATTCGTTGGACTACACCTTAGTTCCAACAGCTTTTAATATTACAGTACATGTTATGTGTCTTGGATACAAGTAGTTGCATTTATAGTATTTAAATACACTTTGTATTTTGATGTGTGGGGAGTCTGTGAAACAATATAAAAATGTAATTTTATCTAGATGCGTGGGGAGTCAATGAAACAGTATACAAATGTAATTGTATCTAGATGTGTGGGGAGTCTATGACACAGTATCAAAATGTAATTGTATCTAGATGTGTGGGGAGTCAGTGAAACAGTATAAAAATGTAATTGTATCTAGATGCGTGGGGAGTCTATGAAACAGTATCAAAATGTAATTGTATCTAGATGCGTGGGGAGTCAATGAAACAGTATCAAAATGTAATTGTATCTAGATGCGTGGGGAGTCAATGAAACAGTATCAAAATGTAATTGTATCTAGATGCGTGGGGAATCTACGGAACAGTATAAAAATGTAATAAACTGTACAAAAAGCAAACATTTGATCAGAAATCAAAAATCAACCCAAAATATGTGTATGATATGGCATGTGATACTATGCATGCCAATAGCCACATTATCATATCAAATTCTGCATGTATATATTGTCTCAGTGGTGTATAAGGTTTCTGTTTGGTCTCTTGTTGACAGAGTGTTTAGTGAACCTTGTGAGAAGTTGTGATATCAGAAGCCCTGTACTAATAATGTGAAATGTTGACATTGTTTTTGATTCTCTGTGGCTTTATGTAGGCAACACCTCCCTGGTACTTGATAAGGAACAGTGTTATAATTTCACCGGGCTATCTCTGCATGCTTTCCTCCACCCATACACTAGACCATCAATTCTAGTCTGGACTTTAACATGTGTACATGTATTGCTAGATCAGCGAGCACCATTGCCATGTTGACAGCCTTTGGGCGGGTGAGGTTAGTGGAGAGACACACAGACATAGTGTGCTAATACTCATAGCCCATATACTCATGTCATTGGAAGGATCAACAAAGCACAGAGTTGTCCAGATGCCCAGTATCTCTTGCTCTCAATACGTGGTCACCTGACCACTTGCCTTAATTCCACCGATATGACATATCACCTGTGGGAGAGTTCACTGATACTCAGACTACGCACTGTGGTTTCGTGTGACTCGTGCTTCATGGACTCGTTTTGCCAATTTTGTGTTTATTATTATACAACTTTTGATATATTGTCTTATCAGTATACTGATCATGATGTTAGGCTATATTTTAGATAGATATTGCTGTGGTGAGCCAGTGGGGGTTGGAGATGGTTGTGTTGTGACATGTCCTGGACATACATGTCTAATGTATTATGACATGTCCTGGACATACATGTCTAATGTATTGTGACATGTCCTGGATATACATGTCTAATGTATTGTGACATGTCCTGGACATACATGTCTAATGTATTGTGACATGTCCTGGACATACATGTCTAATGTTTATAACCTATTGTATGTAGTCGGCCAAAATGGATTTAAAGACAGATTTTAAAAATATGGTGGATTATTGATTCTTTATCAGTGAGAGAACATGTGTTCAGAACTGTGTTAAGACACCTGGTGGTTATTCTGTTTTGTTCCCTTGACAACAGAGTGCATCCAGGGTACATTTGGTCCAAACTGCATGTACTCTTGTGCGAGCTGTGCCAATGGTGGACATTGTGACAAGATGAATCGGGGATGCGTCTGCATGCCTGGCTGGAAAGGACACTTGTGTAATGAATCCTGCGACGAGGTCAGCCATTTTGTGTTTTCAAGTACATGTAAAGAAATGAATGATTATGGCTTAACGCCACTTTAGCAATGTTGCACCCATAGTAAGATCACTTATTGTGTATATAAAAGTGCCTTCGTTTTCTGCTATATGCCTCACAAACATTCATTTTGGACAGTTTCAACAACAAGTTTCTCTGATAAAATTGCAAACCCATGCCCTTAAATCACATAAATTTTTTTTCCTGGTTCTTCAGTTTATTTTTCTTTTTGTTGTCATGTATTAAATTTTTAAAAGATGAAGAAAATTTCCATGTTTCATTTATTTTATATTTTACCCTGAGACTACTAAATGTAATTTGGATGTACTTTCTCAAAAGTTGAATTATGGTGTCTAAAATTGAATGTAACTTAATAATATTTTGAATTAATTAAGAACATGGTCCATCTTGTGAAATTATATTAAGAACTTTGAAATCAATAGAAGAACTGAATATTGGTACCAGATATACGTAGAGAAATCCAGTTGAGTGCGGCACTCCGGCACCTTTCCTTGTTCTCTCTCCTGACAGGGCACCTTTGGTGATGGGTGTAACAGGATCTGTAATTGTCAGAACGGTGGACGTTGTGACCCTGTAGATGGACGCTGTGTGTGCCCTCCTGGGGTGGAAGGGGAGAGATGTGAAGATGGCTGCCCCCCAGGTAACTGAGGCTAATTGTCTTATTGTTATTACTGACCAATTATTTCATGTTGTAGTATGGCATTTATTTTTACCTCACTTATAATGATGATCAGCTTTTGCTACCTTTTACAGTAATGAATACATATCAGTTCTGTAAACTAGGCAAGAACAGAAGAACAGTTCCAGTCACTGTCAGTATTCTGTGGCTGTTGTTGTTCTCAACCCCCACCCCTGCCACCCCACCCCTGCCACCCCACCTCAGCCACCCCACCTCATTGGTTACCTACTAACATGGCACCCATATAACAAAGCAAACATACTGAAAAAATAAAGCATGAAATTAAGGAAACATAATGACATTCTCTAATGCAATTAAAATTCTGATTGTATCAAATGATGCAGGTGCCATGTTTGTCCATGAGTGTCTTGCATTGCTTGGCCCTGTTGTGATCACTGTGATCATAGATTCTTATATCCTTGTTGCTATGAACATGGATTCTAATATCCTTGTTGCTATGAACATGGATTCTAATATCCTTGTTGCTATGAACATGGATTCTTATATCCTTGTTGCTATGAACATGGATTCTTAAATCCTTGTTGCTATGAACATGGATTCTTCTATCCTTGTTGCTATGAACATGGATTCTAATATCCTTGTTGCTATGAACATGGATTCTTATGTCCTTGTTGCTATGAACATGGATTCTTATGTCCTTGTTGCTATGAACATGGATTCTTATATTCTTGTTGCTATGAACATGGATTCTTATATCCTTGTTGCTATGAACATGGATTCTTATATCCTTGTTGCTATGAACATGGATTCTTCTATCCTTGTTGCTATGAACATGGATTCTAATATCCTTGTTGCTATGAACATGGATTCTTATATCCTTGTTGCTATGAACATGGATTCTTAAATCCTTGTTGCTATGAACATGGATTCTTCTATCCTGGTTGCTATGAACATGGATTCTTATATCCTTGTTGCTATGAACATGGATTGTCATGGTCATTGCTTGTCATTTTCAGGTTACTATGGGGAGACTTGCCGCCGGCCCTGCCCTCAGGCCTGCCCCAGTGGTCACTGTAACCGTCAGTTTGGTTTCTGTGAGTGTGAGGCGGGCCGCTTCGGGCCGTCCTGTAATCAGCGCTGCCCTGTGAACACCTGGGGACCCAACTGTGTCAGACAGTGCGACTGTGAGGCGGCCAACTCCAACGGGTGCTATCCTCAGGTAACCATGGCAACCACAGGGCATGGAAACCTCATAGAAGTATGAGGCAGAACTGAAGACCTGTAAGAGTGATTGAAATTTGAACAAAAATAAACTATTCCTTAATAAAACTGGCTGCACCACTTTATAGCCTCATTTTGTGATGGCTTTGTCACTACATTTGGTCAGTTTCTTAGATTTCAGTGAAACCTGTTATCTGCAGTAGAGGATTATCAAAATTTAAGTATTAGTGGGAAATGTGGTTTGTGGTATGCAATTTGAAACCTGTGTTGAGAGATGAAAATTAGAATTGTTGAGGTCTGGGTGGGAAATGTAGATATAGATATGGGTGGGATGGGATTTGAATATGCCAGACCTATGTAGGATTAGATGTGAACATGTTAGACCTGGGTGAGAGCAGTTGTGAACATGCCAGACATGTGTGGGATTAGATGTGAACATATTAGACCTTGGTGGGATTAGATTTGGCCATGTCAGATCTGGGTGGGATTAGATGTGAACATGTCACACCTGGGTGGGATTAGATGTGAACATGCCAGACCTGGGTGGGATTAGACGTGAACATGCCACACCTGGGTAGGATTAAGATGTGAACATGCCAGACTTGGGTGGGATTAGATGTGAACATGCCAGACCTGGGTGGGACATACTGATTTGGATGGTTAGAAAAGGGAAGTGCCTTTTTTCTTTTCTTTTCTCTTTGTTGAATGCAGATAAAACCAAAATATGTGAAGGTTTGTGCAGTGGTGATTTTTACCATTTGACTTTTACAGCATGGACGTTGTCGTTGTAAACCTGGTTACCGTGGGCGGCGGTGTGACAAGCCCTGCAAACATGGCCAATTTGGGAAGAGTTGTAAATACACCTGTAACTGCCCTGAAGGTGTCAAATGCGATCATGTGACAGGGGCGTGTTTGAGAGATTGTCCCGCAGGAAGAACGGGTGAAAATTGTGACCAGCGTAAGTTTCTTTGTAAGAGTATTGTTTGCCCAATTTTCACTTTGCGGCAAATCCTTGTTTTCAGTTTCATAACTTTATAAAGAATTTGTGTTGCAAAAGTTTGTAAAGTATGTTTTAATCCTGATTCTTACACTTGATATGAAAGCAATTCTGTCTAAATCTGTTCATTATCATCATTATCAAAACAGCAATTGCAATGAATATCTTTTCCTGAAACTCCTATTTCATAAATATCCCCCAGATCTTTTAAAAAGTATTTTTGTGTGATTTTTAAAGTCTCTAAATTTTTACATGATTCTTTATTGTCATATAACTTTTGATTTGTTTACAGTTTATTTGTAGCATTTTGTATATAACTACTTTTGTGTGTGTGGTATATGTAGCTTTATTAACTCTATGTTTTTGCTTTGTCTTCGTTTATTTTGATTGGTAGCAGTACTCACTGATATTTACTTCCCTTCTCAGCCATCTTGATATATTACTACTTTATCTGATGTTGTCATTGCATCATAATATTATTGTCAATATCTGTATATTATAAGCACACCACTCAACTGTACTCTTGAGATCCCTTAACAGACTATTCCATTATCCTTTGCAGACTATTCCATTATCCTCCACACACTATTCCATTGTCCTCTGCATGCTGTTCCATTGTTCTCTGCATGCTGTTCTATTATCCTCCACAGACTCTTCCATTGTCCTCTACAGACTGTTCCATTATCCTTTGCAGACTGTTCCATTGTCCTCTGCATGCTGTTCCATTGTCCTCTACAGACTATTCCATTATCTTCCACAGACTATTCCATTGTCCTCTACAGACTATTCCATTACCCGTTGCAGACTATTCCATTGTCCTCTGCATGTTGTTCCATTATCCTCCACAGACTCTTCCATTATCCTCTACAGACTATACCATTATCCTTTGCAGACTATTCCATTGTCCTCTACATGCTGTTCCATTATCCTCCTCACACTATTCCATTGTCCTCTACAGACTGTTCCATTATCTTCCACAGACTATACCATTATCCTTTGCAGACTATTCCATTGTCCTCTACATGCTGTTCCATTATCCTCCACAGACTATTCCATTATCCTCCACAGACTGTTCCATTGTCCTCTACAGACTATTCCATTATCTTCCACAGACTGTTCCATTGTCCTCTGCATGTTGTTCCATTATCCTTCACAGACTATTCCATTGTCCTCTACAGACTATTCCATTACCCTCTGCATGCTGTTCCATTATTCTCCACAGACTATGCCATTGTCCTCTGTAGGCTGTTCCATTGTTCTCTGTAGGCTGTTCCATTATCCTCTGAAGATTGTTCCATTGTTCCACAGGCTATTCATTATCATTTGTAGAAGTTTTTTGAAGGTTTGCTAAAGACTTTGACCCGCTGAGCTACAGCTACATGCAGAAACAAGCTCAAGATTAACCATGCTGTCTTTACATACTGTCCTGTTTGTTTAATACATAACCCTTTCTGCAACTCTCTGTGCTCAAGTTGGGTGCTGCCTTGATACATGTAATGATAAATCTAGTGGGCATAGGATCACACTCAGAATTTCAAACCATCTTTACCTATTTGTTGGTGATTGATAATAAACATAGTAACTATGTAGCTGTATTTTATGTGCATGTAATTTTGGCCGTAGAATACACAGAGTGATTATCAATTAGCACCCATTGTTTCAGTATACATTTGTGCGAATATGTTCCTGTAGGGCCTGTATCGGATTACGTTTCTCTACCTCGTCACTCTAGTCCTGCATAACCGAACTGGTATTTGCATCCTTAACTATTGCCTCTTTGATATAGGTAGAACAAAAAAAATAAAATGAAACGCTTTACATGGGCACTTTGCTTTACTGCTGTGAGGGAAATGAAGCTGAGTTAACATAACCATGTCATTTCTGAGTCATTTGACCAATCATAAGAGTATAATTATACATCATAAAAAAATATTGGTATATATAATAACTTTCAGCTTTCACTAGCATTCAGCAGTCAGACTTGCCAGATTACATATGAAGAAGCCAAAACATTGAGGGATAAGTTCATTGTTTGTGACTAATCTAACATCTGAAAATAAATGGTTTGGTAAAGAAGTAGATGTAAGATGCAGGGTGTTGGTAGCATGGATCTGTGTGTCCATGGTACACTGTGGATATTACTACCTACATTCTCCTCATGGCACAGTGCACACTTGTATTTGCATTACAGCAGAATGTGTTTGAAGAGTTTCCAAAATCAGGAATATCTCTGCCTTAGTTTTAGATGCCTTTGGAGGATATATATATGTATGTGTGTGTGTATACACCATGTAGTATGGATTTGCTATATCACTAGGAAAGAACACTGTGTACTATCAAAATATCTACCCAGCATGCAGTTCTCAGAGCAGTGCACTATGGGTAGCTTGATGACTATAGATGTCACTGAGCATACAGTTAGTGTATGTGGGTGTTGTAAGATGCTGTGTCACTGATGCTATAGCGCTAGCTGTCCATGGCTAATAACAGGTGTATGTAGGCCTTGAGCGGAATATTCGTCTGAACACTCCCGCACTAAAATAACCCCTGACAGCACGAGACGGTGAGAGACTTCACAACCAGCTCAGGTGACTGGAGCATGCTGGGATTGGTTTCGACAAACATCTTAACACCCAAACTTGGATAATTCCAGCTTGTCACCACGGTCGTTACGGTCGCCATTGCAACCATCGCTGTCACTGCGGTGACAGTCCTTGTCATCCTGAAACTGGCGCTTGTTCCTGTGAAGCGGGTAAACAGGGCGAACACTGTATGGAAAGTGAGTTGCTCGGGGTTAAAGGTTAAAGGTTTTGGCTCGGGTCAGAGGTCAAGGTGAAGGTCAAGGTAGAGCCCATAATACACTTTAGTCAATATTAGAAAGGACTCTCAAATTTCGATATTTGGGTTATTGTGTTTGTGATTGGCCTGTAATGGGTATTGCCTGTGTCTATGCTGCTAAAATACCTCAATACTGAAATGAAAGAAAAATGAGAAAAATAAAAAAACTATACTTGTCAGTTGGAGGTAGAAAGTGTGTTCATGCTACTTTTGTGTTTTGTCTAAGCTAAACTTTAATTTTAATACCCATTGTCCAGCTCTCTATATTTCCTGTTACTTTTAATACCCAGAATCCTGTGTTGATTTATCTAATACCTGTGGTCGCCCAAAATCTCTGTAAACTTTATGAAACCTGTTCTAATTTTATTGATCATTTAGTTTACTCTTCTTTGTTTTTTATTTAAAAGAAAGGTACACATTTATACAACCTGTAGGATAAAAGAAAGAGCTTTACTTTTGGCTAAATAAAAAATCTTAATTTTCTGGTGGAAGTGCTGGTTATATGAGTATTTAATTGTTAAACATCCAAGACTGAGAAGCCTTTTTAGGCGGCTGTTTTAACGGATTGCTTGCGTCATTGTGCTTAGCTCTTCTGTCTCTGAAGGTAAAAAAAAACATGTAGATAACGTAATGGAGGGCTTCAGTGAGGACCCCAGCTCAAGTTCTGATGATAGTGAATGTAACTTCGGCCTACAAGGCTACCAGTTTGAATCCCAGAGGAGTGAAACTGAGAACAGTAGTTCGACCAACCACGCGTCAAGCTCAAGTGATTGGGAACCGGGATTTCTGACTTTGACAGGAACAATCTGTGAAAGAACAGGTTGCGTTCTCTGCCTTCAGGACATGGAAATTCAGACACATTTTGGCAGGCGACAGCCACGCATGTAGGCATGATGTGGCCGTCTAGTACATATAAAACTCTTCCTTTCTAGAGTTGGCTTTAACAGAACTTAAAATCCATGATTATCATGATGTATGAACATATTTAGCTGAAACTGGAAATGCACGTTAATTAAATGGTAGGAGTAAAACCTTAAGCACATTAATGTCACAGTGAATATTCAAGAGTACCAAAGGAGGATTTTCTTTGGACAAGCCTAAAACATGTCCGGACTTTCTATGTGCCCTAAATAGGTGGATTTTGTAAAAAGGATGTTTAAAAGTTTGTCTCTTTTAGGAAACCTTTAAAAAATATAGTGTTCCATACAGTTTGTATAGCTCTTTCATTTAAAGTGTAGGTTGTATAAATGTGTTCTTTTCTTTTAATTAATTTGCTTCTGATTTGTTATATGTTATGTGTCAGTGTTACTGTTGTAATGATATGTGGGTGTGTATGTATGTTCAGGTTTAAGGACGTCTGTTTAATCCTTGTATCTTTCCCTCGATTTGCAATAGAATGTATAACATATTCAGTTGAGCTAATGCGATGTTCTAAATGCATACATTATAAGAAGTTGTCTCCCCCTACCCCACAAAGCTAAAATAATAGGAAAATTTCAAACCAGAAGATAAAAAGCACATTTCCCAGCTAGTTGGAATTAAGTAAGAATGTAAAAAAATCCCAGGAAAACAGTGCTAAGGAAGAAGGAGTTGTATGAATGAGGTAAGATTTTTGAAAAGCTAAAAGAATCTCAAATCGGTCAGTCAGTCATTCAGTGACTCTTACTTTGCAGACTGTCCGGCTGGCTACTGGGGAATCAACTGTGCTGAACAGTGCCAGTGTAGGAACTCTGGGGAGTGTGACACTGTGACTGGAGAGTGTATCTGTCCTCCGGGATATTTTGGCAAAATGTGTGAGGAAGGTAGGCTAATCTGGATCAGTAAACCAAGTTTTCTCGCTCAAAAGTTCACAATGGTCCAAATATGCATCATTACACACACTTGATTATGCAGAAGTATATGAAAAAACTTTTACCTACAGATTCATCTTTGATATCTTGTTTTTGCAGATGTTCAAATATATGAAACAACTTAGTCATGACATTTGTGTCGTTCACAAACTAGGAGGTTGCATGGTCCGTTATTTTACCTTCTGTCTCTGTTACAGAGTGTCCAGATGGTCGCTACGGAGACCAGTGCCTGGGACAGTGTCTATGTGAAAACAATGGACGATGTAACCCACGTGACGGAACTTGCATTTGCCCCTCTGGCTGGACAGGCCAAGTCTGTGACCGACGTAAGCCTGTTATAGTTTATTTTATATTGGGAAGCAACAATTCTACTTCTCTTTGGGTCTTGAGAGTCATTTATCTTGACCTCATGGGTTAAGTCCGTTCAGCAGAAGATGTGGGTCCAGTGTCTTTTTGGTGAACTTCACGAAGTTGAGATATACAGGTACAAAGTGGTGATGTTATAATTGTTGTTGTGGCACATTTCTTATAAAAGTTTACTGATGTAAAAACTTACCTTATTGTTACAGGATGAAATGTAAACGCTATCTACAAACTGGAGAAAATTTCCCTGTAAGCTAGTGGTAGAGGCATGGACTCGTAACCCAGAGATTGCTAGTTCAAATCCTCGACTGATTAGGGTAGCTTTGCTGGGGTAACTTATATAGCCACGAAGCTTTGGCCGATTCTGTGTATGTTCAGCTCTCCTTTCGTGGAAAGTCATGAGGGCGTGACTTGGAAACCCAGGGGGTGAATGTAACGGGGTGAAATATAGGCACCATCTACCTCTGGACTTTCCTCTTAGTCTGATGGTAGAGGCTTAGACTCAGCTTGGACTCGGCGTGGATTCGGCGTGGACTCGGCGTGGGGATTGCTTGTTCAGGTGTTGAATAGTTATGGTGCTGCTGTTCATTCATGACCTTGACCTTCCTCAGGTTAGGTTATGTGCGACATAAATTCCAGAATGTTCTATTGATATAACTTAATAACTTCTGAGTAAAACCTTGAAATACCGTGCTTTCCATTTCGATTTATTTACTGTTTATTCAGAGTTTTTCTACTTTCAGCATGTCCACCAGGGACTTACGGACAGGACTGTCGTGACAAGTGTCGTTGTCGTAACAGCGCAGAATGCGACCACATCTCAGGAGAGTGCATCTGTGCAGCAGGCTGGCGGGGTCCAGGCTGTGATCAGAGTACGTCCGGAGACACTGCTCAACATAGTTTGTGACCGTCCACTGGTGTAAATTAGTGTATTACATGCATCAGTCTCTCTTTCCACATACATTGGTTGCAATAATTTCTGAGAAAACATTCATTTGAATTTCTGTCTGGTTTAGGACAAATAATATGTTATGTGTCTGGAAAGCAGAGTAAAGAAATGATTTTTTAACATGTTACTTCCAGTACAGAAAGCTGAAAAAAGGCAGGTTATTGAGTGTAATTTAAAGTGAAATATGTGTTTATAGTGTAATTCTCAGTGAGGTAAAACGGAGTTTTAATTTGTTGTCACGTGTATATAAGTGTAGAAATTGCTCCTAAAGTTGAGCTGTATGGTAGAATAAAACATTTTGATTGGTTTCACAGAGTGCATAGCCGGGATGTACGGACCGGGCTGCAGTAAGAAGTGCATGTGTCAGAACTCTGCGGAGTGCGATCACATCAGTGGCGCCTGCATCTGTTCCGATGGCTGGCGAGGCCTCTACTGTGACAAAGCTTGTCCTCAGGGATTCTACGGCATGGATTGCCGCAGCGTCTGTAACTGTGCTAACGGCGCCACCTGTGATCATGTGACTGGCGAGTGTCACTGCCCGCCTGGTTGGGAGGGAGAATACTGTCGTCGCCGCTGTCCGGACGGCCGCTGGGGTCAGGACTGCCTGCAGACGTGCACGTGTCGCCATGGGGCCCAGTGCGACGGCGCTACCGGGCGGTGCATCTGTAGGCCTGGCTGGAGAGGTGCAAACTGTGAAGAAAGTAAGTACAGTGATGCTATCCTTGAAGATGTCACCATCCAACCTGTTGCTTTTGTTAAATATTAATGTCTTCAGTTGTTGAGTTGTAAGAAGTCCATTGATTGAATCAAAACATTCTGACTGAAAATATTTTACCACAAAATCTTTCTTCTTTCTCAAGGATTGGCTTGAGCTGTATGTGATATTATCCCACATCGAAGAAAATTGTCTGCTTTTGACTGGACACAAAATCACCGAAGAATGTTGACACAACATCATCAATAACGTTGTGACGTCATAATTCCCAGATCACTGCTTGGTAGTCCAAAGCTCTTTGAGGCAACAGGAAATTGTTGTTGTCGCATCTTTTGCTTTTCAAGGAACAAATTTCCTTATATGAGGCTTACATACCCCATATGGTTTTGTATCCTTTCACTCAGTAACCATGTAACTAATATTGTTGAGTTTCTTTTGTCAAAGACAGTCAGGAATATGAGGTCCTATTTTTGATTCCTGTGTCTTGCTGATGGATACATTAGCAAGCTTGTCTGTGACAAGGGGAGATTTTGTGGTTACCCCCACACCAGGCTACAGTGTCTTGCTGATGGATACATTAGCAAGCTTGTCTGTGACAAGGGGCGATTTTGTGGTTACCCCCACACCAGGCTACAGTGTCTTGCTGATGGATACATTAGCAAACTTGTCTGTGACAAGGGGAGATTTTGTGGTTACCCCTACACCAGGCTACAGTGTCTTGCTGATGGATACATTAGCAAACTTGTCTGTGACAAGGGGAGATTTTGTGGTTACCCCTACACCAGGCTACAGTGTCTTGCTGATGGATACATTAGCAAACTTGTCTGTGACAAGGGGAGATTATGAGGTTACCCCTACACCAGGCTACAGTGTCTTGCTGATGGATACATTAGCAAACTTGTCTGTGACAAGGGGAGATTATGAGGTTACCCCTACACCAGGCTACAGTGTCTTGCTGATGGATACATTAGCAAACTTGTCTGTGACAAGGGGAGATTTTGTGGTTACCCCCACACCAGGCTACAGTGTCTTGCTGATGGATACATTAGCAAACTTGTCTGTGACAAGGGGAGATTTTGTGGTTACCCCTACACCAGGCTACAGTGTCTTGCTGATGGATACATTAGCAAACTTGTCTGTGACAAGGGGAGATTTTGTGGTTACCCCTACACCAGGCTACAGTGTCTTGCTGATGGATACATTAGCAAACTTGTCTGTGACAAGGGGAGATTATGAGGTTACCCCTACACCAGGCTACAGTGTCTTGCTGATGGATACATTAGCAAACTTGTCTGTGACAAGGGGGATTTTGTGGTTACCCCTACACCAGGCTACAGTGTCTTGCTGATGGATACATTAGCAAACTTGTCTGTGACAAGGGGCGATTTTGTGGTTACCCCTACACCAGGCTACAGTGTCTTGCTGATGGATACATTAGCAAACTTGTCTGTGACAAGGGGAGATTTTGTGGTTACCCCTACACCAGGCTACAGTGTCTTGCTGATGGATACATTAGCAAACTTGTCTGTGACAAGGGGAGATTTTATGAGGTTACCCTACACCCAGGCTACAGTGTCTTGCTGATGGATACATTGGCAAACTTGTCTGTGACAAGGGGAGATTTTGTGGTTACCCCTACACCAGGCTACAGTGTCTTGCTGATGGATACATTAGCAAACTTGTCTGTGACAAGGGGAGATTTTGTGGTTACCCCTACACCAGGCTACAGTGTCTTGCTGATGGATACATTAGCAAACTTGTCTGTGACAAGGGGCGATTTTGTGGTTACCCCTACACCAGGCTACAGTGTCTTGCTGATTGATACATTAGCAAACTTGTCTGTGACAAGGGGCGATTTTGTGGTTACCCCTACACCAGGCTACAGTGTCTTGCTGATGGATACATTAGCAAACTTGTCTGTGACAAGGGGAGATTTTGTGGTTACCCCCACACCAGGCTACAGTGTCTTGCTGATGGATACATTAGCAAACTTGTCTGTGACAAGGGGAGATTATGAGGTTACCCCTACACCAGGCTACAGTGTCTTGCTGATGGATACATTAGCAAACTTGTCTGTGACAAGGGGAGATTATGAGGTTACCCCTACACCAGGCTACAGTGTCTTGCTGATGGATACATTAGCAAACTTGTCTGTGACAAGGGGCGATTTTGTGGTTACCCCTACACCAGGCTACAGTGTCTTGCTGATGGATACATTAGCAAACTTGTCTGTGAAAGGGGAGATTATGAGGTTACCCCTACACCAGGCTACAGTGTCTTGCTGATGGATACATTAGCAAACTTGTCTGTGACAAGGGGCGATTTTGTGGTTACCCCTACACCAGGCTACAGTGTCTTGCTGATGGATACATTAGCAAACTTGTCTGTGAAAGGGGAGATTATGAGGTTACCCCTACACCAGGCTACAGTGTCTTGCTGATGGATACATTAGCAAACTTGTCTGTGACAAGGGGAGATTATGAGGTTACCCCTACACCAGGCTACAGTGTCTTGCTGATGGATACATTAGCAAACTTGTCTGTGACAAGGGGAGATTTTGTGGTTACCCCCACACCAGGCTACAGTGTCTTGCTGATGGATACATTAGCAAGCTTGTCTGTGACAAGGGGAGATTTTGTGGTTACCCCCACACCAGGCTACAGTGTCTTGCTGATGGATACATTAGCAAACTTGTCTGTGACAAGGGGCGATTTTGTGGTTACCCCCACACCAGGCTACAGTGTCTTGCTGATGGATACATTAGCAAACTTGTCTGTGACAAGGGGAGATTATGAGGTTACCCCTACACCAGGCTACAGTGTCTTGCTGATGGATACATTAGCAAACTTGTCTGTGACAAGGGGCGATTTTGTGGTTACCCCTACACCAGGCTACAGTGTCTTGCTGATGGATACATTAGCAAACTTGTCTGTGACAAGGGGCGATTTTGTGGTTACCCCTACACCAGGCTACAGTGTCTTGCTGATAAGTGACAAATTCTTCAGCATTTCTTCATCAATCAGAAAAGTCAAGTAAATTTATCCGGAATCCTGGTGGACAGAAAATGAAACTCCCATATTGCACCTGGTGCTTGTTTTGTGTTGATAGAAGTAGTGGTACTGACTGTCATTTGAGTCATGTTGGTGTCATGGGTTAGAATTTATTCTGACAGCAGAGCATACAGTTACACTCTGATTGTAAAGTGGTGAATTGAAAACAGTTCAAGAGATTAAAATTTTATTGATAAGGAAACTCACCTAAAATGTTGTACTATTCCAGGTTGCCCTCCTGGTTACTATGGCGAGGGTTGTCAGCGGCGATGTGCCTGTCTGAATGAGGCTATGTGTGACCCTGTGGAGGGGTTGTGTAACTGTACCAGTGGCTGGAGAGGGGCATCCTGTGATGAGCGTAAGGCTAACCATGACTTCTAAGCATGTTACCCGGCTAACAGTGCTCACACTCTAATTTGGTGCCAGTAATGTGAAGTTTGTCCTACACTTTCACGAAACTTTGTAACTTTGTCGTAAATCACATTGTCTTTTGGTTGTAGCGCCATAAGACGACGTCATTTCCGAGAAAAGTTACAAGAAACTGATTTACAAAGTATTGTGAAAGTGGCCACGGGATCACAAAACTGTCTTAGACTTAAATCAGGCTTAATCTTAAATTGTGGTACTGTTTCTGAACTTATATTTGAAATTAAACACTAGTTTTCTGTTCTGTTATGAAAGTCTTAAGACAGCTGTAAGTATTAAAGGAAAAATCAGAAAGGTAAGACACAGTTTTAGAGTAGCAAATTTATTTGAAGCTAAGACCTAGTGTAGTTTCAGGCGAAGACATTTTTGTTGTCCTGGAGTCTGGCCCAGGTATTAGTGAAGGTATATGTTGTCATGGAAATCTGGCTGAATAAAATGTTACAGCTTTGAGAATCAGCTACCAAGGGTCGAACATGTGGGCAAATGTCTGAAGGAATATTAACTGCAAGGCATTATCTTTTTGGTTAAATACTGTATTCGGGCTGAAGAGAAAAATGGAATATAAACACATGTTGGCCTCGCTCTACTTTAACGGAATGCTATCACCATATTGTGCTAAGTTATTTTTGGTAAATGCAGTTTAATTACTAAGGCTATAATGCCAAACATCAGCATTTGTGAAAAGCTGGTCAATGAAGCTTTGTGATAGGTGAAAACAGCATGTAGACCTCAATCCTGGAGAGACTAAAACTGAGCATTTGTGTTACAGCCTGTCAGTTTGGCCAGTATGGGCCTAACTGCGAGGAGATATGTGACTGTGTTCATAGTGACGTCTGTAACCGCTTCACGGGCAAGTGTCGCTGTAAGGCCGGCTACCTGGGCAGGCGATGTGACCAAGGTACGTCACAGCGCCTAAAATAGTGGGCAGTGATTGTGGAGAGTTTGTAAGATTGCAGCAATCAAAGATCTTTACCTGATGGTAGATTATATCTGATATTCAACAAAGCTTAGCCTGAATTAAAACTGAAACAAAAAATTCATAGCACAAGAGCAACACTGAAAGGATTCCTTGCTTTGCATAACGGCTATAGTATGTTGATTGCAAAGTAGTTAGATTGTTTTTGATATTAATAAGTTAAAATACATCATTAAATTGAACATATTTTGCCAACAGCTTGTTGACAAGTGCCTGACATATGCAAATGGGAGATTTTGTAATGACGGTACATGCTTGTGTAGTTAGAACAGTCGGTCACATCTTGTTACAGCTTGTCCACAAGGTTTTTACGGTGTGAAGTGTGCAGAGAGATGTAACTGTGAGAATGATGCAGATTGTGATCCCGAGACCGGGAACTGCCTGTGTAAACCAGGCTGGAGGGGCAGGAGGTGTAACAAAGGTACACTTTGGGCCAATTCTGTGGAATGTGGCTCTCATAGCTTTATAAACATTAAAAATCACTATGAAGATAAGGTTTTTTTCTCTGGAATGCAGTGTTAAATTGTGATAATGCTGATTTGGGTAATGTTTTTAATGAAGAAAAAACAATGTTGAGAAAATGCTTTTTCCCCCTACTATTTTATGCTTATTGAATCAAATTAATATCTTTAATATATTTTGTGTATAAAGTATATTTCTTTGAAAAAATGTGACTTAAGTTGCAAGAAGTTTCTGTACAACATCGCACTGGACACAAATGGAGATTTATGTGAAGAGATGCCTGTTGACAACAATTTTTGTCAAAATTGAAAGCATTGCCAGTAATAATAATTGGTAGCTGTTCTTTATGTGTGCGTGTGGCCACTTGTGTGTTGCTATGTTTTATACCTGGATTGTGTAGCTGGAGGTGTGTTGACCTTTGTTGGCAGCTTGTATCCCAGGGCTGTTTGGAAAGAGGTGCCAGGAGCGGTGTGACTGTCCCGAGGGCAAACCCTGTAACCACATCAGCGGGGAGTGTCGATGCCCACCGGGCTATGGGGGCCATGGCTGTGATCAAGGTCAGGATACACCTCCCAGTGATACTGTCTCCATGGTGTCTGAGTTGAACTGAAATCTTTGTTTTAAACGAGTACCTGTCATGCTGTACAAGGTGGCTCTTCCCATCGTGGGACAAATGTAGCAGATGTAATCCATCCAGATACAACCCCATAGGAGTCAATAATAAGATCAGGCACAGTCATACAAAACTGACACTAGTGTTCGAAAACCAACCAAACAGGTCGAAATAAATAGTAATTATAAAAAAGTGTGTTTATAGGTTATGTTTTACAGCATGCCTGTTGTTCAGAATGCTGATGTTGTTGTTGTTGTTGTTTGGCTCAGAGTGTCCAGCGGGAACGTTTGGCCCGGAGTGTCGAGGCCAGTGTGCCTGTGACAAGCACCACACCTGTCACCACATCACAGGCGAGTGCATGTGCAAGCCAGGCTACAGCGGAATCGACTGTAAAACAGGTGAGGTTGTTACCATGGAAACAATCAGGTCCCCGGCCGTGACTGAACATTATCAAAGTTTAATTTGTGCAATGTATTTTGTCAGAACATTCAGGAGAAAGTTCATGATAACATTTATCAAAACAGTAGTAGCACTAGATGAATATCTGTAAGATTTCAAAGATTTCAAAATAACGCTACTACATACAGAGTGGTATCATTTTTGGATCATGATGTTGAATGAATTTCTCTGATTCCCACCCGGTGATCAGTGGACAGTTGTGAAAATATTGCTGTGAAATAGTCATATGGAATTACATGTTCATTTGAATTAAGCCAAGCTGTTATCCATATTATAATTTCATCTTATGGTTAACAGTGCTATCAACTTTCCTAATGGCTCTTTAAAAATGAAGAATGATTGATCGTAGAGTCTGGAGCTGAACACAAATAGCCTGAACTTGTTGATATTAATATTTTGAAATGGCATTTGCAGATTGTCAGATTGTTTCCATTGCTGTTATATTAGTTCCTATTCTTTAGTTTGCTAACCTTTTCTTCCCATCATGTTAATGCACCCCAACCTTTAGTCAAGCTTAAGACAAAAGGTCAAAAGGGGAAGGGCAGGAAAGGGAAACTGGGTAAAGGCAGAGGAAAAAATAAGTCAAAAAACAAATCAAAATTGGACAGAGATGATAGCGTGTCTTTGATAAAGGAATTGGAAACAGGTAAAGACTTGAAATCCTACCTCATTGTGGTGAACTTGGTGCTGTCATCTTGTTTCTTCCAAAATGATTGTGTTTCATTGGGTATATGTGTTATGAATTAAGTCCCTTGGATCATTTTGTGTCACAGTGTGAATTTTAGTAAATAGGTTTTACATGTACTGGCATGGCTAGTTTTCCATCTTTACATCTTTATGGATATGTTTGTTTCAAAACTGTCCTCTGGACTCCTTTCCTCTTATCAGTTTCTTTTTGACATGTACAACCTTTCATTTCGTTTTAGTGTGATAATTTTTCAGTATATTTTCTTGGCCTGATTGTTATTTGTGCAGTTGGACAACATTGACAATATCGACTGCCAGCTGTTTTGTGAAATAGACATATTGGAATATCTGTCTTATATTTGTAACCTTAAAGTTGACTTATCGTTAATATGCTGAATTAGTTCTGTGTAATAATTTATTTCAGGAATGAATAGGGAACATCTGCTCCACATCACCATTTGCTCAAGTCATGATCCTTCAGTTTGCAGATGTCTTGGAAGAATCTTAGCTCTCATTTCACATTAATTTATTTATTTTTCAATATTAACTCAGCAGCATTACTTTCCTTTATTTACAAAACAATTTTTAGCAAATCCTTCCCCCATTGAGTTGACATTGTCTGATGCTGCGGTGGAAACCAAGGATGTTGAGTTGCCAGGGTTACCATCATTGTCAGGTACAGGTGTACTGGGCCTGCTGCAGACTAACCTTGATTGGTTGACTCGTGATCTTTTATGCACTTACCTGCCCTTTATTAAACATGGTGCATGCTAACAAGAGGAAATTGGGCCATTGGAATGAAACATTTGAGAGACTGAACAACTCTGTTTCACATGTATTCTTTGGGAAACATTTGCATTAAATTTTCTATACACTGAGTTTGCTTATAGTTTTCCTTGTATACACTTTTGCAGTAAAACTGTAAATAGCTTTTCTTGCTTACTTCTTATTATGCAAACTGATAGAGTTCTGCTGTGGTTTTCAGCTGTCAGTTGAAAAAGAAATTTCACAAAATTTCATTTCATTTCTGTTGTGCAATAACGAAAGGAAGCTTATGTTCAAATAACTAATGTAATCAACATTTCAGCAAAATGTTTAAAAGCTGAGACTAACATGCAAACTGCATATGCCAGATGTGTGCTGAATTTGTGAGTGACGGGAAATGTTGTTTTGTAATACTATGAAATACATGTGATTTAGACGTGCTCTGTCTTTAACCATATATTTGCATAGTAAATCATATGAGTGACAGGATTTCATGATTGTATTATTGTAAAATTAACTCCTTTTTGCACTGTAAACCTGTTTTGTCAGAATTTGTATTTCCGTGTTGTTTATGTGTCAAGAGACGTAAATGGAACACATCTGTAACCTAATGTTACACGTAAATCTGCACTCCACTCCAACCTTGGTTGTCAGTGGCATAGAACTCTGCTTATCCCATCGTGCAATTTGCCCCATTTGCAGCATGAGTATGACATTATCAGTTTCAGTGGAAATTGTACTGAAGGATAAGCAAAGTTCATCCGATTTACACTGCTGTTTGACACCTGTTACCATTGCACTTTGTAAACACTCACATGTAATTAAGATTGAGTCTTGGCTATCAGATGAAATTTTTATTTCTACTAGTTCTAACAAAGAAAACATCTTTTATAACTGTAACATTTGGTAGATCAAAACATTTGATTTCCTGAAAGGTATCTTATCCATTTGCTAACAGACAAGTGAGATATAATACAGGCACAGGAGAAACACAAAACTATTGGATACCAACATTTGTATACTGTTTGTGAAAGTGGCATCTTGTATTACTAATTAATTAATATTTTATAATTACTATAAATGAGTATATTTTGCTGATTTGTCTGGTTTTGGTATTCCCTTTTTGCAAGCTGCTTATCGTCTTGGTAGGTTGACCTGTATTTTGACTTTTATCAGGGGTTCGCAGATGTCAACATTTGAAATGGAATATTTCATATAAAGCTGATTTTAAACTTTAATTTCACAAGTAAAAAATTATTATTTCTGTGTTTTGCTTCAAGTACTGCTGATTTTTGATTGCTTTGTACTAGGTGTTTCAGTAGATTTTAACATGTACATCTTGAAAAATTTCCTGAATTTGAACTGAACTTTCTCATATGGTTTGAAGTTCTGTGAACCCTGTGTTTGTTTACTTCAATTTGTCAAATAACTGCATGACCAGTGGTTTACTGTAGTAGACAAAATTGATATTTATGAATACAGTAATCATTTGTTATAGCGTAATGTTCAAACAGTAAGTCAATCCACCCCCTGCTCAATAATTGTATGAAAATTTTGGTGGGATTAGGGGAGATAATGTATATGTGGATCAGGGGGAGATAACTGAGTGGGATATACTATAGTATAATAATCTTCATGGATTTTTATATGTCTTTGACAAAAAAGGAAACTAAAAACAAAGGATATCATTGCATCAGTCTCCATACTAGTAAAAACTAGAGCTTTACACTTTTAAAATGGGCTGAGACATAATAAATTGCCAACTTTTGAGGAAATAGGCCCCAGCCAAGTTAAGGCTGACACAAAATAAATTCATTTGTAAGGTGCAAAATTACTGTCCAGTTCATATTGAGCAGCTAAGAAAACATTTTCTTCTGAAAAAACTCTACATCTGATATTGGGGAATTATATCTCACTGAGAAACAGGGGCTGTTATGATTTGTATCACTCACCTAGTGTTACATCTCTGTCACTGTTGAAAAATGTGGGTACTGAAGGGACAATTATGATAAACTAGTTGTATTTTCAGTTATTAAGCTTGCATTGTTGGTGTCTGCTGTTTTTAGAGCTAAGTTTGCTTTGCTGACTTACAGTAAATTCTTGTAAGCAGGTAGCGTTGTATCATTCATATACCTGTATACAACTAGCATGATGTCATTCTGTTGTTCTTCTGTTATCTGCCTGAGGCTTGCTGCAGTGTTTCATGTTTATCACATGGTTAGAATGTTTTCTACTGTTTTGTAGATTGCAGAAGCATTGAGGTGAATTGAGATAGATGCTGTTTGCAGTTCTTCACCAAAAATTTACAAATATTTAACAATCATCGCTTACTCAGAACAACCTATTGAAATCTCTTTAAATATTATTATTGCCGATATTGAATATTATTGTGTTATATTTAAGTGTTTTATAGCTTTTGAAGTTCCTTGATTAAATTTGATGTAGGTAAACATCTTGATGTTGATAAACATTTTGATGTTGGTAAACATTTTCATGATGGTAAACATTTTGATGTTGGTAAACAGTGTATAGATACTTTCATCCTGCACCCTAATTCGTCAACCTTTCATCCACCTCTGCAGCCAGTAGGTTTTGAAACATTCTGACAGAACTGTGGGCTGCAGATGAACAATTTGCACAGTTTTGTGAAGCTTGCATCTTTAATCACACAAACAGTTGACTTTTACCTTCATTTTCATAAGCATTGTGTGCATAAATTCCACTGCAAAAAGTGCTTTAGTGGATGAAAAGGTTGAAGATTTACAGGAGTTTCTTTTTGTCAACGTATTGTTTTTAGGAAGTAGCCTTAAATTCTGAAGTTGATCAGTAGCCAAAAGTGATTTAGCATAACTCTAGATATGGAAGTGATTTCTTTGTGTTAACATACAGTACTTTTGTGTTCAGATAAAAATGGTGTTCGTATTCTTTTCCGTTATTAAGTTATTATGTATGTTTTTTTCCATTCAGGATTACAGTATTTATTTTTCTCATTTTCTCCTATTAGTATTATTCTGTGTATTCTCTGTTCAGGATGCCAGGATGGTCATTTCGGAGAGGATTGTTCTCAGGAATGTCGCTGTGAGAACGGTGGATCCTGCAGTATTCTCACCGGGATCTGTGTCTGTCCAGAGGGCTGGATCGGCCCTAACTGTGGACAGTCGTGTCCCTCTGGTCGCTATGGTAGCAATTGTACGGGTGTCTGCCAGTGTCTGAATGGGGGCACCTGTGACCCTATCATTGGGGAATGTAAATGTCCTCCAGGCTTCATGGGCAGGAAGTGTGCTGTGGGTGAGCTCCCCTTGTTTGGTTACTGATGTAAAGGTATAAACTAAATATTATGTTAGAAGTCAGTCTTTTTGTATGTAGGGAATAATAATTATGGAAAGTAAACATGGGCTTGTTTATTTCAGTTATATTGCTAAATTGTGTAAGTTTATCTGCCCTTTTTTGCATATATATGTACATAGTGGCAAGGTAGAAAATATACATATATATTATAGGAACTCTTGAAAAGATTTTGGTAGCTATAGTAATACCCTAAATAGTATCAAATCTCAGAATTGCTTCAGTTAAGTGCTTTTGTTTTATTTGATATGTACTTTCAATGACTCCGTTGTTAATATTGAGGTAATAAAGGTACATTTTCATAGCATTATGTAGAGTACATATATACAGAAGAAATTAAGACATTCAGTATTGTTCTTGTACAGGTTGCTCCGCGCTGTCCTTCGGTCACAACTGTAAGGGTGAGTGCAGATGTGGAGAACATGGCCGCTGTGACCCAGTCACTGGAGCATGCCATTGTGATTTAGGATGGATGGGAGAGCAGTGCAGTGAGCAATGTCCTGCGGGCAGATATGGACCTGGGTGTCGTCACACTTGTGCCTGTCAGAATGGAGCCTCCTGTGACCCACTCAGTGGATGTTGTACCTGTCAGAGGGGATTCTATGGACAGTATTGCGAACTGAGTAAGAGTTGTCTCCCTGAAATTCTTGAGTTCACAGATAAACATTTGGCATACTGTCACAAAGATTCCTTGAGCTGTTTTGATGTAACACTGTTTACAAAGGGAACCAAGTGGGTGTGACACTCATAGACTATTTGACTAGACTGTTATACTGATTCTTGTGTCTAGGGCATGACCAGTGATTTTCTCCTGTTATACTGATTCTTGTGTCTAGGGCATGACCAGTGATTTTCTCCTGTTTGAGTTTTTAATGGTCCTTTAACTCACCATATCTTTTTGACTTTAAATAGCCAAATAAATAAATACATGTGTGTTGCTGTATGGTTTTAGGCTGTCCTGAAGGGACGCATGGCATGTACTGTGACCAGAAGTGTGACTGTACCAATGGTGGGAGGTGCGATCCGTCTACTGGCCAGTGTATATGTAAGGATGGCTTCATGGGAGATAACTGCAATAAAGGTGAGAGAAAACTATGATAAACATGTTAGATCACTGTATCAAAGGTGAGAGAAAACAGTGACTAACATGAGAGATAACTGTATCAAATATGAGAGAAAACTATGTGAGATTGAGAGATAAGAACATAAGACAAGAAATAAGAGATAACTTTGACTCTGAGAGAAAACTATGTTTGACTAAATGAGATATGGCTACCCTAATTCTTCAACCTCTTCGCTTATTTGCTAGGAGTTTGTTGAAGCATATTCTGAAGGCATTATTCTGTGTAGACTGATAAAATTATACTTTTTGTGAAACCCTAAAACTGGCTAATCCAACCAATGTGGTTTTGTTTCCAAAATCAAATTAAAAATGTGCATAAATTGCACTAAAAACTGCTCTTTCATATGTGAAAGGGTTGAGGAATTAGGGTAACAACTGTGACAGAAATTTATGACTACAGTTTGAAATCACTGTAACTATGACAGAAATGAAATACCTGAAACAAAGTTGCAAGAAAAGTTTCAACCTTTCAACCTTTTCAATCACTGAAGCAATTTTTAATGGGTAATTTATGCATATGGTTATTGTGAAAATGAAGCCAAAGGTGATTTGTTTGTGTCACCAGAGGCATAAACTCATAAAACTCGAAGAATTATTTCTCTAACCCTATAGTTCTCCTGGAAAATACTGAAAAATTGCTTTCAGCAGAGGTTGAAAAGGTTCAAGAATTAGGGTAACCTGTCAACCCTTAGTTTAATGTGTGATGTCAGACTTTTATCTCAGAATGTCAGAGGGAAAAGCTAGTTTTGTTTGAAAGGACCAGAAGATTGTCTGGTATGCTTAGGGAGGCCTATTCTCTTCTCAGGTTTGTCATGAAGGTAGTTCTCTGGAGAAAATATGGATAAAACAGCTCTGTTCGATTTCTGTTGTGTGCTTATTTCAGTGTGCCCAGTGGGTTCCTTTGGGCGTAACTGCCGGGAGCGATGTGAATGTGGTCAGTTTGCATGTGATGCCCTGACAGGAGAGTGCCAATGTCCGCCGGGCTTTAGGGGAGTCAGGTGTGCTACAGGTGAGGTGGGGCTAAGACCACATCCCCAGGGAAATCTTCTGGAAGTAGTTTATGAACCCTTATAGTGTTCATCAATCAGTTACTCCCTGAAAGTGATTCCCAGTTTAAAGTGTGATTAAGAGATTGTATGACATTTTCTGTTTAATTTAAATACCATAACAGTGCATAAGACTATAAATGACCAACTAAAAGTAAAGGTAAATTTGACTTTTAAAAGCTGGTTTTCCAGTTCCACATACTATCATTTTTGCTTCAGTGTAATTTTCTGTCCTGTTTCCATCTCATCTACAGTGTTTGGTTCATGTGGCATTGCAGTGTATATGACGTAAAAAAGGATCGGCTCAAAAATGTTAAAAACAAAAACGACTAGTTGCAAGAGTTCAGCTAAGCTAATTTGAACTAAAGAGGTAGGGCATGTTCACCAGAAGTCTGTTGGTCAGCTATTTTTGTGGGAGGCCTCTTGGGTGAATGTTGTAGACAGGTGATGTGTATTGCTGGTGATTAGGTGAAAAGTGAATCAGAGGTCACCGGCTCAAAACCCGGAGTGGTCTCTTCCAATTTTCAGCATTGGAATGTGTGTCTAACGCAGAAAGGTTAAATTCCAGATAATGATAACACTGGTCCGTAAGCCACTTTGTAAATGATGCCCTCAATTCTGATTGTGTATTCGGTCACAGCTAACCTGTATTCTCTCCTCGCCCTCCTCAGCTTGTTCACCTGGGAAATACGGTCCGGGCTGCGACTACTTCTGCAGCTGTCATAACGGTGCATCGTGTGACACCGTGACGGGAGCCTGCCAGTGTCTGGAGGGCTGGGTCGGCCCCAACTGTCAGTACAGGCAAAGCAGTAAGTCCGCAACGCACACTAACTGAGACAGCCATTTTGTTTGTGGACGCACAATGTAGCAGGGTCCATTTTCACACCACGACCTGAGCGTGTAGTCTACTGAAGATCAGGGCCCACTTGCTGAAAACCCTTGTAAGGTTAAATACCAAGTTAACAAAATTTGTACTCTTAAAGTAGGCGTAACTATCATGGTAACCAGCGGTGTAGGCATTACGTCGCTGTGGCAGCTACTTGCTCGGATAGTTAAGAGGGCTTTTGCGAGTGGGCTGAGGTCTGCTGCAATGAGAGACTTGCAGGAGCTACCTGTAATATGTAAATGTCATTTTAGGATGGGATGGAACTGAAATGGTGTAATATAGGCTTCTGGATATATAATCCATGATCCAAGTAAAGCATAGAACTTTCATCAGCAAACATATCTAAAAGTGTACCTTTCTTACCCAGAAATGGCAAATATTACAGAGTGCATTTTGAAGTTTTGCTTAGAAATAATCATCAGTGTATAACAAATTCATAGTTTTCAGTTTTCAACTATTTACATTCATCGAATTTCTAAGTGATGTCAGTTAAGTTAAAGCTAATCATTGCAATTGACATTTTCTGATTTTTTATTTCATTTTTTTATTTTTGTTTGTGATTTACACACTCTTAAGTGTACCGAAACAAAGTGGCTGCATAATACCGTTATTTTCTAACATGGGAATTATGTTAACAGGCATTGGTGATGTGATTGTAGAGTGTGTACAGCATTATGCTGCCTGCTGTTTGGAATGATATGACTGTGTTGTGGAATGGTGTTTTTGAACCGAATGCTTTTTGAAAAAACCACGTGTGAAACTTGCCTGGATGATATGCTCAGCAGAATGCATGGGAGATACTGTTTTACCACAGATGGGAGTTTAATTTCCTATTTGTAACCAAAGTTTAACCAGTAGTTACTTAGGAATTTATTGTCTTGTCTCATGCTGGAACGCATTGGACACAGATATGTTACAATTTTATTGTGAAAAAGCTTGTGTGCCACTGATATGGCATTCCTGGGCTTGATAGCTGTAGAATGCAGATTGCTGATGCTGTTGCTTCACATAAAAGTGGCAGTATTAGTGCCATCCTGATTATTGAAGTCATTTTACCTGAGATGGCAGGTCGGGGAATGATCTTGGCTGTACTGTTGACATACATCTACATACAGTTACGGGAACATTTAGTGAACAGTGCTTAATTAGGCTGTGATTCTTCAAACTGTGTCCCTTCAGAAACAAAATGTGTTACTCATTGAAAGTAAGTTCTGTAAAGAACAGTTTAGTAAGGTGAGTCTGGCTTTGGGAAGATTCTGTGCCAGGTATCTCGTACACACGGGAAAAAAATTTGTATACATTTCACTTCTGAACGTATGAAAGTCCCTTTACTGAAATGTCATAAGAATTCAATTACAAATTATATGTTTTATGAAACTAAAGGGTGGGGGACACCAGACTGCTTCTTTGCGATGATTATACCTGTCTGTTTATGAGGTTTAGTGAGAAGGCAGTGAGTATGTTTTGGAGTCAAGAAATTCCCAGAGGAAAGCAAAGGGGGGTTGCAGATTTAGTTTATCTTTGATTGAAATTTGATAGAGTGATAATGATTTTTCTGCTGCTATTGTACATCTGAAAGGGTAAGAAATGGTTTAGTGCATATGGCTATATTTCATATCACATAGCTGCCTTTTACTGTGATGGTTTGGAAGATAATCACTGACAACCAATGCAAAAATTATATCCTACATTTACGTGCTGGCTGAATGTTTCTTCCTGCCATTTACATGCTGGCTGAATGTTTCTTCCTGGCACTTTTCAGGAAACAAAATATCCTTCAAACAATATGTTTTGAAACACCTGCTGTAAGTTCCTGGAGCACTGTGTGACACGCTATATGTACAGCCATTAACACTCAAAATTAGATAAACTACTAATCAATAACAATGAAACATCTGATGCATGAAGGAAATATATATAGACAAGTTTTGGTTGTGTTTTTGTCATTGGAATGTGTGGAAACTGTCAAGTTTGAATGCTGATTTTGAAATACTCGCCTATCACATCTACATGCATGTCACACAAACGTCTGCAACAGTACAACAGTTTTCCTTTTTTTCACTCACGTTTATGAAATCATATTGTGAAAAACTATCAACATGAACAGAAGCATCCCCTACATTTTAATGGTGTATTTGGACATTGATGTTCCAAGGACTCGATATATATGTTACCAAGTGTGGTGGAATCTTTGCCAGGAATCCACTTCTCCAAGAGCTCCAACACAACACTGCTGGCAATCCAGCTCTGATGATCTCTAAACTCCTAGTCATGATAGTTAGAGCATTGGCCATAAAGCATGTAGAATGATGTCTGGCTAGAATAATGGACTGGAATTAACACTTACAACAGTATATTGTTTTGAATGAGACGCATTAAAATTGATTAAGGCACCCTGAAAGATGAATACTAACTATGCATGTACATGTATTTGTTCTCCAAGATTGTTACAGATTTTCTCTTGCATGGTTTGATTATAAACTATACTTCAGTGAAACCAGACAGCTGAAATATTTATCACCAAGTAACAGGAAGATCAGCCTACTGTATTCTAAATGTGTTGTCAAACACCTATAACAGTCATGGGAATAATATATGTAGGGAGCTGTTGCTTTACTGTCCTGACGTCCTGATCATAACTTAGACAAGGAATCTGCTGCTTTTAGGAAACAGGTATAGAAGCCAGTATAATTAAAAGCTTTGGCACAATAGGTGCAACTCGAGAGTTAGATATGCTTTGTCATATTTTATACATAGTGTACAACATCTTTGCTAATTGGTAGGGGTGATCTTGTGTCAAAGCTTCACCAGCTTTGTATTTTAAAGTTTGTTTCTAACTACACATTAAATGAATACTGTGCCATCCATACTTGACTAGTTTAATTGCTGAGTCTTCAGTGAAAATATACAAATTTTATATCCACTAGCAAATCACAGTATCATTTTCAAATGGTGTAACCAATGTTGACTTCAGTCAAGTTTATATCCAGCACTATTGACCACTAACAGGGGGTTTTCACTTGGTGCATATCAGCATGCTTATAAGTTTTTAGCTAAATGCTTTGTTTTTACTAATCCTAATGCTGGCAAATCAGTCATAAAGGAATGTAAGAATCTAAGTACACATTTATGCTATGGTGATGCAATTCTCAGCTCATTTATGATGTATAAACTAAAACAACAGTTGAAATTACATTTGTTTTGAAAAAAAAAATACAGCGAACATTTGGTTCTTTATTTTTGCCACTAAGAATATAATGTCTCTGAGCTTGAACATTTAAATCATTTTAAAGCTGAAAATCTAATTCTGTTGTTTTACTTATATTCTCACATTAAGTATTTTCTTTTTGAAGTCTCTAAAAGAAACAGCAAAACTCTCGTGGTAAGTTATGTATTAAGTCCCCGTAAAAGTGTTTATTTTTATAGAATTATGTGTTTTGAATTTTGTGTATATAATTATACACTTGGTCATATGTAATGTATGAGAATGCTTTAAGATGCTGTTTGTGTATGCTCTGGGGAAGCCTTTGAACACCGAACAACTTGTTCCCTTCTGCCACTTGATAGTGCTGAACATTGGTGCTTCTCAGTTTATGGTGGTCATACGTTAAAACTGTCAGCTGTCTACATTGATGATGAGTTTCTGCTTCCAGTTGTGGTAAACAAATTTCAGATGGATTTCAACTACTAGCATCTGAATATTTGAACTGCCATTGCCTTAATACTGAACATCAGCCTGTGAGTGGCAAGCAAGATTTATTCCATTAATAAGCAAGTGTTAGCTTCCATTACGCAAGACTTAATTTGGAATAGATTCATTAAGATTTCTTTTACTTCAGTTGAAAACAAACAGCTTGCAAAATCAAACCTGGTAGTTTGCAACATTATTCGTTTTAAATCAGATTCTTAATTGCCTCAAATAGTAGGCAGTAAGGACTTTCATCCAATATGTCAGAGTATACATTTGATGTCCCCACCGTGGTGTTTTTGAGGGAGGAGAAAATGTGAATACAGGGATATGTGAGAATGGGTAACCTTAGACAAACTGGTTATGCGTTGGCAATGTACCTTGCACAGGTGACCATTCATGAGTTGCAGGACTTGTGAAGTCCTTATGTACAGTTTGTATATATGTGTGGCAAACTGTAGGGTTAGTCGTTTATATAGCCCTGGAAAACTGGTGAAACTGTTTGGTTAGATATTTATGTGGGTTTGAAAAACTTTGATGAATCATTAATATACTTGTAGGCCTGAAAAAACTTTGTGGTTAGATATTTATATAGGTGTGGGAAAATGTTTGGTTATTTATTTATATAGGTGTGAAAAACTGGTTGCAAGGATGAATATTAAAGGAATATTTAAAAAATTCTTACATTTACACAGTAAACAAGCTTAATTGCTGCACAATTGATGGGCGATTTACATGTAGGGTTTCCTGGTATGAAAAAGTTAGTCATTCTCACGTGGTTAGTCGGTGTGCGTCGTGACTAAGTGATTCAGGTAATAGTTACGAGAGCATGGGAGGTGTTGTTTGAGGCTCGGCCACGGTCAGGGAATACCCAACATTCCCCAGTCAGCTGTAGTCTTAGTCAGCTGGTATCCTACATGCACAGTGTATAAGCAAAATGTACATATACTGTGCTAAACCTCAGTCACATTGATAAACGTATCATTTGTATCATACTTTAAATTTGGCTGGCCTGGAAAATGGAAATTTTGGGTCAGCCTGAAACATGGGAATTCTGGGTCAGCCAGGAAAATGGAAATTTTCGATCTGCCATGAAAATGGAAATTGTTGGGTTTACCTTCAGAGTGAAAATTTTGGGTCTGACTGAAAATTTGAGTGTGGTATGTATGACCCCACCTGGGTTCATGGTATTCAACTTGGTTTTCTGGCCAGTTATGATTTATTTTGAACTGAACCAGTTTTGCACAAGGCTGCAAAACCTATGTCATCAGGAGAGACAGGTTTTATTTAATAGTTTAATCACATCAAGTGCAAAGTCATTCTGTCACTGATGCTTATTTCATGTGTTTTTATCAACCTCTGTAAGCATATTAATTTGTAACGTAACCTACTCTACCTATGAATCCATAACAATCCACCTGGTGGACACAGGAATGCCAGGATTTGTCACATTTTGTTTGTTTCATGGACCTTAGATATGGTATAAATCCTGGCTTCTTCCCATAACATTTGTCAGCAGTTTTGTTGAAAGGTTAGAAAGTCCACCTGGTGACACTGGGTTCAATCCCAAGTCAGGCCATACCTGATGTTTTCCAACTGGCAATTTGATGGTGTCTTCCACATGTACTTAACATGAAGAAATAGGCCAGATGCTGTGTCAGTATCAAATGGCCCTGTGTCAGTACGATTAGGCTTGGCAAGGTGTCATGTGTCTGGTGTGAGTATACTGTGACAGGATGGGGCATCATGTCTGGTGTCAGTGTATTGTGACTGGGCATGGTGTCATACCTGCTGTCAGAATGCTCTGACCGGACGAGGTGTTGCACGTGGTGCCAGTGTACTGTGCCTTGGCAGGTGTCATGTCTGCTGTCAGTATATGTCGACAGGACTGCATACCGTGTGATGCCTGTATTTTTTGACAGGGCAGAGTATCATGTCTGGTGTCAGTGTATTTAGGGGAATCTTTGTGGCCGAGGACGTAAGGGTGCCAGTGTGGCGTATTGACCCAGGGGCCTCCCACCAATGTTGTCGCTGTGAGTTCAAGTCCATCTCGTGCTGGTTTCCTCTCCAGCCGTATTTGGAAAGGTCAGCCAGCAACCAGCTGATGGTCATGGATTCTGTCTGGACTCTGTCCAGTTTCCTTCCATCATAATGCTGGCATCATTATATATTTGTATAAGTGAATTATTCTTGAGTACAGTATAAAACACAAATTAAATAAAATTTCATAATTAAGTATAACTTGTTTAAGTGGCATTTAGAAGTTGGGATGGAAGTACACTGGAACATGTCTTTCTTATGGATATACAACTTCTTGGTTTATTATCACGATGTTTCGATGTAGATACTAACATCGTTATCAATGATGTAGATACTAACATCGTTATCAATGGACTGATAACGATGTTAGTATCTACATCGAAACGTCGTGATAATAAACCAAGAAGTTTTATATCCATAAGAAAGACATGTTCCAGTATAATGAACAGGGCAGGGAATCATGTCTGGTGTCTAAATTGTCCAGGTCCTCCAGATGACATGATAAGACAAAACTATCATTGAAACTTGAAAGTGACCTTAAACCTGTATCCTGTGCTTTCATAATCTGCTAAATTTGTTAATTCATGGTTTTTTGTGTTTACTTGCAGCCCGACCTGGTCCCAGACGAGGCGATGTTCCATGGGCTGAGAATTACAGCTGAGGAGGAGGCTGATGAGAACTTGCTCAATTGATGCTGTAGTAGATAGTCCACGTCTATGTGTTGTTGTCAGAACTGTACATAACTTTGATCTCTTTGGCCAGTCTCAGCTGTGAGTCACTGCCAAATGTGGAAGAGTCAACAATTCCGTGGAAGATTTGACAGTGCTGTGAAAGTTTTGGCAAGGTGGCTGTGGAACGGTTGACAATGTTGTGAAAGTGTTGGCAAGGCGGCTGTAGTAGGGTTGACAATGCTGTGGATGTTACATGTAAAGGCAGGACATACAGAAGTCAGCTGCCATGTAAAAGCGGCCGATGTTCTGAAAAAGACGAGATATCAGTAGTGCATACTTGGTATCAGTGATATCAAAAACTAGATTTCAAGTGCAAAGCATTGATATCGATTGTAAGGACTTCATGATGTATGCATGGTACATATTAATAATGCTATTAAATGTGAAGACTTGATATCAGACATAAAAAATGGATATCAAATGTACACAATTGATATTCATTGTAAAAAATCTGATATCAGTTAGAAAGCATGATGTAAAATCCAGGGGCTTGATATCAGCTGCAAAAAGAAAACATTGTGATATCAACTGACTGTGAGGAATATATAACCTGTTGAATTTCAAATGTTTTGACAAGCATTGCTGTATGAATTTCAAGTTTTCTGGACGGAATTGCGAGAATTCCAAGAGCCTGAATGTGACATGCTGTGGAAGTTAAATCCTTCTGATTGCATGCTAAATGATGAGCTATGCAATGAGAAGGCCAGCAATTGGACATACAGATGTTACAGATTTTCTGCTGTGTTTACCACCTATTTGATTTGTCACTAGCTTTGCCTGTGGTGTGTGCATGTTGTTCAGCCAGTGAGAATGTAGATCTTTATAATTTAACCCATCTCTGTGTAAAACCTTTTTCCCTTACATTTTCATATTGATGTGACCTATTTATAGCAAACACTGTTCATTAGCTGATAACCAATCTAATGTAATATTGCAGTTTTCCTGAACAAAGCATAGCTCCCTCCTTGTTATGTTTGTGGAAAAGCAGCCAGTTTTCATGGCTTCTTGATAATTCACTTAACTTGTTCATAATGACAAGCACATGCTTGTATGGTACGTACATAGTGAATACTATCTCCTGACATCGGTGAGCAATCTGGATGAGTGGTGAGCAGGCTGGGGAAGATACACGAATGTTGTATCGTGATGATGGGTGCAAATAGTTGATGAAGGGGAACAATTTGCCCACTCATGATATACTGAAGGAGAGGCTTCAAAATTAACATCAAGGTTTGGATTTGGACGGAGAATAACAAAGTAAATTGGGAGAACTTTTCGAGTGATTGCACACTTTGTTTCAGCATGATAAAGTATGTTACAAATACTGTCAAGGTGTCACTATGGTCATAATATGTAGGAGTTCAGAATGCACTGTTGGTAATGCTGCAGAAATAATGGTTCAGAGGCATGTGACTAGGTTTCACAAAAACAATCACGTTGTGTTCTCTGTGTGATGCTGGGCTTCGCGTTACTGTGACGTAAGTAGTCAAATGTTACCTGAAAAGCAGACAGAGTGTAACATATTGACAATTTCTGTGAGTAGTTTTCTGTGGTCTGATGTAGACATTTGGCCAGACGTGTCAATATCTTGTCCTGCTTTCCAGTGTGTCGACTTCTGTGGTCTGCTAACTAGACATTTGGCCAGTGCTGCAAAGTGCCAGTGTCATGTTCTGCTTTCCAATGTGCTGACTTCAGCGATTGTCATTATAACTATATTCTGTGGTTTGATGTAGACATTTGGCCAGTGCTGCGAAGTGACCTGTCATTGTCATGTCTTGCTATTCAATGTGTCAACTGCAACTTTTCTCACTATGACACTGCCAGTGTAATGTTTATTTAAAATGTATTGGTACTGTAATAACAGTTTGTATTAAATGTTTATTGGTTATTGTTCTGTTTTAATATATACATATGTATGCTGAGATATGTCACACACTCTGTTCTGTCTCAGTACATATATATATGTGTTGATGAACGGTTTTGACATTCATTGCTTTGACTTCATAATTCTTAATTTTTGTGAAAAAGTCTTTTTTGAAAGTAAATTTTTATGGCATTATTGAGCTTTTTACTGTGACTTTTATGTTTCTTTTGTCATTCTTTCAATTTTTTACAGTTTTGTTAAACATATGTAAAATATGTTAAAAAATATACAAAAATAAGCCTACATTCTCCAGCCAAGTTTTAAATGGGTCTCTTTAAGTGGGTTTTTATACCTTTCCTTTACTGAGCTCTACATAAAATTAATATTAAATATGTGAAAAACGAATTTAAGCCAATTACAGCAATTAGTTGTTCCTTTTGACAGACAGTGTCTCACTTCATACATTTAGCCTTCGTACTTTATTTGTCATATATTCATGGTGATGATCTGGTAGACTCCCTTTTATCAGTCCATCTAAAGTTAGTGGAGTCCCAAATGTTAGACTACATCCATATGTTTTGAACTTTCATGAATATATGTGTACGAAGAGAGCAAAGAAAGAAATTTTGTTTCAGTCTTGTGAACATAAGCTTGGCTCCTAAAATATTGTTTATGAAGTTATTTTACCCTCAGGTTTGTGTGCCAATAATATTGCCCATAAATGAGATATTCCCCATTTTTGTTTCCTTTTATTTTTGTTCTACAGGACAATTTTCTTATGTTCACATTACCTCACATCTTGTAAACAGCAGCTCCTTGCAGTCAAGTATTTACTTTGTGATATTCCTGTGGTGGAATGGCTGCCTAACACTGACCTTCTGTGAGGGAATGGTTGGGTACTGGTAGATAAGACTAGCAGTTTACAGGCCTAGTAATACACGGAATGGATGGTTAACAGTTCCTTGTTTTTATATAAGGATGAGATACTGTAAATGCAAAGTGTCCCGCCTTGTTATGTAAATAACGCCTTTAAGGAGTCTAGAGGAGGCTACATTTTCACATTGTATTAACGAGACCATTTCAAGATTGTCCCCCAGGCTTATGGAATTTGATGACTTTGAAATATTGAAGCTGCAATTCACAGAAAATGGATGAAGGTTATTTTTTGCTTCATTTGTGCATGATCAAAGATTTTCAATCTGAGGGCAGTTTTATAAACAGGGCTCCTTTTTGGATGGAAAGAATCTTGTCCCATTTGTGACCTGGATGGAAAATCTGTCCTACTCCTAAGTCAACTTTAGCTGTCTGAACTCCATCTACTTCCACAGAAAATCACAACCATGGATCCCTCCACGTACACACGAACCCAGCTATACCCCAGACACTCACTCTCCCATACACTCAAGCTCAGCCAGCTGGAGACGTGTACTTGCGAATTTGTCAACATTGCAATTTTGTGTTATCTACCTCTGAGAGAACTAAGTATAACATTTCACTCTTTGTTAACATTGAATTTCATTTTTGTTTAAATTAAGGAATTTTGTGTAATGTTTAGTTAGCTTACTCCAGTGCACGCCCATCTGTATTTACTCATATTTGTGTGCAAGTCCAAATGTCATTCATTTCCAGCCTTTATATTCATTTTTTCTCTTCTCCTTCTAATGTCTTTTGTGGCTGGACATATATGTGGTTCAGCAGTAATTGTAACAGGGCAAAGACTTGTAACCATCTTTTGAACCACTGCTAGAACGGTAGGTAGAAGCCCTGGTACAGGTGGTTGTAAGAAAGGCCTGAAACATCTCCGCTCTCATACTTTAATTGTGTTTCTGTTTTGTCAGTATGTGGCAACTAGAAACTTATTTCTCAAGTTTTCTTTTATATATATTTAGTCAAATTGTGATTCACAAAATTCAAACTTCAGAATTTATTTTCAAAAATGAAAGGAGTGTACTGGCTGCTTTGCTAAAAAGTAATTTAAAGACAAATGTGTAAGACAAGCCTGTATTTCTGTGGTATATTAGAATTAAACATTTTACTATTGCTTGTTGGTCCCTAAATATATATTGGTACATGTTTGCTTAGATATACACTCAATTCAGCTGGTAATTCAGTTCATATTTTTATGTACTAAACAGTTCATGTAGATACTTCTTTTGAAAATAACACGCCCTTACTGAATTATGCATTTATAACCAACATTGAAGAGAAATATTAACTGTATAAGCCTATGACATAATAAGAGAGTATTGGAGTTTCACTAGACAGCCACTGTAGTAGGTTATGTTCTTCTATCGCTTTTCACAAGTGAGTACTGGGTATTCACTTAACTCTTTCCGAGGATAGCTCGTACAACTTGTCACAACAGTATTGGATTATCACGAGAGGTTAGCAAGAATATCCCTCTGGAACTTGGGACAAAGGAGTGTTGGATTTTCTTCACTCAGCTGCCAGCAGGGATATCTTAGATGCTGTTTCAGGCACTAGTCTCCATGTAGGCTCATACTGGTGGTTTCAGGCACTAGTCTCCATGTAGGCTCGTACTGGTGGTTTCAGGCACTAGTCTCCATGTAGGCTCATACTGGTGGTTTCAGGCACTAGTCTCCATGTAGGCTCATACTGGTGGTTTCAGGCACTAGTCTCCATGTAGGCTCATACTGGTGGTTCTTGGGAACTACAGCACTGTGTTTAACACTACATGTACCAGATGCAGCAATACACAAGCTGCACTTAGATCACTCAGCTCGTTCAAGTATTTATATGTAATAGATGGTCCTGTTGCTATAGGCCGACCTGTAGACCAGGTTGCTTTGTTTGATTGTGACGTGCCAAGTTTTAATTGTGCTGTCCAGGGGCGTATTCTTACGAGGCAGTAGATACGCCGGTAAAAAGCGGCGTACAGAGCCTGGCTGTGTGTTGTTAAATGAGCCCCAGTGTTCTTGTGTTGATCAATGTTGTTCTGCTGTAAATATGGAGGAGTAATAAAAAAAAACCAACAAACCAAACTGTGTGAGTGACTTGTCATTTTAATGACTCACTGTGATATATGCGTATATCCAGACTTTGTATTTTCCTACACATGTACATATTAACACATTCTCTGTAGCAACAAAGGTTGAATAATGACAGTAATATTTATCTTACATGTGTATATCCACATCACTCACATAACCAACCACCGTCAGTCAAAATCATGGCTCTCTATTTACATGTATCTTCCTCCTTCAATCAGCTATCATGAGATGGTCATTGAGTGTTGTATGTATGTCATGCAGTATTGAACTGAATCTGGATTTTAACTCTCAGAACAGTTATACTGGGAATAAAAGTCCATTGCCTTTAATCTCTGGGGTAACAAGTTAAGAGATCACAAAACTCTGAAGCCAGAAAAGAAGCAAAAGTAATGTGTGTTTCAAGGGTTCAGCCGTTGACAAGTTTTGCATGTACATTGACTTTCTCTGACACATTCTGAACATGACACAGAAAGCAACCTGAATAGTTATTTATTTGAATGGTGTTTCACGCCATACTGAAGAATATTTCGCATGTATAACCGCGGCCAGCATTATAATGGGAGGAAACCGAACAGATCCCACAACCATCAGCAGGTTGCTGGCAGACCTTCTCACCTACAACCAAAAAGTGGGCATGCGTAACTACAATGGTGACACACTGGCTCGTCGTACTGTGCTTGAAAAGAGAGACACTGTGTTCAGAAATATTCTCAAGGTGATACGACAGCCTTATGCACTTGTCAACAGTATGGAGTGTGGATCATCAAAAGCACTAACAAATAGTTGTCACATGTACTCTGTGTATTTACAAAGTAGGTGTATCACACAGTACATCATACCTCATAACAGTAAATCATACCTCATAACAGTACATCATACCTCATAACAGTACATCATACCTCATAACAGTACCTCATAACAGTACATCATACCTCATAACAGTTATCTTCACTTTCAAAGTGTACATTACACACTCAAAGATATAGATGTAATTGTCAGCATTCAATACCAGATGTTAGGCAAATGAGAATGCTGACGAAGTCGATCAACCACATTAAAACTGCATAAAAGAGCACGTTCACCCAATTCAATAACATCTGATCCATGAACCTGTAATGGCAAATGACAATGCACATTTACACAATCATAATGCCGAAATATTCTTGAGTACGGCACAAAACACCAATCAAATAAATAAATCTTTATGCGACTTTTTGCATACATGTATGATACTTTGGGTATGTCTTGACAGCACCACTACCAGATGTACTTGTACCTTGGCCCTCCCAGAGCCGACTCTAGCCACCGTACATTTATTTACTGATACTTAACTTATAGCAGCTAGCATTATGGTGGGAGGAAATCTGGTAGAGCCCAGGGGAAACTTGCGACCATCCACATGTTGAAGCGAGACCTTCCCACGTACGACTGGAAACGAAGCCAGCATGAGCTGGACTTGAACTCACAGCGACAAAGTTGGTGTGAGGGTCTTGAGTCATTGTGCTGCACTAGCTTGCTAACCATTCAGACACGGACACCCCAGATGTCATAGTTGTAACTGGAAGATGCCTCTCAAGCCAATGGTGTTCAAAGAGGTATAATGAATGATACACCCACAAGTATATCACACTGGATCTTGTGCCAACTCCACAAGGACATACATAATCAGCACAACTGAGGTCAGACACACACTATTCATACCCCATCACATTCCAGTGCGACACTCATCATTTTGCCACAATTCTTCAATGTTCCTAGCCACTCTGTACAAAGTTTATCATATTGCACACAACTTTTTTCATTCAAGTTGCTGACATTACTCAGGGATAATCATTCCAAAGTCCTCTTGGTAAAATAAAACTTCAGACATTAATTTAGCTCGGTCTATCACTATCTTCATCCAATCCATTCTCACTGTCTCTCACCAATCATATCCCGGTTTTGCACTCATCTTCTTAGCCAATAAAACCTCAGATGATGTTCCACTGTCTTTCTCAACCAATCAAATCAGATGCTGCTTATACCAACTCTTTCTACCTGCTCGAGGGCAGCCTGTAAATTAGTCTCAAACAGGTCACATCTGAAAGCAAACAACAAACACAATGTCAAGGAGCTACACTGATGTCAAATCCTCCGTTTTATACCCAAGTTGAAACGATAAAATCTTGAGATATTGTGAAAAAAGTGCACAATATTCAAAGTGATAATGTACATTCCTTTGGAGGATACAGAAACAAAATTTTTCTGCCCTTCCCACTTTGCACTGTGTGATGTCACGCCCGAACATATTGACGTCACCAGTGTGAAGTATTATGCTGCATTCTGAAATGCTCCTGACATCATCCCAACATAAATGCCTCACTGAATATCACATCTCTCTGATTCAATAGAATATTAATAACATTATTATGTCAAAGAAGGAAATTTATACGGGCACCGCCAAAGATTTTGTTTCCTGAGGAATCTTCAGTTATAGGCATTAAATTGTGTCCTTCATTGTAAACCCTTTGGATCATAGTGTCAGCTTTGTTCCATAGGATTTTGTTGAGTACTACGCAGATTCTGTTGGGACTGGAGTGGCACTAACAGTCTCTAACCAAGATATCTGTAAAAATACTGCACTAAAATAAGGTTTTATCATGAATACAGCTTCCTCTGAATCTGAAAAGAACAGATAGGGCGAGTTGCCATCCAGCATTTTCTCTTCTGCAGTTTTTTGTAGCCCAGAAAATGGTAGATGCTAACATCTTCCATTTTGTGAGAAATGGCAGCTGACCTGTAATTGTGGTCAGTGACAAGCTGTTAAGACAAGGATCTCCCATGGATTCTACCCAGTTTTCTCAATTTGTCATCCACGATAAGATCATATATATGTAAAATAATATTGTGTAAAATGTATAAGCCAATGAAATATATAAATAAATGACTGAAATTATACAGCAAATCTTGGTGACAATCTTTTACCTTATAGGCATATCCATGGAGTAGAATGGATTTTTGAGGGCAAAGTCTGAGTAGACTTCGTATATCTTCTTCAGCAATGCATCCACAGCCGTTTGTCTGGGATCTGCCACCACAATAAACTTAATGCCTGTTTATAAAACAAACATATGAGACATGAACAAAACAAACAACAATCCAAATTTATACACGAAAAGTTATCCTAGGATAAATGGGTTGATTCCCATTGTACCCACTCAGGCCGAACAGAGCTATGCACGTGTATCAAGCAAAGCAAGCTGTGGTCAAGTGGTAAAGGTGCTTGCCTTTCAATTGCTAGGTGTGTTAGGCTATAATGATTAATTTTTTTGACTGTTATGTAACACACCAGACGACTTGAACTTCCTCCAATGGGACATGTCTAATGACCTCGGGACAGTTTGTCAGTACCTCACCACAAACTGGTGCTTTACCCTTGCCACTCCTGTTTCTCCCACTCATAAAACTTTATAGGCGAAAAATTTTTAGCATCAAAATAAATAAATATATAATGATTTATCCTCACCTCACAAACTGATTCTGTTTCTTTTAGAGTGAAGACAATAAATTGAATGAATGAACTTAATTATGGCCCAGGCTAAACAACATGTGTGCAATATTCCAGCCATATTGTGACAAGACATTAAACTGATGCCAAATGAAACACAAAGCAACTTCAAAACAATAACAAATGTACCCAACTTTTCATCACACATACTAATTGTCTAACTGTCATTATATCATACAGCACCAACATATTCTTCACAATGTCGGGTTTTAGAAAATACAAACATAAGATAACTGTTAGTGTTTAAATTCTACCGCCTAAGTATTATTCTTGCATCCTTCTAATATTTGATTAAATGCTGTCATTCATCCACTCAATAACCAACCTGTGAGAGTTTGAAAACAGTGAAGCTTGAAGGTGTCTGTTTCCAACAATTCTATCCCTGAAGATCGTGGTTCTGGTGAAAGCTGGGAGCCAATGGCAAATAATCTACATGCAGGAGAAAATATGTCAAGTTAAGTGTGAATACTGGGAACAGTGTTTGCCTTTAATATTCTGATAGGCTGTCATTGGTTGAAAAGTCCAACCATCAACCTATGGGGTTTTACCCTCGAAATCCACCCTCACTGGTTTGGCTGTGGTTTTCAATCAGGAAATTTGTCACGTAACCTGTATGGTGATTTGCTGTGGTCCACAATCCATAAAACTCACTGTCAAAATACGCCATAAGTGAAAAATATTATTGGACTTATTGAAATAAATAAATTCATGTTGATAGTTATGTGTGCATAAAATGAATTCTGATCAGACCCCAGGCAGCTTTATACGCTTGCCAACAAATGTGACATTTATCACTATCAAACAACATGCAAGCACTGAGTTAAGCAAGATCTGTACGCTTGTTTATCCAAAGAAACATTAATACACACACTAAATATGCAATAAATATCATTTTGAAACCTCTGTCATTTGATAAACACCGTCAAACAACAGAAAATTGGATTACTCACGAGTGAAACATACTGGCCAGCATGATCCTTTCATTTGTTGTTAGTTTTGTGCGTCCAAACTTAATGTTGATTGGATAGTTTTCTTCCATTGCTAACATTTCAAGAATATCTCTGCCATCTTTCAACATCCGTCCTTCTGCCGGTACCCCATTTATGGCTAAAACAGCATGGCCCACTAGAAAATTAAGCAAAACAGCAATCATATATAGCAGAAGCTCTGAACCATGACTGCTGCCACAAATATCATCAACATCAAAACAATCACTTAGATTTACTAACAAACTGTTAGAATTGATTCAAATATGATTTAATTGATTTCATTTCCAACTACATAAAGGAAGATAAAGATACTTATAAACCCAGTTAGTTTTAGCTTTGGTAGAGAAATATTCTTCATGCCAAACTGTCGAACTGGAAAGAAATTTAAGAACAGTAACGAAAACTGGACACCACATATTAATATACCTTTAACACCATCTCTTTCACCAAACGCAACTACAATTTTATCGTCAAATATCTTGAGGACCAATTCCAATGGATACCCAAACACCTTTTCCACTTCTGGTCTAGAACTGTTATTGTCATAGTGATAGATCAAGCCACCAGCTTTGTTGATAATGTAAACGCTGTAGATTGTCATTTTCCAAACTTGACGTGTTGTTGTTGTTTGTCTGGGTGGGCTATACGGTCAATAAAAAACCTTAATCTGGTCTCAGAATTTGATGCGGCCTAAACAACGAAATGCCACTGGACATCGTTTCCAGTGGTTGGTTTTTCTCGTTCATTAATAACAATTGCGGAGTTTACCTAGGAAAATATATTTTGTTTGATCACATGACGCTTTCTCACACTTTCTCAAATTTTTCACCCGACCTGTTTTTTTAATCCACAAAAGCACGCAAGTACTAGTCCTACATGAACCCTACCGTCGCTCCGATATTGGATGCCGCAATACCGATGGAGTCTTACAACCTTCCATTTAATTTCCTGGGAGTAGTTTTGCCGACTCGCAACTCAGCCACTTGTCTTGTGTCTCCTGCCAAAGTGCAGACACTCACAAACATGCGCGCTACACTTTCGGCGGTCTCACCTTCATTATTTAGGTGCTGACCGGCCTAGAAGCTTATTGTTAATTGTTCAAAGCATTGGGAAGCTGTTGCAAACCGGTCATATTCTACAAGCCTGGGCCCCTCTTTGCATGATTTCAATGACGTAGTGGATTTTCTCACTCAGTTTTGAATGTCTTGTTATTGGAGCAGACACTGCTTGTGACGTCGTATCTCAATTGTCTGCTCCCAACTGGCGAATGAATCGTCATGTTAGTGTTTTCATATATTTCTGTCTCTCTGTGCTTTAAATTATGGTCCCTAGTTGTTAGATATCGACTTCGATGAGAGCCGATATTAAGGATGGACAACAGACCATGCATCTAAGTAAGATAGACTTATGCTGTACACGGTCAAAAACAAGGAAATGTGACCTCATACAAATCATATGACAGACTTGTCATAAATCCAAGTCAATAAATACAAGTACTTGTACAATAAGCCAGATAGCGGTTTCAAGTTGCCCATATTTGCGCATGAGCAGATCGCCTCATACTGTAGATAAATAAAAGCACGTGGTCATTCATGTCCATCTATTAACATCAAGCACATCGGTGACAGCCCAGTATACAGCTCAGTTCTAATTTCTTTTCTGTGTTATTAACTGAGTTTTCCTCTTCAAATAGTCCTTGAACATATCTATAGTCTCAGATGTCACACATGACACATTAAATGCTCGAAATGGGCTGAACTGTGTATGACAATGCTTTTAACATAGTCGGTAGTGTTACAATGCTTTTAACATAGTGACGAAACATTGTTTGTCTACAAGCAAAGGAATTCCGGTCATGCGCAGTTGAAACAGCTGTCTGGCTTATGGACTGAATGATGTTATGCATTGCAATCTGCTAACACAACAGTACTGATTTTGCCCACTGTGAGTTATATACAATTACGTCTTTGCCATTCTGACAGGTCTTATGTAAAACAATGTTTTCAATCGCATATGTTTGAAGGAATTTTTGCACATATGCGATTAATGATCTGCTGTACCAAAAGAGTGTAAAATGTGATTGGTTGTGAACCTTGTGACCCTTTGGCTAATGAAAAATGACAAAATGATTGGAACCCATGTGTTTTGATGTGAAACAATGGCTTTAAAATTATGGTTCTGGAGTGAGCAGTGTTGGTTCTTTTTTATCAGCAAATAGCTAACACCGTTCACAACCAGTCACATTTTACGCTCTTTTGATACAGAAGAACATTAATCGCATGTGTACACAATCGCCACAGTGAAAACCAGTGGGTGACTTAATTTTTTTGTGCGTATATGTGGACTGGTACATCATCTTTTGACATTTTCATGATGCTAAAACACCATGATCATTGGTTGAAATTTCATAATATAAATAGTTGGTCTCCCATCCTGGTGGTCTGGATTTGAACACTTGACCTCACTGATCAAAGGCTTGTGGTTTAACCACAGCCTGGATTTGAACACTTGACCTCACTGGTCAAGGGCTTATAGCCTGACCACAGCATGGATTTGAACACGTGGCCACACTGTTGAAGGGATTGTGGTCTGACCACAGGCTGGATTTGAACACGTGGCCTCACTGGTCTAGGACTGGTGGTCTGCCCACAACATGGATTTGAACATGTGACTTCACTGGTCAATGACTGGTCGTCTGACCACAGGCTGGATTTGAACATGTGACCTCACTGCTCAAGGGCTTGTGGTCTGATCACAGGCTGGATTTGAATACGTGACCTCACTGGTCAAGAACTGGTGGTCTGACCAAAGCCTGGATTTGAATATGATCTCACTGGTCAAGGGCTTGTCGTGTGACCACAACCTGGATTTGAACACATCACTGGTCAAGGGCTTGTGGTTTGATCACAACCTAGATTTGAACACAACCTCACTGGTCAAGAGCTGGTGGTCTGACTACAGCCTGCATTTGAACACGAGAAGTCAGTGGTCAAGGGCTATTGGTCTGATCACAGTCTGGATTTGACCTCACTGGTCAAGGGCTTGTGGCCTGACCACAGCATGGATTTGAACACATGACCTCACTGGTCAAGGGCTTGTGGCCTGACCACAGCATGGATTTGAACACATGACCTCACTGGTCAAGAGCTTGTGATCTGACCACAGCATGGATTTGAACACGTGACCTCATTGGTCAAGGGTTTATGGTCTGATCACACATTGGATTTGAACACATGACCTCTCTGGTCAAGGGCTTGTGGTCTGACCCCAGCCTAGATTTGAACACGTGACCTCGCTGGTCAAGGACTGGTGGTTTGAAATGAGAACAGTTTTTTTATTATTCCATTTATCTTTGAACAAATCTCAGTTTGAAAATGAATTTCTCATTCAGGTATGATTTTCACAACACGACTCTGGGATTCCGACACAATGGAGACAGGCTTTATTATTCTCAGCTATGTCACATGCCCTAATGATCACAGATTACACAGAGCTTGAGGAACTAGATGGAGAACAGTGTGGCGACAATGTAAGATCAGTGATCTAAAACATCATTCGAGAGATAGCAGCAAAAAGCAGTCTGAAAGGTATATTCAGCAGATTTCTCTTTAAATACCAGTAAAGCACCCACATGTGTAACTGCCTCAATCCTATGAAAGGCAATGGAATAAGTATAATTAAATTGGAAGTAGAAACTTCACCAAACATCAGGCAAACACCTTGGTGGGTAAAGATATAAAAATAATTAATCACAAGACCACTTCAGCTCCTCGACTTTAGCTAAAAATCAGTTCATCTGGCACATAATTTTAGTAAGTCACAATACCACCTTTTTCATCCCTGTTAGCGAACAGTAACACACAAGTAATATTAAATTTTGTTATAATTTAAAAAATTCCATTTCCAAATGTGTAGTAATGAGGATGTGTGGTAAAAATTAATGTAAATTTTTCTTTCAAACCCAAACCTATTTTTATGGCGCAACAGAAGAGCCACATTAAAAAAATGTAAAATGTGAAATGAGCTGAACATTGGCAGTTAAGTACACTTGACTTACTATGCCACAAAGTGAAGTACATACTTCTTACAGTGTTTCAGGTAAATATTAATACTGTGTACAATTTTGATGCCAGAGGGATATTTTTTCACTGTTTTGTGTTGCCTTTTCTTTCTCACCACAGGCAGTTACACATTAAGTAGGCAATTATTAAATTTGAATTTGCAAATTGCAGATTACGCTTTGCTCAACATGCTGTAAAACGAAGGTCCACTTATTAAGCAGCAACAGAGAATTAATGTAACTTGTGCCCTAAGCAAACTCTTGCAAAGTTTAAAAAAATGTTGTGTCATGATAAAACAATCACACATGACACAATTACATTACACATGTACCACATATGACAGAACTCACATGGCAAAAGAGTATGTCAGCTAAACACTCTCATGTTCACCTCACCGTACACATACTGGTATAATGCATGTATTATACTACTACCCTCTAGACTCACTGGTCTGCACATCTGGATAAAATTTTTAACAAAGTCAACAAGAACTCTCAAAAACATTCATTTTAAAACTTTTGACTTTCAGAGGAACAATATGCTAGGATAAATCTATGGATAATTAACACAGGTATAACAATAACTATTTAAATAAGAATTTATCAAGGATCTGCATCAATGTCATGCAAATTTAAAATTTCACTTGAGAAATTCCAACAATATGCAAATTTATGTTATCACATTGGAAAAAAAATTAGACAATGGATACGAAGGATATAATGCTGTTATTGATACGAAACCCTAACTATACACTACATGTATATACAACGTAAAATGCGAAGGACCTGGGGGACACTTTCACAAAACTTCGAAATTATCAGTTTTTCGTAACTTTCATCAGGAATTACATCACCTTATAGTGCTGTAACCTAAAGAAAACAGAAAATTTACAAGAAATGTGATTCATAACGTTGTGTGAAAGTGGCAAGACGTTGGTAGATTATCACAAGTATGTAACATACAGCCAATTCTCATGGAAAGAAACAACCATTATGTGACACTAGAGATTCTTTTGATAGTGCGAGAAAGTCTATATGTAAGAACGCATTACAGGCAGAACTAGATGTTTTTACATCAATGTCAACTAAGTGTTTTACCAGATCACATGCTTGACCAGGTTTCTTATCGTCTCTAGAATCAGTGAGCCACTAAGAAAAAAAATTGTTCATGGAAAGACCACAGAGTGAGCAAACAAACCATTAATCCTGATTCGGTTTTTATGTTCACTAATATTCTCTTGAGAGCAGCTAGGTGTGAAATTCCACATGCTTTCTGTCTACACAGAAATTACATTCATTGTTTCAATCAATATTTCCTATATTCATATAAGTTCTGTCTTTGGCTCAGCTCATACAATGTATTGGTTCACTGCTCATGCCTTATAATTAAGATTACAACAAGGATTTTACAGAAGATTCATGTTGAAAGTTTAAATAGTTCGAAAAGTTTTCAATATATACACATGCTTGTAATGAAAGGTTCAAGGTTGAAAGGGTTAACGGGGGTTCATGAAGGTATGACCTCTAATTACTGGCCAAAACAACACAGTACAAAAGAAAGTGATCACTTCAAAAATGGAATGTTCTTGTATGAAATTCTGCAAAAAGGTGACAAATTTCTCTGATATGTAAGTGGCACTGATAAACAAATCCAAAGTCATTCTTTTTCCAAATTTAAAGTTAGCTGATATGTGTAAATACATTACAGACAACAAGCTGAGACAAAAATCCCCTTGTTCCAAACCAGCTGACATTCATGTCTGTAACCATGGGAACATGTACCAGAGCGATCCAATCATGTGGCTGTACCATGGAAATGCCTTCAGCTGAACACGATCTTTACATAAGCTTGCTCAAAACAGATAACTTACATATAGGATAACACACTCGCTAACATGGCCTGATACATGTAGGTATACAATGTAGAATTGACAAGCAGAACTTTCACAGAACTAATATGTGAACACCATTTCAACAGAAAACCATTTTTCAATAGGAAACTTTCAATTAACCATGACCTGTTTAATTTTAATATACATGTAGTTTATGTGAGTTACTTAGTTACAGGTGCACATGCAGTCATGACAGTAATAATTAGAAGCTTTTGAAAAACAAAAGATGAGAAAAATAGTATAAAACAATGCAAGTGGGACCTGTTTTTTTAAATTTATTTCCCCATAAAATATACGTTATTACAAAAAAAAACATACAAAAAACAAACTGCATTTGTAATTTAAAAATTACACACCTGTCAACTTTCGAAGTAAAATTTAAGCTGAAGATTAACATAACCTTGTGGTATTTGAAACTTCAATCCCAATAACTGGATGAAGAAGAGGAACCATGCATCACTAACAAGGACTATAGAATATTTTGATTCAAGCACAGAGAGGAATTGTTCATTTTTCATCACATAGGTATAACATAGAGGCAAAATTCATTGATGCACGTTTTCCACTTCACACAAAACAACACATAAACTAGCAATGAGTGAATAACACATGTATATATGGAGATTATTATTATCAATAATTCACTAATATTAACATGAAAAGCTACAGGAATGTGTAAATTGTGGGAAAGACTTGACTGCAGCCATCCTAAACTCTAATTCCTCAACCTTGTCACATATCAAAGAGCAACTTTCAGTGCAATTTATGTATATTTTTGATTTTACTTTAGTGAGAAAACTACACTGGTTGAATTGGCCAGTTTCAGGGCTTTACAAAAAGTATAATTTTGTCTGGAATAATGCCTTCAGAATATCCTTGAATAATCCTCTTGTAAACATGTGAAAAGGCTGAAGAATTCCTGGAACAGTCAAGAAAAAGCTAAGACTTCAATCACATAGGAAGCAATGTACATAAAGTTAACAATAACTGTACTTTTATTTGTAACGAAATATCTCTCCCCCCTACCCTGAAACAAAAAAAAAAACAAAACAATAAAACCATCTCAACAACATAAAATGTCTTTTTTTGTATGGAATGTATGGAATGATCTCTACCATTCTCATCTAGCACCTACAGATACATATATATATATTGTACAGTGTACGACACCAGGCAAACATCTCCACCTGGCTCGTCCATAACACTGAAGTCCATAACACCATGCCTGTGAAGTAATAACAGAAACTCTTCCATAGTATTAAATAAGACTTTTGAGATACTGGAATATTCAATCTAATTTCTGAACAATGTTTGCAGTATTAATAACCTTTTAATTGTTTCACTGCTTTACCTGAGCATTTAAACCACTTTCTCGTCATTTCTCCTCATTTGCCGTTAGCTGCATACAAGTACATGTATACATAGCATAGATATGGGTATGTATGAGTAATGCTAAAGCCATGTGTACAAGGAAAACTGACTCGATGAAGACTAACGTTATTTTAATGTGCACACAAACCCTAAAAGTATACAAAATGTTTTTTTATTGAGGCTAATATGTGCACATGTAGATGAGGTAAGTCTGAAATATGAAATGCACATGTGTGTGTAATTCACAACCTCCATCCTGTTAAAAAAGCAAAGCAAAGTCTGCCAATTACAGTGAAGACAGCCTCAAACACAACATGATAAAGGGTTGCTATATTTACAAATAGTTCAGTACTCTTTTTCATACTTCATGCATGGTGTCCTGCTATGTATTTTAGTTACTCTGAGAGAAAATCACAGACTCTAAACACATGCATTTTCTTTTTCTGTAATCTATTAAACTTTGGGATCTCCATTAATACATTGGCACACAATACACAGAAATCCTTTAGCTAGGACAGGAAGTTCTAATACTGTGCAGATTATGCGATGTATTTTCCACAGCACATGACTGAGCTACTTCCTCGTCCTGTAAGACCCTGTACATCTCGGGGACTTGCCATTTCCTCACTGCACCTTTACCAGTATCAACTGTGGCTAATAGTACAAGGACAGATTTCCTCACTGCACCTTTACCAGTATCAACTGTGGCTAATAGTACAAGGACAGATTGGAAATATCGTCTTATACTGCAGTAGCCACTGCGACATTAAATAATCATATGTCATTGATGGGTTATGGACTTAATGCTGATTGGATAACAGCGGAGATAGTGAAACCTGAGTTAAGGTATCAACCTTGGTCATAACGGAGCCCACGGCTATTGAATCAACACCAGCCAAACTTCAGGTTAGCACACACTGTGTATCTCGTGTAGCAGCCAATAGGTGGATTCTGTATCCATTACACAGATAAATCTCTTCAGTTTTTACAGCGTATGCTAGAAAGGTCACTTGTAATAAACACAATGCAGTCCACCACGTCTGAGGCATTACATCTGACAAATTCCCTTATGGAGTAAACCTAATCAAACCTAATTGATAAGTACATGTATCAAGATAAGATTTCAAATGCAACAAGAGAAAAAGGGAATACCAGTGCAGAGAAAAATTCAGAATCAATGCCAATATTAAAGATCTTGACTAATAATTATCATATATTGAGAAAGGTTACATGTATAGTCAGCTCCCTTTATACAGGTTTACTAAATATCCTGTTCATTTTTCAATTCACAATTTCAATTCCCATGTTGGGCTTTCTATTTCTCATGACAAATTGCACCAGTCAACATACATACACAGTCACATTCACTGTCAGTTGCCAGTAATTTGAATTTTTGAACCCACATAACTTACATATTTACAAATTCATGTAGATTAAATATACTTTACTGCATTGCTTCATCAAGTTACATACTGATCCTTTGTCATATCTGGTTATAAATGACCTTGCGAATCTGAAAACTGCAAATGCAAAGGAGACTGAGAATCCTAAACTATTCAAACTTTAACATATATTGGGATAAAACTCTCCATTAACTTTATACTGAGCACCACTATTAATTAACATGGCTATAAACATTTACAGGTACATTGTAATTCTGGTCTGTCACTGCTGATCCAGTCCTAGCCAGGCTTCAGCCTAAGCACATTCCGACAGCTGATCCAGTCCTAGCCAGGCCTCAGCCTAAGCACATTCTGACAGCTGATCCAGTCCTAGCCAGGCTTCAGCCTAAGCACATTCCGACAACTGATCCAGTCCTAGCCAGGCTTCAGCGTAAGCACATTCTGACAGCTGATCCAGTCCTAGCCAGGCCTCAGCCTAAGCACATTCTGACAGCTGATCCAGTCATAGCCTGGCCTCAGCATAAGCACATTCTGCCAGCTGATCCAGTCCTAGCCAGGCCTCAGCCTAAGCACATTCTGCCAGCTGATCCGACATGAGGTACCGAGTCTGGGCATGTGGTGTCACACAGGTAGGTGACTGATTACACCTGTACCTCAGATTTCATATGACACCCCTTTGGCCTTGGGCCAGCTCCTGGAAATCTGTAAACACAGAACCTTTCCCTTCCTCAAGTTTGACCCTAAAAACATGTGTAAGTGTTGTAATATCGGCTTAACTTTTGTTCCCAACTCGTTGTACATGTAAATCACAAGCCCTGAACACAGAATGAGTCAAAACTTTCACAGTCACTAGATTCTGCTTTTGTTCTGATTGGACATCATGAATCCTTGCTTTAATCCATATGAAGCAGAAATTTTAGTCATGAATCGATTCATATGTAAACAACCTGTGCTGCTATCTCTGAATCAAGGTGAATGGGCGTTACAAAACTGATAAGTTGAATCACACATCTGCAGTCTCTCTGTCCTTTGATATGTAACATCCATTCCTGTATCAAGCATGGATGACCTTGACAACTTGTCAAGGTCATTATACATATACCCTAGTCAGGGCAAATAACCCTAATGCTGAGAAAGTCTGTTGTCATAGCAACACAATGTCTTGAACACAAACTGTCATTTGGTGCAGAATACTTAAGCGGTATTTTTCTCACATTACCACAGACATCATTCTATCGCATGATTCACACAGACTAGGTTTTCTCTCTGATTGATGTAGTAGACAAATCCCAAAGTCAGTCATCTGATGGTTTAGTATACATTGTGCTGCAGGAAGAGTTGGAATGGTTAGGGTCAAAAAGGAATAATTCCAGTAGTGTGAAGAAATTGTGGTCAACACCCAGACCAATCAAGTGACAGCAAGAAGGTATCAGAGAGGAAAGTCACCGAGGGAAGCTGCACAGTACGCTCCCTTATCCTGGGATGTCTCTGCTGATTGGTTAATTCTTTGTGCTGTTTTACTTTTTGGTCGAGGCTCCTCTGCAAAGAGATAAAAAAAATTATATGTCTGAAAACGGTTTCTTTTGCGACTCTAAATCTTCTATTGGCAAACATCAGATTACATCTACCTAACCTAATTTTCTCTTCAATTGGTCACAATTTTATAACATCACAATAGTCAATTCTTCTCCAATCCAAGACCAAGCACATTATATTCCTTTTCAGACTGAAATTAACCTATTATAATTTGCAGCTGTAGAACACAAATTTTTTTGGAAAATACTTCGCCCTTCTTACTTTTTGAATGTATTACATATTTATCAATACTTAAGAACTCATTCTCTCTACAACTTTGCGTAGACCGAGACATTTTCGATCATGTAGAAAAAGTTATGAATTTCTTTCGGCCCAGACTGAATAATTTGATAAATACTATACAAAGCATTTCCTTTATCCACAGCTTACAGGGCAGCTTCTAGAATTATACAAGTACATGCTGGTAACACATACAAGGATATTGTGCAGGTCACTGCAAAAGCTCAGTAATACAAACAGTTCTCTGGCAATGTGTTATGCCAACTTTAACAAGTTTTTGCTGGGCATAGTCTGACCTAATAAGGAAAAATGGTGTCTTTAGAGACATGTATCCAATTATCCAAGAAAAGAAAACTTAAGGACACTAGAAACCCTTGTGGGCATAATATCACATTTTGCCTTCTGTAGCCCAAAATACTGATCGACTATGGCCATATGATTATATATATTCTGAAAGCTAAACAACTGCTGATTTGAAAACACTTTTAAAATTTTACCTAACTTTAATATTATTCAAAATAAAGAGAAAGTTTGAAAAACATTAGAGCTGTTTTTCAAATTGCTGTCTTTTCACCAATTTTCAAAATTTTCTTGCTCAAGTGGATAATTTACTATTTAAACTAAAAAACAGTCCCACAGATTTTTAATATTCATCTTAGATTGTTAAGAGTGATCCTTTTAATAAAAAACTTTCAAAATATGTGAAAGAAATTTGAAATTTTGATGTTCTATTACTAATATCTTTAAAAATTTGTCAGGTCATTTTTTAGCTTAAGTATTTAGCTACATGTGTGCCAAGTTTCATAGCATTATGGTTGGAAATAAGAGTATTTCATCACACAGCCGTTTCAAAAATAGGAAGGGAGAAAAAAGACCAAAATGTCTGGGGGAGCATTATGTGTGACAAAATTCATCATTAATTGGCCTGATAATTAATTTTAATCAAAAATTGTCATGCCTCCAATTAAAATGTGAACATATGAACCTACTTATGTTAAATTTTAACTCTTATCATATTCCATCATAGTGGGAATTGGTATTTTATCTTGACATTTCTGAGCAAACCCTGCAAGAATGTGTCTATAAACCACTCCCCCAATGGCACCCCCATGAGGTGATCAAGGCTGTTGTTTCAGATAATAAGTCTGCTAGTCTAGTCTGCTCAAATAGCCATGAACAGTTTACAGCAGGTGGCAATACACATTTACCAGAGGCGTGTCTATTCACAGCAAGTACCCCCACTTCAGTGAGCCAATCCCCCTAATCAGGGGGGACTAAGAAAACACAACAGCCTTAGTTCACAACATGTTATACTTTTTGTCAAATTTTAGGTATTTACAATTCAAATTTTATTTCCATCTTCAAGTGAGAGGAAATAAAGGAGAATGGAGAATAAGAATGTGAAATAAATAAAATTGGCCAAATTTCATCGCTGAGGGGTTCTAGTATGCTTAAGAATACCTTTAGAGGACCTTTTTGAAGGTAGGTCAAGTTACACCCAACAACCATTTCTTTTAATGATGGCCTCAAATCTTATAAATGTTAATACTTTAATTAATACTTAAATATAATTAGCAATTTTTAAAACTGAAAATGAAAGAAAGTACATTTTTCGTTTTCACAAGAAGCACAGCCATACAGGGGAAGAATTAGATAACATTTTCTGATGTACTAGTACATTAAATGGTACTGGCTGTGTATTTTGGAAAAAAAAACAAGGAGGCTGCAGAAATATGAATGGCAACGAGCTTCTATTATGACATGAATGCACAAACTCTTATCAATACGGAACCCTTGAAATCAGCTGTAGGTCTGAATGTTTTCTTTTGTCATATTTATAATTTGTTGTAGACTTTTGATGCATTTGAACATTAAATTTTTTCAGTATGATTAATAATGTGTGTTCACTGGATTTGTCTTCATTATTCACATTAACAATTGTGTTTTTGACAAAATAAATCCTGGCTCAAATTTTGATGTCAAATGTTCTAAACAAGATGAATACATTCTTACAGGCACTTGTCGGCAATATAGCATACTGGTTGTTTTCACTGGGACTCCACACTCTAAGCAGAAGAGCAAGCTTATCCACAGTTGGTTATATTACCAATCTGGTTTCTGTCCTAATCACAAAGCATGCTCTTGCAAGCAGATATACACGGAGAAAAGCCTTTAGCAGCAGCTGTTTATTGCCACGATAAGCTGCATAATACTGTACCTCATTAAGTTTCTTCTTCACTGAAACAGAATTTCTCACAGTTTAAGTTCTTTAGTTAAATATGGACACCATGTATGATAATAATGCGTACACATATATCCCTAAGTGGATCTGGCACATGGTCACTATGACAGGAAGACTGCCAATTTTCCACTCTCAGACATGGCTGGAGTTGGAATTGAACCTATGCTTCTGGATTATGAGGCAGACTAACCAACCTTTTATCCTCTTTAGTGCTGTCACGTACCCTTGTACACTTCCACAGGAAATCCTAACAAATACATGACAGGCTGATTAGTACATCTCTACATGTTTCTCCAGTGACAGTTACACGTCACTCACCTTGCTTCTGCTTCTTTCTTCTCGATCAACGCTCTCTTCCAGGTAGGCATGCCTTTAAACCGGGCTTCATAGTCCTCCACCTGTCAACAAAAGGAGAACACCTTGGATAGAATACCTGGGTTTTAACAGTTCCTGACTGTCATGTCTTCATGGATATAATCAGAGCCCTGCAGATCAAAACACAGAGCTCAATGAAAACTGTCAGGATTTCAATTTTGTGAGACTGCTTTGTGAGATCTTGTAATTAGACAGCAACTCATGACAATGAGACACATGATCAGGTAAGACTTGCAAACTGACATCCAAATTTTCTACAGAATACTCTGTGAGTTACAAAAAACGTTCAGTATGACCATCATTCAGAACTAATCAGAACTATACATTTGGAGCGAACACCAATAACACAAACTTGGGGCCTCCATGGCCGATGGGGTTAGCATGCTAGCTATGTGCCTCTCACCAATGTGGTCGCTGTGAGTTCAAGTCCCATGGATGGTCGTGCGTTTCCTCCAGGCTCTGCATGGTTTCCTCCCACCGTCATGCCGGTCGCCATCATGTAAGTGAAATATTCTTAAGCACAGCTTAAAACACTAATCAAATAAATAAATATATAAGTAAGACAAATTTAGGTGAAACTAATGATTGATCTTATTCTGGAACATTTGATGACACTATCATTTATAAACACACCAAAAAGCTGAAGTAATGACCTTTTTCTTTTCTTCATACTCCTTTTTGGCTTTCTCGGCCATCTGCCGTGCCAGCAACTGGCGTTTCCAGTCCGGCATTGAAGCGTCACCCACTTTGTCCAGGAAATTTTTGAAATGGAATCTCTGAGTCAACTCATCCAATTCTTTCTCCTGCAATATAAATTTACAACAAAGCATAAAGTTCAAGAGCTTTTGTCATAACTCCTGAACTACACAAGGCGTAGTTTTCACAGCTCACCTACATCAGTCATGCAAATCATCATTATGATACTCTCAAGGCCATGAAGCAGCAGAACAACTTTTGTACCCATTACAGTTTGCAATACATTTACAGTTGTAATCCAACATGGAGCATCTAAAATGATTACATCCCAACGAAAAAAATCAGGAACTGTATTAAACAGGAGAGCAAAGAATGACTTGTGTATATCTAGTCACCATGGCCGTTGTTCATGGGACTTTGTTGACAAGAAACTGTCAAGAACATTTTACACTCTCATTTTCACTGTCATCCACCAATATGGTGTGTCAATGCCAATGTTACACATGGGAAAATTCTTCAATAGCTTGCCAAATGGCTGTGGTTTTAATTCTACTCCAGTTTTGTCCACCCAATAATCTCACTTTCAAGGTATAAGGGTACATTTTTGGAGTATGGCATTAGAAAATTGTAACGTAAATAAAAGAATTAAATAATTCAGATAACTTTTTTGGTTCAGTTTTGGCAAAAAGCTGCATTTTTTTTCACAGATATTGTATCTTGGCAGAATACACAGAGTCACAGAATATGATATTAGTAGGAATGTACATGATGACAGAATGGACTGCCTCAGGTAAAATCAATATTCAATTAACCTGAGAAAACAATGACATGATCATCACAGTTTACCCTGTTTATTTGGGCATTGCTTTCTTTGACCAGCCCATTCTGTGATCCCTGGGGTGAGGCCACAGGCTGTAATCCGGTCCCTGGTGTGTAGGAATACGTGACGCTGCCTGACCTTGACCCTCGGTTGATCTTCTTGAGCGAGGCTGACCCTCCCACGGAGCGTAGTTCTGCTATCAACTGATCCTGTCCAGAGCCTACAGGAGATGGTGATGGCAGTGAATTTCTGTTTGATCCACCACTGCTTCCTCCATTAAGGCTGGTTGGCCTGCAAAACAAAATTATATATGTAATTCATGGTAGCCTTAACTACACGAAAGTCCAAACTAATGTAATCATGCTTCACATATCTCAATAAAAAAATGCTACCATGTAATATTTTTCATTTATCTGTGAAACAATGAATGACAGAAAATTGTTTCTTCATGTGTATCTGGGTAACTCTAATAACTCCATTTGGTCCAGATTCAACAGGCATTCTGTCAGCAGTGCAAATCATATATTCACAGTATTACATATATCCTACAGAAATCACTACATAACCATGTAATAGACTAAAAATACTTTCTTTTATAATACCATTATATGTTGATACTATCTGCAAATTGTTCTGTTTTTTCATCAATACTGTCAAACTGCCGTTAAGCCATAATAATTTACAATATATATATATACACACACATATATACATACATACATACAGTGGCGTTACTGATAATCAACTGTCCTAATGCTAACATAACTGCTACAGCTAAGACACCAGAACCTGTACAAGACTGTTTCTTAAAATGTCCTTAGTGACATACATGGGCTCTGTAGACTGACTGTCTTCATCTGTATGCATTCATATTACCAAAAATCTTTTTTTCACATTTACTGTGAAGTTTGAACGCTGAGAACTCTCTTGTTCAGAGCTGCCTTTTCAGAACACACTACACAGGATAAAACTATAATGGCATACGTGAAAGAGGTGCACCAAACAATAATGGCATACGTGAAAGAGGTGCACCAAACAATAATGGCATACGTGAAAGAGGTGCACCAAACAATAATGGCATACGTGAAAGAGGTGCACCACTTTCACAGAAGTATTAAGGCAATCAGCCACGGACACAAACAAACATGCAACCAAAAGCCTACATTTCCCAATACAATTATGGCATGAACACTGAATACGTATTATCTTCATAGGATTAAACTCTTCCTGTAACGTTAAATTCTGAATTTAATATCAACTCCTTGAATGAAGTTGAAACACTGCCAATTTGAGCAATTTTTCTTTTCAAAACTGTGATGGCATTAAAAACATCATCAATATTACAAGATGATTTTCAACAATAGTACTTCTGTAGACATCAAATGTGATTGCACCTGTCAAAGATGTCTGCGTACGTGCAAGGTGAGAATTACTTTGACGATTTCAAAGCATACGCTTGAGAATTTCCCAATTTCCTCTGTATAAATGTATCACTTAGCATAACAATTAGCTGTTATCCGAACAATTCCAATGAGTATTAACGAAATTTTTGGTCACCACTCCAACCATACAGCATAGTAGTCCACAGGGCTTCTAATTCTTTCATCTGCTTGGAACGTGTTTAATTAGTGGCAGGTACACCATCAAAGCAGGTGGGATAATCTGCTAATGAATAGCTACCTGTAATAATCGAGGTGTGAACACCTGAGGATGAAAGATGTCTGAGATTAGGTGTACAAGCCTGTGATATACCTGGATTTTCAGGTGATTGTACACAGCAACCCTGAAGTTCACATTATTACTGGTAAGGGTAGCTGCTGCACTATGTGACACTTTACAGTCTTCTTACTACCATACCAGAATGACTGGCTGTATGTTTTATTTAACAGAGCTAAGATTGGTTGGTTTGATTATTTATCAAAAAATCCCATTCTCATGATTTCTACCTGTGTTAATCCCCAATCTCATGACTGCTATGTGTATTAACTGTTCTCACCTTAACGAGGCCTGTGCTTCTAGAATCCCGTTAAGAGTTGGTGGTCCAGATGGGACAACTCCATTAGTGTCAGCCTCCCCATTCATCTTTCTTCCTCGCCAAGGCTTGTTTGCAACCTGTGGGGCTGGGGCTGGGGGTGGGGGAGGTGGTGGAGGAGGGGGTGCGGGGAAGGGCAGAGAGGAAGCTAAGGGAGGAGAGGCTGAGAGTAGTGGTGGCGGAGGGGGAGGGAAGGGTGGCGTGAGCGGTGGTGATAAGCCTGGGGGAGTGAAGGCTGAGCTGTCCTGTACCATCAGCTGGGTGATGTACTTCTGCTCTTTCTCCGACTCACAGCTCTCTACTTCCAGTCGTGTGGCATACACAGACTTAAGTTGCTCGTATTGGGACTGCTCCCAATTGTTGTTGTTGTTGTTGCTGTAGTTGGTCCCACTTCTGACACCAACTGGTAAGGGAGGAGACTCTGGGTGGGACTCCAAATGATGACTTTCTCGCAGAGGGCTCTTCTTACGAGTTGCAGGGGGTGTGGGGGAACGTTGTCGAAGTTTATCTACATTAAAACTGCCTCGAACTGGTTCGTAATAATCATCCTCATCGCCGGCAACATCCCCCGTGTGTGAAACAGAGCTGAGTGTGGACACAGACGAGGAGAGCTCGCTGGAGTTTGAAATGCTCTGTCGCAGACGTGAAAAGGATAGTGCACTTTGGACTGGAGGTGGGGAAGGGGAATATTTGGCAGTGGGTGACTTTGGCTGGTGTATGCCTTGGGCCTTCTTGGTGGGTGGGAAGGGCTGAGATTCTGTGACAGGAATCTGGGGTTGGGATAACGGTTTCCAGGAGCGGCGTTTGCCCTCTATAAACTCACACTCCCCAGTCTCCTGGGATTGCTGGTAAGGTTTGCTTTGACCAAGAGATTTACCTGTGCAAAATCAATAGATACAAAAAATGGCGAATGTATTATTACATGCTGTTCATATACACACTGTCTCAAAAACATTATTTATCCAACTAGCTCTGCCTTTGCTGCAATGTTTACTATGGTTCAAAATAATTCCATCATAAATGTTCTGGGATACAATTAATGTGAGCATTCAGACCAGTTGCAAATGACAGAGTAGAAACACAGGTTAAAATACAAAGGCAGATATGCATGAAAAGATAAAGTTTAAGGCTTGACAATAAAGCCCTAAATATTTACAAAGCCAAGAATGAAGGTTTATTGTTCTTCTTTTTTCACTATTACACCGCTCTGTCCCATGACAAATGCATGAACAGAGAAAGTACAAATGATAAAAGTCCTTAACTCCCAAGCTGCTGGAACCACCATGTAATGTTCTTGACATTTTGCTTCAGTCAACGGATTAACTTAACAGTTTTTGACAATACAATTCCATTCAAAGAAAACTCGAAATATAGACTAAAGTCAACCATCAGCAGTCATTAAATGTGCCAGTAAATTGTCAAAACCTAACACAATACAAACCAAGTAAATTTCATGCAGGTATAGATTCTAGACAAGCCTTACCATTTGTGCTCGTTTTCTCTAAATACTGGATATTGTGGGAGGAGGCTGAGGGAACTGGGGCTCTCGTTCCAGACAACTGATCACTACTGACACTTTGTCTCACAACTGGAGATGAGCGTTGTGCACTCTGACCATTTGCGATCAGTCCATGGAATACTGGTGCGTTTTCATAAGCTGGAGAATCTGGGGTATCATACTCAACCTCCCCCTGGAGATAATACAAGAAAATTGACTTGAAAATTAATTTATTTAACATTATTTAACACCCGCAAGTGTTATTACACCTCCAGATGTGACTCGTTGAGCCAATCAGTGTACATCTCTGGATATGTGTAGTCATGTTTGTAACAAAGAACTTTTGCTTTCTATTTAACATCCAGGTGTCATGACTAGATCAATATTATTGCCTGGCAACGGATCATTTGTTCCTCTGCTTATTTGTACCTTCTGACTCAATAATATTGACAACATGTCAAGGAGTCTCTTCAAAGACAAAAAGCCCCAATGTTATAATCTTTACAGAGCTGCCTGAATACAGCAGATAAATTACCCTCTGATACTCCATTCACTCCTTGTGTTTGCAACTTTATGCTGAACAAGTCCCAAAGTCTGAGTAACCCTGACCTGGGGTTGAACCTGCCACATACAGATTGCCAGCAGGATGCTCTTACAACTAGCAGGCCTCTATGTTTCTTGATTCAGAGTTACAGTTGGCATGTACACGGGATAAATATCAATTACGCACACATGTATTTCTAAACTTGATTTCTGTTTCAAACTTTACTTAATGTTTTTGTTTACATGGTTCAAGACTGAGCAATCACTGATGCGTAGCGAAGAGAACACCCCTAGACTTTAATACTGAAGTACAAGATAAACATTTTTATCATACAGCTGTGAACAAGTCACCTGTAACAATACTGATCTACTAAGGCAATACATGTGAACATGCATGGAGAGTGGACATCACTGGGCCTTAAATCAATGCCATGTGTATGATTTACGTTCTTATTCTAATACTGAAGGTTATGGTCTTTCACAAGGTTCCCAAGATGTGGCATGCACAAATAAAATGTATATGTCTACTTGGAAAAGTTGAAATGAACATGCATTCATACACTGAACTAAGTCCTTCAATTTACCTAGGTGACAACATCCTTAATCATCCATAACATCCATATTAAAACCAACAAATTTATTGGTGTGAAAAAAAAAATTGGTATGGAGGTAGGATTTTCATGCAGAATGTAACCATATCTTTCGAAGAATTTAAAGGGCAGAATACATGAGAAAGAGATTACACTGTGATCCACACAAGCGCTTTGTACAGTTGGCTTTTATTACCTAGACACTGTTACACACAGGTGCACCTCATATGCATGTTTTCTTCCAGTTTTCACAAACAGGTAAAATACATATCCAAGTTATAAATTTATTTACCAATTAAAAGCCAAGATGAATTCCCAACATTGAACACCAGTCTATATGACATGGGGTCACTGGGTGGTGGGAGAGTGGGAGAGTTCATGTACATCTCTAGCAAACAATCATACCTGGTCAAGATACTTCCATTCAGTTTTAGCTTTCATTTGAGAGTCACTATGCTTGAACAACTTTGGTGTCAAAGAAAACAAAAAGCTAACTATCTGCTTGCCTCCTTTGCAATGCTATCAGAAGTTCTTTGTAAACCTTTTACTGATTCTGTAAGTGGCTCTAAAATATAATGTTGCTTTGTTGATGCTGAAAGCCATAAACTTTCTGTAGCATTAGTAAACTCACAAAACATGTCACAACAAACAAAGGTGACTTTGGTTTTGTTTTCAAGAAGACGAGGACATGAAACCAACAGTAACAACTAGGACAAGAAACCAACAGTAACAACTAGGACAAGAAACCAACAGTAACAACTTGGACAAGAAACCAACAGTAACAACTTGGACAAGAAACCAACAGTAACAACTAGGACAAGAAACCAACAGTAACAACTTGGACAAGAAACCAACAGTAACGATTATGTCTGAGTCAAAAATACTCATGTAGACAGCATGAACAATGTTTACAAAACCAAACAAACAGTTATCACAAGCAAAGATAAGCATTATCAAAATCTACATGATGGGGAGTTGTGGGAGTAGCCATTATGTAAATGGCCAGGTTCTGCCTGATTTGGTCTGAACTGTCGAATTTATGTCTGGTAAAAGACAAATGTGTTGGGCCTAAATATTCAAACAGGAAATGGCCAGCTTAAGCTATTCTCTAAAAGACTCTAAAAAAATCTAGGAAATATGATAGATTAACAATAATTAAGAAATCAACTTGGCATGACCAGTATCTACATCTGGTTGTCTTGTTTAGATACATGTAGACTTTTTTTTTCTTCAAAAACTAATTGTGACCTTATCTATACTTAAACACCAATGTGCTCTAATAATACTTAGATCCTTCAGCTGTGTTTCCCTTTACAGCATTCCCCATGGCACTGTTTATACATCCACTGACAAATCCATTTCCAAAAAACCTGATGCGCATGAGGTAAAGGCTTAAAACTGTTTTACCTGTGATCAGCCTTAAAAGGGTCAAGTTGAAAGAGCAACCAGTTTGTACTAGGAACATACTGTGTCATGTGATTATGGTTAGTATATGTTTATGCAAGTTACAGTAAATGCCGTTTTGAGGAACTCTGTGATGTGACAAACAAACATATGTTGCCCTTGTATAATCTCACAGGGGCTTATATCAAAAAGTCATGTTCATATCTCCATGAAAAACCACATGTGTGATAAACCTGTATCACTCTGCTAGGCCACTGGCTACTGCCACTAAGCAGCCAGGACATCTTAAAGACAGGAGGCAAGTAATTATTAAGTTAAGCACAGATTTTATGAATACTTTAGATTTCATATTAAAAATAATCATACCCTAATTCTTTTCATTTTTGGAATGCCTGGTCTGTCCTTTTTGCTAATGTATATATAAATGTAACAGGAATACAAACACTGTTTTTCTCTGTTGCTAACAGTCCAACTATCACCAACATACCCATAGTTTACTTTTTACTTTTTCCAAAAACTAGGAGAGAAATCTAATATTTTGCTTTTAGCAGTATCACTATCTAATTAGAAGAATCAGACTAACTAAGGTTAAGCCTGTATCAGACAAACTCTGTACTTGCTTGGGGTCAATATTCCAGGTGCTTAATATAGTAACGCTTGTCATGGACATCCTATCACATCAAAGGCTGGAGCAGAGAGGACATGGATTCGGGGCAGCATTAGTAATTCATTATCATTTCTCCAATCAGCCACAAAGGAAAAATAATGCATACAACTGCATGTTAATGTTATATGTTAGTAATACAATAAATCCTCCATGTAACTGAGGGTGCTGTATGATCAGTCTATAGTGAAGCCCACACACACACTGCTGAATCCTTAACAGGTCAGGTACAAGCAGCACTCTTTGGCTAACTACACGTAGGCACTAATGAACATCATCTAATTACAACAGGAAACCCATGCAGTCATTACAGGATTCTGAAAACGGTTGTTTCCACGTAGACATCCAGGAATAACATCAGGAAGTACACCTGAAGATTCCCTATACATGCCCATATCAACAAGGGAATTGCATGATATCAATGTTGGGATGAAATCTTCCACTTACAAGCACATGTGTCACTGCTCCACAGCAGCATACTAAATTCCCAAACTGCTGTCTCAGTCTGCAGACTATCATGGAGCTATTGGAACAGAAAATATCAACAATGGCCTAAGAATCCTTCACTATATTACTCAAGAAATGTTCCTTTGTACATCTAGATGTATATATATCCTTCAATCAATGAAAGCTGTAACTCATCTTACCACATTATTAAATTCATTTTCCGTTCAAAAAATTCCAATTACGTGATAATAAAATAATCCGCAGGAATGTCACTTGTCCTCATCTACCTTTTGAACATTCACCCTTGGTCAATGGTCGCATGCAGCGAGCGACGTTCCAGTCTACTGAGCCACCAGATCTACATGTATCACCTTAACTCCTGGAATGTCAGGTATCCCTGCTGGCATTTTCAACACAAGGCTACCTTCATGTACATCTCAACAAAAATGTTACATAACCCAATCTGACTGACATGTAGGCATTCATTTAAATGAAAAGGTTTTTTCCTTCCAAAAATGTGTCCATTAACAGGTTACACCTGAATTATGTGAATAAACCATTTACTTCTGGCCAAGGAAAGAGGCAGAGGGAATTTAAGCTGGAATACCATGTGGTGGAGGTGAGGGATTCTTCTACAAATGCTTGCTGGTAATCAAATTACAATTTCTGGGTGCCTACAAATAATACTGGTATCCATGTTGTACAGAGCAGCACAACAGGCAAATGGGCCATATTACATGTAGGCCTGGCTACTAGCTTTACAGTGATCCTATCATATTACATGTAGGCCTGGCTACTAGCTTTACAGTGATCCTATCATATTACATGTTGGCCTGGCTACTAGCTTTACAGTGATCCTATCACATTACTATATCACCCAGGGACACCCAATGGCCTGACAGTTGACTGGTCCAAATGTCTTTAACCCAGCTTCACCGCAAAGACATCCTAATGAACCAGTTATGCACTCATATCTATAAATGAACAGTGTTGGACATACAGTGTGAGTCACAGCCACATGTCCTTATATTTACTGATACAAGTATAACAGTGTTGGACATTCAGTGTGAGCCACAGCCACATGTCTTTATATTTACTCATGCAAGTATAACAGTGTTGGACATTCAGTGTGGGCCACAGCCGCATGTCTTTATATTTACTCATGCAAGTATAACAGTGTTGGACATTCAGTGTGAGCCACAGCCACATGTCTTTATATTTACTCATGCAAGTATAACAGTGTTGGACATTCAGTGTGGGCCACAGCCGCATGTCTTTATATTTACTCATGCAAGTATAACAGTGTTGGACATTCAGTGTGAGCCACAGCCACATGTCTTTATATTTACTGATGCAAGTATAACAGTGTTGGACATTCAGTGTGAGCCACAGCCACATGTCCTTATATTTACTGATACAAGTATAACAGTGTTGGACATTCAGTGTGAGCCACAGCCACATGTCTTTATATTTACTCATGCAAGTATAACAGTGTTGGACATTCAGTGTGGGCCACAGCCGCATGTCTTTATATTTACTCATGCAAGTATAACAGTGTTGGACATTCAGTGTGAGCCACAGCCACATGTCTTTATATTTACTCATGCAAGTATAACAGTGTTGGACATTCAGTGTGAGCCACAGCCGCATGTCTTTATATTTACTGATACAAGTAGAACAGGGTTGGACATTCAGTGTGAGCCACAGCCACATGTCTTTATATTTACTGATACAAGTATAACAGTGTTGGACATTCAGTGTGAGCCACAGCCACATGTCTTTATATTTACTGATACAAGTATAACAGTGTTGGACATACAGTGTGAGTCACAGCCACATGTCTTTATATTTACTGATACAAGTATAACAGTGTTGGACATTCAGTGTGAGCCACAGCCGCATGTCTTTATATTTACTGATACAAGTAACAGTGTTGGACATTCAGTGTGAGCCACAGCCACATGTCTTTATATTTACTGATACAAGTATAACAGTGTTGGACATACAGTGTGAGCCACAGCCACGTCTTTATATTTATTGATACAAGTATAACAGTGTTGGACATTCAGTGTGAGCCACAGCCACATGTCTTTATATTTACTGATACAAGTATAACAGTGTTGGACATTCAGTGTGAGCCACAGCCGCATGTCTTTATATTTACTGATACAAGTAGAACAGTGTTGGACATTCAGTGTGAGCCACAGCCGCATGTCTTTATATTTACTGATACAAGTAGAACAGTGTTGGACATTCAGTGTGAGCCACAGCCACATGTCTTTATATTTACTCATACAAGTATAACACCATAAGTCCTCAACCTTTTTGCATATGAAAGAGCAACTTTTACAATAAGTTAATAGGCAACTTTTTAATTTGACTTTTGGAGACAAAACTACATTTGCTGGGTTGGCAAATTTCATGGCTTACTGCTATTCTTCTTTGAATCTAGACCAGTAGATCTCTGTAATGTGTTCATCGTTCTCTGTAAAGCTTGAGATATGGCAAAAAAAAAAAAAAAAAAAAAAAAAAACCATAATGAAAAAAATTTGGGTGATTTCCTCTCCCACAAATTGATTTCCTCAATACAATGCTGCCTTACCTCCAGCCTAACAGTTCTTCCTGAAGGTTGATGTTATTATCAGGTAGGCAATCAATAATCAATTCAGATTAGGTTTTTACCACCTTCACACCTATGTGTAAGAGTAAGTCATCCATAAAGCTAGTGCATAACATCAAAGCATTTTAGCCATGCAGGACATTGGCAAGCATGTGGGACAGTTACAGTTTACTACCATTAATGTTTTAAACAACATAACACAAAAAACATAGGTAAAAACAGCTAGAGCTCGTGAATATAAAAGAAAAACTTGCTTTGATGTTTACAAAACATCCTTATTTCATGTCAACTTCATGAAACTTGAAAAAATGTGACGACACATTGCGTGGAATTTATCACCTACAGTAAATATTCTACGCCACTTTGTATGTTATATTGCATTAAACATATTCAGTTCTAAGATATCGACAAATTTTTTCCAAGGCTTGGTACCTGAAATTAAATAATCCTACTTCACAGATTAATGTGAAATTTCTTTTGCAAGTAAGGGCATCATAATTTTTTAAAAATAGGTATCAATGAGTAATAACTGCATTTTTATACACAGCTTATTATATAAGCAACGATGTGATGTGCAACATGAAAACAAATGTTCAGACAGATAATTCTGCTCACATCAATAAACAGCTATACTTATGCAGATAAATTCTGATCACGCCATTTCCGGGAGAAATTTTACCACGCAGGCAGACCACATGACTGTGCATCAGGAAAGCTTTTGATATACACCGCTGCTACTTCCACATCATTCAGCTGGCATATTTAATCTCAGATCCATATCAAACCACATCAAATAAACATAAAATTCCTCCATGGGGGTGAAAATTAGTACATTATATATATTAAAAATACTGAATTAAGTATCTTGCTCATATTAAAAAGAAAACTACACTAAGAGCAAACTCTGATCACTTGCCTCCATAAAACTTTGTAAGGTACTAATACAAGAAAATTTCATTTCACTGAGAGCTCACAGTGTTGTACATGCACTAGTACTGGTAAGACACACATTTATATATCTACAGGTATGTAGCTCACCCATATGCACTCAATAAATGTACAGGTTTTAAATTATGTTAAAGGCTTGCAAACCTCACCCCCTTAGGTTCATGTTACCTGGTACCAAACGATACATGACAATTATATTAAGTACTTTAACATCACTGGGTCAGTGCATGTTATAGGCAAACTCTACAATACATCACTCGTATGAGATCAATACTGTCCTCAAGTTGGCCGCATCAGACAATGCATTTTATGCCCAACCAGAGTTTATTTCCTAACACTCATATTTGCACCCAGAATTGACCTTCCACAGTAGCAAAGCAGAAAACCTGTATGTATGGATACACATACACTTCCTTTATATCAAACTTGTATACATGATATCAGTATCTTTTCACACTGCCACTGTATCTCAGTTCATGCTTTCCTGACCTGATAACTACATTATGAGTTATCACCACTTTGAAGGGATTACATACATAAAGGGATTCTCTACGCAGTTTTTGTTTTCTTGCATACTGACAGCTTTCTTATCTGTGTGCAGCAGAGTAACAAAGATATGTGTGGCACATCAATGAAGATGTGTGTGGCACAGCAATAAAGATGTGTGTGTTACAGTAATGAAGATGCGTGTGGCACAGCAATAAACATGTGTGTAACACAGTAAAGCAGATGTTTGTTTCACAGTAATAATGTGTGTGGTACTGTAATGAAGATCTATGTGGTACAGTAATAAAGACGTGTGTGGCATTGCAATGGAGTTCTGTGTGGCACGATAATGAAGATGTGTGTGACATAGTAATGCAGATGTGTGGGGTGCAGTACTGAAGATGTGTGGGGTACAGTAATGAAGATGTGTGTGGTACAGTAATGAGGATGTGTGTGGCACAAAAATGAATGTGTGTGGCACAGCAATGAAGATGTGTGTGGCACAGTAATGCAGATGAGTGTGGTACAGAATTCAAGATGTGTGATGAGTAATTAGTAGATCCCGTTAAAGCATGATGTGGGTGCAGTAAGCAAGAGCATAATAGGGTTGTTGTGTGGAAGTCACAACATATAAAATGACAAGCAGTCGAGGAATATGTGAAACTCAATAATGTAACTTAAGTTGCATCACAACATAATGTAGGTGTAATTATGCTGGCCCTACAAGGTGTTGTACTGGGCTGGCGACTTGTCCATAATACGTGTAAAAAGTTGCATGATAACATGTGTTCGCAGAAGCCTTGGTCGGAGAGAAATCTGGTAGAGGTTTCATGACATTACTGGTGTGCTGGAGGAAGCTCCATGGAATTGCTAAGTTGAGGAATCTACATAGTGACGTATTAGATCACAACTCCTGTAAAATGTTAACCATAGGAGATATGACAAAGGCCGCTTATCCCAGCTACCTGGACACGGGCACAGGGTAGTTTCAGAAGCTGATCACATACATGTACCTGCATGGACACAGGTGATGAGGTGCGACACTTTTACACCTAACACATCACATCACAGGTTACAGGTGGCTGGTGGAAGTTTACATAAGGTACAGTCCCATTAGTAACATCTGGACGTGTACTTGTAGGTGTAAAGTTTACTGCTCTGACAATGGGCCATACATCGACGCACGTGCTAACTAGGGTGTAGCTGCTGTATCCTTTAAGTGGATCTCTCAGAACTGATCATACATTATGAAGGTTAATCAGCGAAATGGGTCATCAATTATACACGTCAGCCTATTTATAACCCTAACAAATCTAGAAAAGCTTTGTACGCAGCCAATTTAGACGCAGGTCAACCTGCTTAGATTATCTGAATAATACAATACAAAAGCACAAAGGTACTGCAGTGAAAGGAATATGTAATGTATTGCACAACTGCACTCTGTAATTCTCTATCCATTTTATCAATAAAAAAAAACCCCTGAGTTTACAAGCTTTTCATGCATCTTAATGATTTTCTGTCTGAGATGAAACTATAACGGCACTATAGTCAGCTCATTTCAAGGTTTCACATAGTAAAAAAATAATTTTATCCGTATAAGTACACTGAAGTCTACAGCATCCTTACACTATGACTATGTCCACATGTATATAAAAAGAGTGTGAGAAAACGTACTCTGACCGTTCTCACAGAGCCAAGCTGTAGTACGCAGTTCACGGTATACTTACAACAGACTTACACATCCATACTTATCATAAATGAGTGTTTGCAATAATCAGACATGTGCACATCAGATTTATACATCCACATGACACACAGGTACAGCTGCCTTATCCCATAGAGTTTCTCAAATAATCCCTGAGTTCATTTTAAATATAGCAAAAATAAAGTTTATAAAAAAGTTATAAAGTTTAGTGTATAAATGTATTTAGCTTTATCTAGAAACATGCGCAATAGTTTATTATAGACACATTTTTAGATAAAAAAAGATATTATTTATTACATCATTGTGTTATTTGCCAGTGGAAAAAATATGCAGACAAATACAATGCAGAAAAATACAACAGCCGGTTCATCTAGCGAAGTGAATTGTTGTCTTTCTCATCAGGAAATATGTCAGGTGCCTGGCGAATGATGTGACTTTCAGTTTGCACCACCCATAGATCAGACGAACATCAGTAAAACATTCCTCAGTGAGGAGTCGAACCCCAATCAAATAAATAAACGAACACAGCACAAGAGGCATTCAGGTAGGAATGGGTCTACAATCATACATCTGCACTACTGGGATAGCCAAGCCAACTCTTCATCATTCTTATATAAAAAGTTAAACAGGTACACCTATAATTTATGTACTCAAAGTAATGGTTTGAAAGTGAACTTGTAACGAAAATAAAGCTTTGAGTAACTTGGTAGAACAGTGTTCTGTCAGTATACTGACCTACAAATGTCAAAGCAGCATGTTCATGTAGATATAAGAGCTAGACTACATGCACTTGTGTTGACAGATTTATTGTGATGTTATTTAGCCTGAGTTGATGTGGTTTATAGAAAACAAATATCAGCATGTAAATACATTACATATACGTAGGTTACCTGTACACAACTAAGCCTGTGTTCAGCAGCACTGAATCACGGAGCGGTGAACCCGGCAAATAACGTGCAGACACAACAGCAAGTATAAAATATCATACCGAGAGATGATGACTGCTCTAAAATTTAATTAAGCACAATTCTGACCTCACAGCAGCACCTGCCTATGCCATAACCTCTACAGGTACAGTAACTGAAGAGCAAAGGAGACATCACAGCCAGGGTTTACTTGTATAGAGATACCTTCAGCAGGAATGTGCAAAGTCAATTTTCATCCCATATATCACAGTCATCTACATGTACATCTCCGTCAAATGGACTCAGACAGATCTATATACATTTACAGGTATATATATATCCCATTAGCATAAAAAACTAATTGCTATTTACACAAGGTGTCATCATTACCTGGCCAAACTGTGTACCTGTGCCTGTCCCTGCTACACACACGACCTGGGTTAAATCTCACTGTCACCATGCACACGTGCTACAAGGGCTTATCTTCTCAGGTGTAGTTACAACACAACTCAGAGATTTGCCGGCCGCGAGTGATCAGCGACGGTTCACGGAAGTTTCTTACGTGAACAGCAGGCCTCGGTGTCGGCAGCATTGGTGGCTAGGATGAAGCACGGCTAGTCATGTGACACGCTTCACCTGGGCAGGTGTACTTTATTAATTCCCATAGTGGCTCCATGGAGTAGATGAACGCATGCACATCAGTGAAGCAGAACAAAACGTCCTGGGGTTTTATGGAGGTAATCCATCTATTATTTAAACTTTACAGCACTATAACATGAGCAAAGACTGGCTCTGTGAACTTTAACTGTTAGCTTCAAATTCCATTTTCATTAAAAAAAAAAATCATACAAAACTATAAAAACAAATGGTCTACAAATAATCCTTGTAATCCTGTATTCGTATGAATGGTATCACTATCATATTAAGGCCACATAAATAAACTACTGGTTTCTCATCATCACTAATCTTTTAAAACGTCAGGACTTTTCATGCATTGGTTCATAGAAAGCCAGAGTAAAAAAAAAAGGTGTTTTGGTCATATGTAATTGTAGAGGAATAAAATACTCAATCCCATCTTAGTCTTTTTACCTCTATGAAGCTGTACTCGGGCTTTATTCTCAAAACAATACATGTACATTTACATTTTACTCACCACAAATAAAGAATAGAAAAATATTTGAAAACTATTTTTATCAGGCCTACACCAAGTATGAAATATTTTCATCTTTTCTTTGCCTTAATGACAATTCTTTCCACCCTCTCCTCTCAAACTTCTAAAAACAACTCACTGATATTAAAGTCAAAGCACATGGGTTAACTTATTTCTATATCTGTGCTCACTACATGTATAACCGTACACCGTTGTCACACTTATTGGTACTTAGAATATTTATAGATCAACAGAAATATTAAACTGGGAAAAAAAATTCAAGTCATTGGATTTTAATGCAGGTTGTAGTTTGATGTTTACTGTTCAATGTGCAAAAAATTTTCTTTTAAGGTAATTTATTAAAATCAAATAACTGATCAACCATTTAATGCTTAAAAAGAGCAAACCACTGTATTGTACAAATGTGTTGTCATGGATACACATCACCACATTGTTTACAGAGGAAAATTTTATAAAAATAATTTGCCATCTGCATTAAAGAATTGCCAAATTTGTTTACCTTTCTGTGTATGTATCACGAAGCAACTTTAGTTGCCAGAATCAAAATCATATCTGAGGCTTTCTGTAGGATTTCTTCTTTCACTGTCAGACATCTATACAGCCCAAAATTTCCTAATGTTTTGAATGGAAGAAAAAAAATGAAAGCTAATTCATTTAAATTAAATAAAGTTGTTTGTCAATTTAATGTGCACTTTAACATTTGAAACCACAGATATAATCTCATGCACTATATAGACTTGAAATCAGTTTGTCGTGACACCAGTCATGCGAATCCTATGTCTTAACCCTCACCACACAGAACTGATGTGCGTGTCACATTTCAGCAAAGATCCCCTGTCTGAAACTGAAGAAGCCACAGGTGTTTTCTAATGTGGTTATTTAAGGCCCAATAGTATCCATTCTCTGGGTTGTTTATGTGGCACTCAAGCCACGTGAGTCCCGCAGAAACGTAGTGAGTTCTTCACCTGACAACAGTTAAAAGTTGAACTCTTGATGCACCAAGTTTTGGAAATCGCATGACTAAAGTGATTATAAAGGTGGCCCAAAATACAACTCTGGATGATGCCTGACTGTCACAATCTCAGAGAAAAACATGTTCGAACAATCTGCCACATTTGTCGCCATTTGCACAAGGCACAGAACTATAGTACCCAAGTTCTACTGCACTTTAATTTGTACGAAAAACCTAGGTTAGAAACTACTACAGACGCCTGTGATCTCACAACTTATCTTTGATGAAAACGTTTTTAGTTAAAATTGCTTCCAAGCCTCAAATAGAAAGAAACTCTGCCTCAATGATGACATTTCTTCAAATTTTCATATTTGAAATTCTGAAGTCAGGAAGTAGCCTAAACACTTCGGAATTCATTATGATCAAGTCTCATCATATTTTACACAGAAAATCTACAAAGCTTAAAAATACTTAAAGACAAGTACAAAAGCAGCTACCTGGGAACCAGGTGCTTTTGGCACTCATTAAGTGCAACATGTAACAGCCAGTGACTACAGACCACCTGGCAGCAGCGAATAATCAATATAGGGGATGTCTTTAATGTGTGCATTTCACGACCAAAGCAAATCGTTTTCTGACAGAGATATTCATTATCCTCCAATCATTAGAACTATCTGTTTTATCAACGTCTTAGCTGGAAGACCTCAGGTGTTGTAAGCCATGGATTAATTGAAATCAGACTCGAAAGTAATAAGGCTTTCATAGCCAACTGACAGACTGGTATCAGGTAAGTAAATCACAGGTCAGGTGTAAATAACACGGTTCATGTGACAGGCCACTCGGAAGTATAATACAAGTGCACTATAAGTTATATTCAATACTGGCAAAGAGGTTCACATAAACAAATTTGTGTAAATCCTGTCATGTGGCCTGCATCCCAATGTTGACAGGTCATGTGTATTGGAGGCCTCTCATTTGCTGTCCACAGCAAATGAGAGGCATTTCAGACAGTGAACTAAAATGTTGTTTGTCTGTGGTGCCCTGTCTGTGGCAAAATTTTCTGCCTAGTACAGGTCACTTCACTCACAGTATATAAATACAAGTACAGGAAAAGAAACAAATTTTACTGAACTATTTTAATACTATTATTAGCTGGTACTTAACCTTAATGTTTACTGAAATTGTCACTCAAGTCTGTGTTAAAATTTAATATTTCATTCATACTCAAATTATTACATTTCTGCTTGTATTTCCTGTTTATTGATTAAAAAATGGAACTATTGATATGTAAAAGAAAGAAATCTCTTATCAACAATGAAAGTTTTGAACAAATCATTTCTAATTGGATGTTAATTCTAAAACATTAGTAATGCATACAAAAATGTACACACTCCAGCAACTGTCACCTGATTAACTAACATCTTGATGCTTTATCACCAAAATAACAGAAGTCTTTTACTTAAATATAATGTTGATCAGCTATAATGATGAAGGATGCCTCAGTCTGGAAATCACCATGATTAAACTGTCTGCATACAACACAAGGCTAACACTGATCGCTACCAAAGGTCACACAACACAGAGCCTTAGGGAATTAGAGCTAGTTGACTTGGATAACAGCACTTTTTACATCCACTCGACGAAGTCTCGCGTCACAGATCAACCCATCAAGATTCAATAATAACAATGTTTGTGCCCTGTTTCTTGTGACTATTGCTTTATGCTCCTGGATATACAGCCAGACTAGTCTAGCGTAACAAATAAAGGTTTGTTGTCGTCGTCAGCACAGAGGAACCCAGCCATATCACTCCTCTCCAACCCCCACAGGCATGGGAGGAGTTACACGGTCATACCAGCTAACACAAGCTCCTACCTAATGATATCAAAATCTGACAAAACAGCCCCAGCCTTTTTATTATTATTTTTATTAGCGTTTTTTGCTAAGTTATATTATCCCTTTCTTTGGTATACATGTATACATATGTATTCTGAAAGCACTGGCATGAAATTATACAACTACATACATGCAGACTTTTTGTAGTTTGTGGTATAGTTTGGCATAAACTAAAACTGAATGATTAATGATTCGCACCAAATTTTCTAGAAATATAGACAATTATTTGAGAATTGTGTTTAAGTAAATCTGCATGATTTATAAAACAAACCAGTACAAATGGGTAATAAGTGCAATACTCCACAAACAAATGCACCAAGTCAAGTGAATGGCTTATGCTTAAATGATATATGTAGGGTATAAAAAAAGCTGATGAACAGAGCAACTTGTCACAGTGAAAATCCTAATAAAACATTACTAAACTACCACAGTGTCAGCTCAAGAAGACTAATTTGAGCTGTGTCCAAACAATGTACCCAGAAAAAAGTAAATTTGCTTCCTTGAAACCTTTAAGTCATGGACAGAATATTTATGTCATGTAAGATAAATACATGCATATAATCAAGTTTGGTTCACAGTGAAATGACTAGTGCTTTAAACTGTCAACAATACCTACAAGATAAAGCATTTCCACTACATATTTGGACCTTTTCAGATATCACTTCAGCACTGACGGAATGCAAAGTGCTGTTGAACTAGATTTACATTTACTTACCTGTATATACATCTGGCCATGGAAGAACAGATAACCACATTTTAACTTGAAGTGATATCCTGCACTTTAACACAAAAATGAAATTTAATTTGATTTAACACTAGCACTGCTAAGGGTATTTTTATTTGCAGCATTTTGTAGATGAGATTTAATGGATGAATGGCTTGAGGCTAATGTCTCATCCAAACAGCAAAACACACTTAATGTAACTTACTTGTTAAGAGATGTTTTCTTGATGTACTGTTTTTAGATACCCCCTTCAGCTATGTGCACAATATTTGGTGTCCTACAGGTAAATGTTCTAAAAAATTACGATGGTTGTAACATTAATAATCAGGACCACTGTGAATTTATTTTCAAGAAGATCTGCTGACATGAACTATGGCCTATGGAATTTGCTTGGTATATGAGATCTACTGAACAGATCAACTGGACCCCTTATCTATCACTGAGGTCACTCTATATAACAGCACGTTTCCTTGTCCACCACTGAGGTTACTCAACAGAACACTAGGGCTCTTTATCAGCCACTGAGATCACTCTGTAGAACAGCAGGATTCCCTGTCTTCCACTGAGGTCACTGTACTGTACAGCAGGACTCCTTGTCTACTACTGAGGTCACTCTACTGAACAGCAGGACTCCTTATATACCACTGTAGAGAAGAGGTTACTCTACCGAACAGCAGGAATCTTTGTCTACCACTGAGGTTACTCTACAGAACAGCAGGATTCCCTGTCCGCCACTGAGGTCACTCTAGAGAACAGCACGTTTCCTTGTCTACCACTGAGGTCACTCTACAGAACAGCAGGATTCCCTGTAGACCACTGAGGTCACTCTACAGAACAGCAGGATTCCCTGTAGACCACTGAGGTCACTCTACAGAACAGTAGGATTCCCTGTCTACTACTAAGGTCACTCTACTGAACAGCAGGACTCCTTATATACCACTGTAGACAAGAGGTTACTCCACCGAACAGCAGGAATCTTTGTCTGCCACTGAGGTTACTCTGCAGAAAAGCAGGACTCCTTGTCAACAACTGAGGTCACTCTATAGAACAGCTGAACTTGTTGACCCCTACAAAATAGCAGGATCCCTTGTCTACCTCTATCACTCTACAGAACAGGAGAATTCCTTGTCTACGACTGAGGTCACTCTACAGAACAGGACTCACTGTGTACCACTATCATTACACAGAATAGGAGGACTCCTTGTCTACCACTGAGGTCACTCTACAAAGCAGGACGACTCCTTGTCTACCACTGAGGTCACTGTACAGAAATGCAGGACTCCTTGTCTACCACTGAGGTCACTTTACAAAACAACAGGACCCCTTGTCTGCCACAGAGGTCACTCTACAAAACAACAGGAATCCTTGTCTTCCACTGAGGTCACTCTACAAAGAAACAGGACCCCTTGTCTTCAACTGAGGTCACTCTACAAAACAACAGGACCCCTTGTCTGCCACTGAGGTCACTCTACAAAACAAGAGGACTCCTTGTCTACCAATAAGGTTACTCTACACAAACAGACGTGTCTACAGTGATATTATCAAATGATAACAGCTCATAAAATGCGACACTATGAAATTTTACAATGCATCACTTTCCTCCCTGTGCTGTTATTCTGTGAAACTATGCAGTCCAATACACTGTAACGAATCATATATAGTGACACCATCACATGACTGTGATCACAGTAGATCAGGAATTATGATGTAATCGAATCACAGACTGTTCTATAAAACCATGCACTGCAATATTATCAAGCACTATTTTGCTATCACACGATCATTCAAAGCCTCACCCTATTCAATTCACCTAACACTGCCATAACAAGTTTTATAGATCTTATAGGAAATGGTCTGTATGGTAACAGAGATCTGTAATCCTAATCACAAACTGAGCCAAACCTCTTACCAACAGTGAGTTCACACACCCTGATCCCTGTTCAAGTGGGTCGTGAGCAAGACAGTAGCAATGAGGCAAGGATTGATTTTACTAACTCCATGTAATTAAAGTTTACAAGCTGAAGGACTTAACCTTAAAAAACCTTAAAAACTCTATGAACTGCATGCTGCACTGCAATTTATCAGTGTGTGTTTACAGGGTGTAAATTTATATGCAGATATATTCAGAGATCAGTGCCAGAATTATGAAGGCTTATTGACAACACAGCACAACACAGCCACTGTTGTCCAGCACAGCCCCTGTTGTCCAGCACAGTTGCTGTTGTCCACCACAGCCACTGTTGTCCAAGACAGCCACTACTGTCCAACACAGCCACTGTTGGCCAACACAGACCCTGTTGCCGAACACAGGCACTGTTGTGCAACATAGTAACTGCTGGCCAACATAGACCCTGTTGTCTAATACAGGCACTGTTGTCCAACACAGCCACAGTTGTGCATCACAGCCCCTGTTGCCTAACACAGCCACAGTTGTGCAACACGGCCCCTGCTGGCCAACATAGACCCTGCTGGCCAACACAGCCACTGTTGTCCAACACAGCCACTGTTGTCCAACACAGCCACTGTTGGCCAACACAGACCCTGTTGTGCAACACAGCCCCTGCTGGCCAACACAGACCCTGTTGTCCAACACAGCCACTGTTGTGCAACACAGCCACTGTTGGCCAACACAGACCCTGTTGTGCAACACAGCCCCTGCTGGCCAACACAGACCCTGTTGTGCAACACAGCCACTGTTGTGCAACACGGCCCCTGCTGGCCAACACAGCCACTGTTGTGCAACACGGCCCCTGTTGGCCAACACAGCCACTGTTGTGCAACACGGCCCCTGTTGGCCAACACAGCCACTGTTGTGCAACACGGCCCCTGTTGGCCAACACAGACCCTGTTGTGCAACACAGCCACTGTTGTGCAACACGGCCCCTGTTGGCCAACACAGCCACTGTTGTGCAACACGGCCCCTGCTGGCCAACACAGCCACTGTTGTGCAACACGGCCCCTGTTGGCCAACACAGACCCTGTTGTGCAACACAGCCCCTGCTGGCCAACACAGCCCCTGTTGTGCAACACAGCCCCTGTTGTCCAACACAGCCCCTGTTGTGCAACACAGCCCCTGCTGTCCAACACAGCCCCTGCTGGCCAACACAGCCACTGTTGTGCAACACAGCCCCTGCTGGCCAACACAGCCACTGTTGTGCAACACAGCCCCTGCTGTCCAACACAGCCCCTGCTGGCCAACACAGCCACTGTTGTGCAACACAGCCCCTGCTGGCCAACACAGCCACTGTTGTGCAACACAGCCCCTGCTGTCCAACACAGCCCCTGCTGGCCAACACAGCCACTGTTGTGCAACACGGCCCCTGCTGGCCAACACAGCCACTGTTGTGCAACACGGCCCCTGTTGGCCAACACAGACCCTGTTGTGCAACACAGCCCCTGCTGGCCAACACAGCCCCTGCTGTCCAACACAGCCCCTGCTGGCCAACACAGCCCCTGTTGTGCAACACAGCCCCTGCTGGCCAACACAGCCACTGTTGTGCAACACAGCCCCTGCTGTCCAACACAGCCCCTGCTGGCCAACACAGCCACTGTTGTGCAACACAGCCCCTGCTGTCCAACACAGCCCCTGCTGTCCAACACAGCCCCTGTTGTGCAACACAGCCCCTGCTGTCCAACACAGCCCCTGCTGGCCAACACAGCCACTGTTGTGCAACACAGCCCCTGCTGGCCAACACAGCCCCTGTTGTGCAACACAGCCCCTGCTGTCCAACACAGCCCCTGCTGTCCAACACAGCCCCTGCTGTCCAACACAGCCACTGTTGGCCAACACAGGAACTTTTATCAAACACAGCCACTATTGTCCAACACAGCCTGTGCTGTTCAACACATCCTCTGCTGTGCAAAACAGCCCCTGCTGTCCAAATCATCCACTGAGGCAAAACACGCCCATCATTGTCTAACATAACCAATTTAGTCCACTAAAGAAGAGGCTCTACTTTGTGTTATCAAAGGCTCTACTCTGACAATGAGGCTCTGCTGTGTGTATCAAAGGCTCTGATGACGAGGCTCTACTCCAAGGCACCACAGGCTCCACACGGTGCACCAGCATTACACTGCATTTAATCTAGGCTTCACTCAATTAACAGGAGTCTCCATGCAGTCATTATATTAATTATTATTATATATAATAGCACAAAACATTACTAAGGGCACCTATCTACTCTCAGAACATATGTATATAAATGGATTGTATCCTCCTCACACACATACTCTTTAACCATTTTGTACATAGTCAACTATGCACTGGAAGTCTATTTTGAAAGAACTATATCTGCCAAGTTTTACAACTAAAAGAAATAAAAATTTTAGAACCTCTAAAAGTTGCAATCCATCCAAATAAACTGCTAAACTAAAATCAAATATAAATTTGCATGTATGTATAGGCCAGTCCATGTGTTAGGCCTAGTTGTTACGAAAGCAAGATACCTAAGGAAAGAAGGGAGGCAACTCTAAACAATAAGGAAAAACTCAAGACCACAACAAAGGTGATTGCCCAGAACATGCATGCTACACACTGTAAAGTTTCAATGTTTTAACTTCCTGGACATTCTTTACCAAGTAGTAATAATTAATTTATTAATAACAAATAGAGCAAATTAAAGCCACACTAAATCATGCCAAAGCAGTTAGACTTATGTGAATACATGTACACATATTTAATAGAAAAAGAAGGAAACTGCAAACAAACCTCTGTAGGGGAAATATAAAACCACATTTTATTTTTGGACCAAAAGTAGTATAGATGCTCAAGGCACAAAACATAACATAAAAATCCATATCAGCAAAAGAGCATTTGCAAAAAAAAAAACGAAAGCAGGTAAACTGCATTTAGAAGTATGTTTTTCCAACTTTCAAAGGTATTTTCGAATGCTCTTGCAGCTGAGTAGTATTAACATCTTGTACATTCTCTGTCAGCTGACGTATACAGCAGATTGCCTCCTATGTATGTGTACATGCATACAGACAACTCATACTCCAACAATTCCACCAAAAGCTTCAGGGAGCTAGAAAACTGAACACAAATCTACACACAGGCCTTACAACCAAATATACCACAAAGTAAAAGTCAGACGCTATGTTACACATATCTTTAGGGTACGCTTCTACAAAACTTGTGTGACTGTGGCTTGACAGTTCTCTAATGTGTTCAGGTAGTGATCGTGGCTTGACAGTTGTCTAATGTGTTCAGGTAGTTCCAGGTATGCTCTGCTCAATAACAAACAACTGGATTGCTTGGTCAAATTTACTTGGAAACATTCAATGAATGTGACAGTCATTAAATATTATAAATTCATAATTACAAACATGATCAGTAGTATTATTGTGATTTTGTAAATATCGCTCCATTAGCATCTGTAATGATGAAAGTCAAATTAATTGTCATTATTATTTTTTTAAGTGTAGTAAACATATTGTTACTGCAATATTGTGCAACATGACATTTCAACACACAACAAAGGCTAATCAGTACAACATACCACAGCCCAGTTTCAAGTAACCAAATGGGCCAAATATTAAGATAAACAGTAAAAACAGCGGAAGAAAAAGGTACATAGAATGACATGTGCACTGAGATTCCATGATATACATGTAGACTGTTACAAAATGAAAGTAGTTAAACTAGAACAGTGAATAAAAACTGAACAATCCAAGAATATCAAAGGAAAAATATAGAAATAAACAAAGTTGAACAGTGAGTGTTAAACCAGCTTTTGAGTACGTGGAATACTTGAAAGATGACACTGACATGTCAGAGTTACTGCCCTTGTGTAAGGGATTTTCTGTTTGAAGTTATGACTTGAAACTTTCCTGCAGAAGAGAAAATTCAACAGATACACTCTGTTTACAAATAGTCAAATGCACATTTCACCTCATAAATAATGCATGGGAAATATAACATGAAAATGATACACCTACAAGCCTGAATAACAAATATATGTAAGAGACTGAAAATAAACACTGAATAGAGTATTAACCCAGTATGGTACCTGAATTTATGGAAGACAACACTGTCAAGCCAGAGTTATCTCCCTTGTTTCAACATTCATATTTTTCAAAAGCTCAGCACCTCAAGATAATGTTCTTCACATTCATTCATTATATTTGGCTGGTACAAGAACATCCTAAATTATTCAAGTGTAGACAAGGAAGTCACTGGCCCCACGAAACATTACCCGGCAAACTTCTCGACAAAAAGTGCAGAAGATTTCAAATATATATTTTAATCTCAGACAAGATAGTATTATGTTTCCTGATTCAAAAATATACTATTTCTGATCAGCTGTGCAATACAGTCTACGTGTATTCACATCTACTGCTATATAGCTCCTGCAGTTAAATTTGTGTGTCAAAAAGTCTATCATGAAAGGGACAGAGACTGGTTGTCACTACTCCAAATAATCAGACCAGTCATCCGTGTCAATCAAGGTAAATATACTCCATCAGGTAATCAGAGAAGCCTATGTTGTGTACACCTTTGGTCACCACATCTGATTTGCTCCACTCTCAACAGTGTCAGCACCGAATTTCAATGGTAAGGAATCTGTTAGCGTTTGCAAGTGGTTATTATTACGCTGGTGCTCCGAACAACTGTTATTTTAATTAAGCAACAATATTATATGTAATGTATCTTTATGTATCCATAGAGTCACATGTTCATTAATTAATACAAGTGAGTGCCTGATGTCTTTATATGATTACTGGTTATAAATGACTAATGAAAATACATAAATTTTGTCATGGAAGACAAATTCTTATCTTGTATGTCAACAAAAAAGCTCCAGTATGTGTTGAACCCTGAATGTCTATATAACACATATAAAAGAAAATGAGATAGAAAACATTTTAAAAAGTATATATATAGGTATGAAATGTACATCCTTGCCGTGAAAAGCTTGAGTTTTGAGTACGTGTATGTGTTTGCATTCTTTTTGGGGGGGAGGGAGGGTTTATTTTTCATAACACAAAATACAATGTATGTTGTTAGACAAGGTCTGTTTGAATGAAATATGTATCCACTTAACAAAATCTATGATCTAATGGTCCATAGCTAAGAGGTATTTATATGTGATATATGAAAGTCTTCATTGACAATCAAAAGAACTCAACAGAGGAAATAACATCTTTAGCAATCCAGTACGAATTCTTACATGTAGTAAAAGTCCATATTAATTACAATAAATTATACTGTACCTCGGTATTTAATTATTTAGCTTACTAGCTGGCCACTGTTGTTAATGTGCTGGTTAGATGTTTTGTGCCAAACAGAATTGGTTAACAACATGAGTTAGGCCCGAGCATAACTTTAGCTAAAATCCCTAGATGGACAATAGCTGTAGGTATTAGTTGAGTCATGCTCTTTGTTAGCATAGAATGAAACTCAATAAAAGTTTGGAAAAGCTCAGGATTTGGAGGCATCTACCTGTTGTCTTCGCTTGATAGTCGCCGCGCAATCATCACGGAAGCACTTTTCCGCCAGCTCGGCCGCCGTGAGGCCACAATTGTCAGGGATTTCAGGGTTACAGCCATTGTTTAGTAAGGCTCTCACACACTGTTGATACAAACACAGCACAGGCTCAATACAACAGCAACAACAAAAGCATGCCATGGCATTAGATGTCAAAAGTCACTGGATATGATTACGGTCAACACCTCACATACACATAATTTACTCTACACACAAATCGCTAACACTGTCATGCAAATAATACGTAATAACAATATGAAAATGTTTGTGAGTTCATAATGAATAAAACAGGCAGACAAAACTTTATGTTAAATTTGGACATTTGCACCAAAAAAGCACAACAATACTGCACATTAAGGCACATATGGTTGGATTAATAAACTAGTTTACCATCGCCTTATTACCGTCAGATTTTTATGCATATTAACAGTAAGATGGTCATGATATTAAATTATTAACAATGAACTGAAGAAACACTGAACCCATGCCTACAGGCCCACATACATTTGATGCTTGACCACATTTATCTTCCCGATTTTATTAAAAGAAGGTTTTTATTCACAAATAGCTAGACCGCCCTCACTCTGTATTCTTTCAAAGGTTGGCACCACTGTCTATGATCGCTAAACAGACCTAACAACATTTCCTGTTAAGGAGGACACAAAGCATTAATAGCGTAGATCGGAGTAATTCAACCACAGGAACTTCCAACAGAACTGAATGAAAGCCATAACTACTTTATGATCTCACAAACATACATGTACATCTCTATGTTACCAGGGAGGTCTGGCTTACCTCTACCTGTCCCAGCTCAGCTGCATTGTGCAGTGGACTTCCGCCGATGTTGTCCAGCGCGATTTTGGCACCGCCGTTTTGTATCATCCATTCCACAACTTCTTTATGGCCACGGCTTGCAGCATAATGCAGTGGAGTGGCACCATCAAAGTCTCGCACATTGGGATTAGCTCGTTGGTCAGCAACCTGAGATGATAACACACAGGAAATCATACAGTGTAGCTTACAGTATCATAGTAACAAAAGCATCAATACAGCAAAATGCTTTTTCACGAAAAAAAAAAAAAAAAACAGAATGCTACAAATACAGAACAATGCATGAAACTCAAATCTGATCAGTAAAAACTTATCAAAGAAAACAATGACAGAATTACAGTGACAAATTCTGACACAAGAAGACTGATAGTTTCATCTTGTCAGACATAATCTGTAACTTGTCACATTAAAGCCATATGCATGCACAGGTTTCCATTTACTACACCACATCAATTGATCGTTTTCCATTTTGCTTCTTGTTCAAGTTGGTGGATAAAAATAAAAAAGAACCACTTGTATTTTTTGGAAACTTTTGCTGATGAGAATCATTTTATGACTCAAACATTTTACGGATGCATTTAATTTACTTATACATGTATATTTAAATCGGCATTTTACAACACTAAAAAATATTTTCACACAAAAATGAATGTAAAAAAAATGCACACAAACCCCACCAATTCATGTGAATTGTGTGTGAACTCTCATGTGATCATCAAATGTAAGTTAATGATATTCACACATCAAAAATAAAATGCTAAATGTTAGTGATGTTTTGTTCCATAGCTTTACACCTTCAAATGCATGTAAGTTAATCAGGACAACATGCACAACTTCAAAATCCCTGATTTTTCACACAAATAAGCGTTATAAAAAAACATACCTTGGAGACATGAAGTACCAAGACAGGTCACACAGGGAAGTTAATTTGCAGGTAACACAACAATACAGTTTGGCTTCATGTAGAAGCTCAAACTTCCTTATACTTCCTAAAAGAACGATCTTCCTTTAAACATAAACATCTTTATCATAAACTAGAGCCCAAGGGCTGTCAATGGACTCAGACATTCATAAATGTCATCAATAACCATGCCCCAATTAAGACTAAACGAGTCAAATGAGATAGGCAATCAGAGTGGTTAAATGAAGAAGTACTTAATGTAATAAATGTAAAAAAATCTGTAACACGAAACCTTGATCCACCAGAATCGAAAAAGCTAAGAAACAATGTCCACAGTCTAATTCACAAAGCAATGGGTAATTTTGTTTCTGAAGCAATACATAATGACAAGCAAAGAAACCCCTGGAAAATCATTAAAATATCTCCCAGTTCAAATCCATCTGTCTGCACTCACATGCAGTCTGATGTTAAAAATAATAAACCTCAAGATCCTGAAGTAATAACTAACCAACTGAATAAATTCTTTGTGGAAGCTGCTGTCAATTTCCTGACACAACCATAGATTCAACCTCCTTACTTAAAAAAACTAAATGAATTTATCTCCGAAGAAAACCAGCAGGTAACATGTTTTCAATCCCTCCTATTACGGAGATTAATGTATATACTTACCTCCTAAACCTTGATATAACAAAATGCGCAGGCTTAGATGGGATTAGTCCTCACTTCCTCAATTCAAGTGCTACCATAATTGCTCCTGCTATTACAAAAATTCTCAACCTGAGTATCCCCACAGGTATATTTCCGCAAAGATGGAAGGAATCAAAAGTTATACCATTACACAAATCCGGTCCTGCAAACAAGGCTGAGAACTACAGACCTATCTCCATTTTACCAGTACTCTCAAAAACTCTAGAACGCCACACACATAATTATCTCAATGAGTTCATCTCCAACAACAATCTCCTGAACGAGAACCAATCTGGTCCTCCCCCCCCCCCCAGCATTCTTGTACCACTGTTCTTACTAAAATGTTCGAAAATTGGCATAAAGCAATAGATGACGACAAAATCATAGGTTCCATCATGATAGACTTTAGAAAGGCTTCAGATTCTTCTTAAAAAATTAAATATATATGGGATTCACCCACTCGACAATGAAATGGATACCTTGAATGTTGATAAAAAAAAGTTAGTATCAATAACAAGTTGTCTTCATCTCTAAATGTCAAATCAGGAGTACTCCAGGGTTCTATTCTTGGCCCTTTACTATTCATAACATACTTAAATGACTGTTGTTTAAATGTTTCTGCCTGTGACACTGAGTTTTATGCTGATGACGCCACAATGTACAACGCTTCAAAATCTCTATCCGAAATTCAATCAGCATTAAACTCTAACATGGAACTTATTAATCAACGGTGCTTTGAAAATAAAACGCTTCTTAATGTGTCCAAAACATTAAGTCCATCCTTATCGGAATAGCCCAGAAAGTAAAAAATTGTCATCTGCATTCACTCAATGTCACAGTCAATGGCCAGAAAATTGAAACTGTACAAAATTTGAAGCTCCTTGGCCTGCATATAGACCGTACACTTTCATGGCAGAGTCACACTGACTCAGTGTGCAGTACTGTGTCTAAGCTGTTGTCAATGCTGAGGAGGAAGAAGCATTTTCTTCCCTTTAAAACAAGACTATTATTTTATAACAGATATATGCTTCCTCATTTAATGTAAGATGTCCCTCTTTGGGGCAGCTGTTCCAAAGGCCCACTTGATCGAGTATATAAACTTCAAAAAACTGCTGCAAAACTTATCCTACACAAACGTAACAATAACTTGTCAGCTGAAACTTTTGAAATGTTCAACTTAAAGACCATACATGAAATTATTATATACCAAGAAAATCTCACTGTTTACAAATCCTTACATGACCACTACCCTGACTATATCAAAAAGTTGTTCCCACTCAGAGAAGAGCCCCATCATGATCAGAGATCATGTACAAGCAATCAAGTAAAAATTTCTTTTTCCACACAGAACAACTCAAGAAAAGCTTGTCATACTCTGCAACTGTTCAGTAGAACAGTCTGCCTGCCTCTGTGTAATCTGCTGCCTCCGTTAAATCATTTAAAAATTTGTACCAAAAGAGGCATAAAATGCCAAGTACATAGTAAAGCCTTGTACCTTTGTATGTAAATATATAGATATACATATGTATAACTTTGAACTAATTAATGCTCCGTGTATTTTTTTTTTTTTTTAAATCAGAATTTACCCGTGTGACTGCAGAGTGATTGTGTGAGTGAATGGAGGGCCTCAGGAAAGATCAATACTGTCACATTGACTGAGTGTGTTACCCTCTGAAAATAAAGATATTAGTATTATTATTATGGGTCTACCGCTCTTCACTCTGATTTGATTCAGCTGTCTTCCAGTGCAATTCGTTAGTCTTCTCCACACACAAACTGCCTATCTGTTATTGTGTCCGTAATGGAGGACCCGGCAGCAGTACTTTGCACCATTTTATGCCGATCTTTTCTTACCCAGCTCGTGACATTAGTTCAAGGAGAATAATGTAAGACTGAAATACATTTCCCTATCAAAATTTTGCAACTAACCCCTTATGATTTCTATTTGTTCTGTTAATGTGAGCACCAATTAACTCCTTACCATTTCTATTTGTTCTGTTAATGTGAGCACCAACTAAGTCCTTACCATTTCTATTTGTTCTGTTAATGTGAGCACCAACTAACTCCTTACCATTTCTATTTGTTCGGTTAGTGTGAGCACCAACTAACTCCTTACCATTTCTATTTGTTCTGTTAATGTGAGCACCAACTAATCCTTACCATATCTATTTGTTCTGTTAGTGTAAGCACCAACTAAGTCCTTACCATTTCTATTTGTTCTGTTAGTGTGAGCACCAACTAACTCCTTACCATTTCTGTTTGTACTGTTAGTGTGAATCCAAAATATCTTCATTATTTGTACCGCTGCTGTACGTAGCAATGTAAAGGCAAGACATCATAATACATGTTTAGTACAAATTTTTGTCAAGCATGTATTATGTGTGTTGGCAAGATGCTAGCTGGAGGCTTTGGACCCTTCGAATATACCACCACTGCTTGTAACTGGTGAGGGGGCATCAGCTAAATGTATTTTTTCAACTGAAAACTGGCACCACTTGATTGTTGTTTGAGGATTGTCACCTGACTTGAGACCTTGCACAGAATCACTCAACTGCTAACACCAACGTTGTGGAAATATATTGTTATGCACAAAACCCCATAGAAAACAACTGATCAACAAATGTTGTACAGTCATATGAAATGCATGTGTACAGAAATTAGTCTCTAATGAAATGAAATATAATTTTTAAAAATGTTTACACATTCATCATTCAATATCAGTGCTAACAGTTATTTTGTATGTTAAAATTGTTACTTTCAATCAGACACCTGATTGGGTGAGGATGGGGAAGGGGCATTTCAAAAAGCATATACATGTATACTAAACCAAAAATCCAGCAAACCTGCATATGATCTGTGGACAGAACCTGAGAGAACACAGGCTCCGTTCGGTTTCCATCCACCATATGCTGGCTGATGTCGTATAGGTGAAATATTCTTGAGTACTACATAAAACACCAATGAAATAAATATATAAATGAACCAAAAATCCCATATTTTCCTAACACTCAAACATTTAAAATCATACGAAGCTGGGAAACACATTTTTTTTTCAGTACAGAATTAACAATGTCCAAAAAGCTGCAAATGTTTCAGGATATTTGTTTAATAATATGCTCATTAAAATTCTATAACAGCAAACACAAATGCCTGCAGGCGCTCACATGCAAAGAAGCACTATTAAACACAAAAGAGGCAAAGTGATAGAGAGGAAAAAAATTGCACGTGAGCTTTGCTAGGAAACCATGAAAGCATAACCTGTGTACTTTTTTATAATATTATTATAAAATGAGGTTAAATATTTTCTTATCCTATTATCAAGTTAATTCACCCTATGGAGCTTATTTTCATGTGACTTCTAAGATACGACAGTTTTTATAAAGTATATCAATACCTGGGTGCTCATTAGTGGCCAGCAGGCCTGTCACTGTAAAAGCCTCATTTTCACACACTTCTGCTTCAGTGCTTATCTTGCCTGGAAATCTGCACAGGTTGTAAATGTGACAGGCAAGGTACCTGTCTGATATTCTTGGGCAGCAACCCACTGGGACTGACAGCACTTCCATTGACTCTGAGTTCGAGATCTGCTGCGATATTTCTTGAGAACAGGTATTGGACTCAGGGGTGCGATGAATGTCAGGATTATAAAATAACACTCTTAGTTCATCTAGATGGGCTGACACCCTCTGTATTCTCTGTCTTTACTTGTCCAGTCCATTATTCTTGGGCAGTAACCCAAGGGGTCAGGTAAAATGGCATACCCTCTCTCTGATAATTAACTTCCACATTATTCTTTATTTCCACCATTTTAACGACTACCTAAGCGATCAATTGCCGCAAGGTAGGCCTTAATACAATTAGGAGCTGTTAAACACATCCACGTAAGCTTTTTTGGATGATGTACGTCCTTATGCTACATTCGCTATCACAGGCAGTCAAGGTACCGGCTGGTATGTGACACTCACCCTTCCATTCGATGATCATCCAGGACATAAAACTAAAAAGGGTAACAAAGGAAAGCACTACTCCAGACATAATTAAAAGTTATACTCAATGCATAATCATTGCATATAAATCCCAACAAAACAATTAAGAAAACATCATGAAAGGAAGCTAATACTTGACCATAACACACGGTCTATTTCGTTAAATGTAGTGACACTGAGTACTGCCGTGAAACTACCTCCAGAAATTTCTCCACATTTCTTCATGCCTCTATGATGGTGACTCTGGTGACTCTCACCAACAGACCCATAACAAGAACTAAAAAGAACCCCAAATTATCAAACGAAAAAAAAATAAAGGTTTACAACTTCCAACTTAAGATCTACATACGAAACCAGATATTTGCATGAGACTTTTTAATTCCCACATGTTTCATCGTACAATGTTCATGAAATAAAAAAATGCTGTTACAGCTGATGTTTTCACAGTTTGATTTACACGGGTACTTTGGAATTTCTTACCAGCCATTTCACAATGTCCAGGTTTCCCATTTGAGCTGCAGCGTGCAAACAGGACATTCCATCATAGGCATCCATCTTTATGGAGGCTTTGGCCTCCAGCACAAGGAATTTCAGAATGTCCAGTTTCCCTTCTTGACTGCACAGGTATGTCGCACTGGCTCCATTCTGCATCTGAATATTGACTGACCTGGAAACAGATAGTGGAAGTTGGACTTTATTCCTACAGAAAAATATCCTTTTCTAAAGTAAGGAACTGCAGTTTTTCAAAACTATATAAGTTATAACATACATTTACATGTATAGGCATCTTATATGTTCTTAAACAAGACTGACTGACTGATTGAGTTGAATGCCTTGCTCAGGTAGTTTTCACTTAAACGAGGGCAGATAGGATTAGGAGTGGACTGAACCACCGACTTTGCCAGATATTTCAAACTAACGACCTCAGAGTCCACTTGACCAACCAGCCTTCTACAAAAATAGAAGGTAGCTGATCGGTAGACTTTACAGCGAACATGCATTACCCCTGATCCTTCAGCACTACAGCCTGTGCTATATCCAGGAAGTGTAATCTCTAATAATGGTAATATTGTTACTTAAATTCTCTTTCTAAATGACGTCTACCGTTCTGATATCTTCAGCTAAGAGAACTGTGTCATTTCTTATCATCAGAGGGGTCATGCATGTTCACTGTAAAGTCTACCGGTCAGCTACCTTCTATTTTTGTAGAAGGCTGGTTGGTCGAGTGGTCTAGATGGTTGACATGTATTGCTGGTGATTTGGTGCCTGACTCTGAGGTCCTTGGTTCGAAACCCGGAGAGGTCTTAGCCAATTTTCAGCACTAGAACCTGTGCTATATCCAGGAAGTGTGATCTCTAATAATGATAATACTGTGACATAACTGTTCCAAGCACGGAACAGTTTTTCTCACCTGAGGCTGTAGTAAGCTGCTGGGGTTGCACGAGTTTGTAACTTAAGTATATATGCCAATTTGTGACATGAAATCATCAAGAAACTTATGGTCTGGTCTGGGAAAACTTTGCAGTGTTGTTCACACATGTTCTTACATGTAATATAATTAAAACATATAACAAGTGTACTGTGCCTATGTTATTACATGTTACAACAGACAGCTCAGAACATTTACGTCACAGCTTTTAAACACCTCCTATCTCTCCTAGCTCTCTGACTGGTCAATGTCTCATCAGCTTAAAAGCATGGACGCCTTCAGATTCCCAGTCGGCAGCTCAATACTCCACATTTCAAACAAAGATAATTCAGCAACAAATTCATACAATTTCAAGCAGTTTGTTACATTCAAGAGAAAATTTTCTAATCTCTTTGATGAACAGTACTTCAGCCATGAGCTGTCTTTTACTTTAAGAGACAACTACTGAACATTTTCAGAGGTGTAAATTATGGTGACAGGCCCCTCATCTGAAGCACTCTGGTAGGTAGCCTTCACGCACCGGCACCAACATACATGTCCCTCTCATCCACAGGTAAGTTGTGGTAACTTTTGGCACCTGAAAACCCTATACCACGGAGGAACCTGAGGACTGTAGGCACTAATTATATCTACATAACACCACTGCTGACAACTGGCAAGGGACATAAATTTCTGTCACGTGAATGATGTTTTCCATAACACATATACAACAAACTGCTTGGTAAGGCCTGCTTTCCCATTACATGTACACTGTGTTAGACAGGGCTAGAAAAGTGAACAATTGTATACTGTGCATCAAATAGAGCAGAACAAGGTTAATTATAGACACGTTGTGACTTTCTTTATCATTGGTTTTGTAACGGGAGGTGTATTATGTGTAAGGAAGTGTTTTTCCGGATAGATATTTGTGTAGTGTGGTTTTAACATAAAGTACTTCCCACGACATGCTGTAAACACAGGCAACAACTCTGTACAGGTTTACAGATGTCCAACTTGTCAAAACCAGTCTTTATACATGTTTGTATTACCAGGTGCATTTCATTTGTGAACTACATTATTTTAATAAAGTGATGCATATCCTTCATTTTTGATAACTGATATCATTTCAATATTTGTAGGCAAACACAATGACAAAATGACATTATAGAGAGTTTTTTTTCTAAAGAACGATTTCACCTGTGTCCATCCATAGGACTTTCCTGAGCATCAAAGTGCAAGAATCCGACGGAATTTATTCTTCAAAATCCTTTTCATAGTTTCATATACAGTGTATATATGAATTTTTCGATGCTGAACTGAGGTATTTATATGCTGTGCATCAATGGACCTGCTTTTCGTCTTCTGCTTATTGAATTTTTTTGTCACACACACACATACACAAAAAAAAAAACCAACAAAAAGCTCAGGGCAGTAATAAGTTCTGGATAAAACTTTGATAAGCTTGAATTTATGGTCTTGTAAGTTTGTGAAAAACCACACCATACTGTGCATGTATGTTAATTTATAACATACACAATGACATGTTCACCATGTTGTTGAAAACCACTCCAAGTTCAAGTATGCAGCCAGGGCAGGCTGGATCTGGGTCAGGCAGACAAAATCACTTTACTTTGACAGGTAAACTTGTTAAGCCATTCACCAAAATAGGGCCAGGAAAACATCTACATATCAGGTAAATCCATACCCGTCCTTTTTTGTGTTAGCTTAAAGATTCAAGAGCCCCCTTTGAGCATTAGGACCTGTGCCAGGTTGAGGCGTTTTTTCTTATCACATCTGAGGAAATTCCTCCCAGGAGGCAAATCACTGTGGCAAACACATTAATGCCATCACATGATAACCCAAACACAGGAGTGCACATGTCTGAGAGACTTGCAGGCCTTCCCCTGACTCTTTTAAGAGTTCTTCTCTTGTGAATAAGTCACCAAGAATTGATCTTCATGTGTGGCTTTAACTATTGATGAGAGGACAGGAAAAAAAAAGAGAAAAAAAAAACAAAACCAAAAAAAAACCACCCCAAAACTAACAATCAGAGATTTAAACACATTAAAAGGAGACAACCATTCTACATGTATAAGAATGACATGCAGTCACAGAATTTTTCTTGTAATTGGAATTCTTGCCTCTTCATCTTGTCTGCAGCATGCATGTGTCTTCTATGCTTTTCAGTCATCTAACCTCATAGTTTTCAACATGCTAACATCTTTAGTTTTCCTTGTGTACATATATGCACTTACGATACAAGCATGAGTATGCTCTTTTCTTCATGTAATTAGTTCACACAAAAAACAATCCATCATCACTTCAACTTGTATTCAAAAACAAAAATACGCAAAAAGAAAACAGATCCACTTCCTTGCTTTTGAAATCATGTAGTCATGAGTAGTCTCAGCACTGTATACAGTGCATTAAAGCAATTCACAAATCTGACCTGCTTTTCACTTTCTTAGTCACCTCATTGTGAGCACATACATGTCCAATATCAAATGTCTCACAGTACATGTAGTATGCATACCAGTGCTTGTGAACAACATGTGACGACTACTGATCAATGGTTGTGTAACATATCCTCCATACCATTAAATGGTTACATGTTCTTCTGGTGTCAATGATACAGATGTACGCAAAAACAATTTCCCACATTACTCATCCACAGTAAGAATTACATATAAACCACTGGAGTGCAAGTGTGGACTGTTTAGTGCATGTTAGCACAGAACGCAGGAGCAGGGTCCATTTTAACCCATGTAGCACGAGGATTTATTTCTGAGGTGGATTGAAATCGTGATAGAATAGTACAGGTAAATGCTGTGGTCTGTTGAAACTTGGCGAATGTGTCAACCAATTTAATGAACTAATATCAATGCTATTTCATGGGCAAATGCATTTGCAGTGACTGAAGTAATGACATGGACTACTGGAAATAATATCACATGTCTCCATGACATCATGTCACGTCAGGAAAACATCGCCACATACTATATGTGTGAGTGTTTCAAAAAGGTTAGCCTACTCTGACTCATATAGCCCATCTTTATTCCTTGAAAATGGCAGTGAAGTTAATTTATAGAAATTTTCCTCCAAAAATTAACTTTATGGCCTCAAGTGCAATCTGGCTACTTTAGCTTTTACATTCCCATGTCATTCACAGCATAATAATTGACATATTGGCCTACAGCACTACATGTACACACTTCATATTTCTCATACAATTATGCAGGCTGTGTGCAGCAACTCCTAGCAACTGTTACTGGAGGTACAGGTTCAAATATGGTCTTCTACAGGGGATTTCTACTTTCTTTTTCTGTCATACATATAGAATTCCATTGGGCTTTGATGGCATAAGCAATCTACATCGTGTTGTTTACTCAGTCTTATGTTTGTTGAGAATGACATATATTTTTTCACCAATATAAGGCATCAAAATCTATACATTATACATGGAAAAGTTTATCAGTAACTAAAGCTAATGTCTGCTGGCTTACACCAGATGCTTTTGTTCCCCCAACTATAAAGGTGACCAACAGACTTTATGTACAAAATTCTTGAGTACAGCTTTAAACATCAAATGTCAAATGTATATCATTCCTCATTATTCACTGGTGACTGCTTAGATTAACAAATGATGATTACATACACTTTTTGACATCAAACAAGCCTGGGTAAGAACACAAATTTACATGTTTACTCCACAGTGCTCGACCAAGAAATAAACATGAGCTTTTCTTTGGGGTTTTGTGGCGTTAAGCCATAATCATTCATTCATTCATTGGGGTTTTTCTTAGCGTGCATTGATGGAGGTGTGCCTTTGATATGAGAAATGGTGTGCAAAATACTGTTTGACAGGGACACGGATGTATGCCGTTTAACATTGTACATGTGGTTCTCTTGGCTGTTGCACTCAAATCTGAGTTATATGTTCGCAACTAGTGACGTCACACTGATGCATATGCAGGTCAATATCTCACACTGCTTTCAAACCGTTAAACTTGACCACTTGCAGTTCTACTTTAACTAGTGTAATTCTCAATTGCTATTGAGCAACACAAATCAACATGCATATTCTTCAAATCATGGCATTACATGGATACTAGTGAATTTCAATAAAGAAATATCACCCTCTTTTACAATCAAGAGTAGACACTCTAATACAAGGAGTTTAATATTGGGTAACTGTCAAATAAATATTTTATGTGGTTTTATTTCGATAACATTGGTTATAATAATAATTGATTACACACTATCAGATTGGTAAAATCAACTCTCTTACAAAAGTGTCCTGACTGCTACGACCAATTTTAACAGTTTAAAGTTTCAACCTCTTTAAATTACTATGTAGTCTTGAAATTATTATTAATATATATGCTAATTACCTGGGGGCTTGTTCCACCAACAATTTGACGGCTCTAATGTCGCCTCCCACGATGGAGAAGTGAAGTGGGATGGCTCCTGAGGAAGCTTTCTTGAGAATGTCACAGTTGGTTTTTTCAATCAGCCATCTCAGAACATAGGTGTGGCCGTAAAGAGAGCTGAGATGTGCAGCCGTGGCTCCCGACCCGTCCTGGTCATCGGCTTTGCAGTCTGTATTGTACAACAACCACGACAACGCCTTTAAGTTCCCTGTCGCTGCGGCATCGTGGGCTGCTGTTGAACCGACATGGGAGCGTTTATTCCCCTGGAATCCGCACTGATTTACTAAAAAATCCAAAACTTCACACCTGTCATTCCGCGCAGCATAATGTAAGCACGTTGCGCCGTTTTCGTCCACAATGTTTTGGGACAAGTTCGACTCGACTGCCAGCGCTCTCAGCGACTCCAGGTCCCCCGCTTTGGATGCTGCCAGGGCTCGGCTTGCTACCATTTTGTTTCGTTTGACTGTGTCCACTATTCACGACATTCTAACTCGCTGTTTTTTCGATCTTTCCCCTTCGCGTCACCTCAATCATTGCATGTCAAATCCCCCCATGTTTACGATGCTGCAACAAGCCCTTCCGTTAACAAACAGCGACACCTAGCGGCAGTCATAAGAACCAGCTTACCACGCCCTGAAGGGAAACCGTTGATGCAATGGCCCGTCTATGTATATTTAAAAGGATGACTCAAACGCACACTTACTTCAAGGAGAGTAAAAAATTGCAAATCATTATTAGTTGCAGAACGACATACATTGCTTACATAAAATTTGCTTACGAAAAAATGAAGATTTAATTCCTTTGAATACAATATACTCCCATGTAAGCCTACCATTATATCATACACAGCCTATCGACAAAGGTAGCCTGAATGCGCTTCAGAACTGCGCACACCCTACAGCTGCTGATAAATAAAATGAAACACACGTAGGCCTTTTCCTTCTTGCGCATTACACGCATTTAAACTCAACTCAAGAATTTTTTTTTCAGCCTATTCCAGAAGCAAGACTCTCCATGAGGGTTAAGCCTAATCCAGAGGAGTTGGAACATTCCAGACGGAAAACTTCTCACGCGTCAGTGAACTGTGCTCTCGGCTTTATTTAGTGTTAACATTATTTATATTATACGATATTAAATCTTTCTACCAATACATCTAACTCTCTTGTTTGTTGCCTTTAACAGTATTATTTGTACAAGTCAGGCCTAAGTCTACATGTCCGATACCAGTTTAGAAAAAAAATCCTCACAGCCGTAAAAGTTGCTACATACATATCATTGTCAGTTTAGATTTGCGCTGGTCGTTGCTCTTTAGTTTTCTTTCCCAACATGTCGCACATCTTCAAAATATTTTTAATACCCGTACTCGTGAAATTAAATGTTCCTCCAGGTAGAGTGAGTATGTAGTATGCCCTACAGAAGTGTTACACTTACAGGCTAAAATGCTATATTTACTTCTGCGTGATAGCACCGTCTAGACTTTTTCGGGTCGCATGTGTAGTGAGTCATCTTTACTGGCCTCTGTTTATACAATTATTTTTCGAAGACACAGTAGGCCAATAGAGAACCGATTCAGTCATGTTTCTCATTACCGTACCGTAGTTAATAGTTAGCCCTCTCTCAGTCATTGTTGATTTCTTTGCATGAATATAAATTTTAGGAATTTAACTCCAAACTCATTGATAAAGGATATCCATACGTTTATGGACCACACGATCCCGTTGTTTAAATCCCAGATCAGTAGTCCTGGTGATTTCACCAATAGCGCGGAAAAACAAAATCAAAACACAAAATGCCTACGGAGGCTCGGACTTCTTTTTTCATTGTACATTTTACAGCCTTCTATATGGAAATGGTTCAGAGACACATACGTGGTCCGTCATCACAAACTTCCACCTATACATACAATATTATAACAGGTTTCCAGAGTTGGGTCAAGAAGTGTGTGCTTCAATCTCGCCCTACAGCTGGCAAGGCACATGTATAGGCCTATATTTGAAACGGTACGTTTTATGATCCGGTAAGAAGAGCTGTCTATTTGGTATGCAGCATTTTTATCTCCTCGATTCGAGGCACTAACCTTCAGCTTCCAAACGTTTTTATCCTGTCCCCCCCCCCGATGGTCTCGGGTGTTCCCACGGATTCCAGACGCTTGCATCCTGTTACCAAAGGTCTTTTGTTTTCTTTTTTAAGACGTCGCTCCTCCTCTCAGAATTTCATCCCCGAGTTTTCAAATAAGTGTTTCATGTTTCCAGTTGTTTATGTTTTGCATGTTTCCAGATCGTTGTCATCCATTATCAGACACATACATATACCTGTCTTCCGTTTTTTCCACTGTGAGACGTTTGTTCTATTTCCAGATGTTACATCCCTAATTTTAGCAGATGTTTGTCCTTTATCAGAAGTCTTCTGATATTTCTGGATGTCCATCATCAGATACTCATCGTTTGTTTCCAGATGTTTACTACCCATTATCAGACACTTGTCGTCTGTTTCCAGATGTTTACTACCCATTATCAGACACTTGCCGTCTGTTTCCAGATGTTTACTACCCATTATCAGACACTTGTCGTCTGTTTCCAGATGTTTACTACCCATTATCAGACACTTGCCGTCTGTTTCCAGATGTTTACTACCCATTATCAGACACTTGTCGTCTGTTTCCAGGCCCCAGTATTTCAACGCTGTCGTTTCGGACCTATTTCGGAGCTTATATTTCAACAGAAATGCTTATTTTCAATTTTGTTATTAAATTCTAAGATAACTTTAAGTATTAACGCAATAGCCCGTAAGGCAAGTCACAGCTTGGCATAACAAACTCTTTTAAAGTTAAAACTACATCTGGCTTAAGTCTAAGACAGCTTCATGATCTCGTGGCCTTATGTCTGCCGTTCTTTGCAACCCGTTATGAAACACTTGTCCTTTGTTTTCAGATGTTTTTCACCGATTACAGGACATTTGTCTTCTTTTCAAATGTTTTTCATCCATAATCAGACACTTTAAACAGTCCCCTATTTCCACATGTCATTTAAATATATCTGCAGATGTTAGCCGTCTCTGATCAGATGGTTGTCTTGCTTCCAAATATTTTGCACTTAACTCCACTCTGCCACTTCTTTTGTGAGTTAAGGGCCTTTAGAGCCCAGCAGTTTGCTTGTTTCAAGTTAACCCGTGTGACTAGACTTCAAGGTCACATCAGCAATATGACTATTATAAGCAAGGTTCCTTCTGAGCCACCTTTGCTACATTTGACCCAAACTGTACTACGTTTGGTTAGTTGAAAAAAAGAACATGAAAAGTGTAACTCGCTTCCGGTTATCATGATATTTATTTACAAATCAGAATACTTTAATGTGTAATATACATCTATGTATACAGCATTCTGGCCAGAGACTGAAAGAATATTTCCATGCTTATAACAACAAAATGGTGTTTCATGAACAAATGAGACACAAGAAGAATGAGTTTCATGACCAAATGTGAGACAAGCGACTAACAAACCTCATGATAACATACACAAAAGTCACATTAGTAAAAGACTATGGAATGCAATGAACAATATCACCATATAACAAGACCTTAAATATCACCTGCTTACATATAGTTTTTGATGATTTTTTTCTGGTTTGAACGTCGACACTGCTTGAGAACGTAAGACCTCCCTGGTCAGGCACCCCTCAGTTGTTGGGAGGACAAGGCATTATAGGCGAAGACACATTAGTATTAATTTATGGATGAAATGGCTTCTACCGGTATATCACCAACGATGGCATATTTCCATTGACCTTCATGTAACACCACATAAACTGGCACACGCGTGCCAATGAGCGCTTCCTGCCATCCCAGTCCCACTAATGCATATATTTACCGTAAATGACGTTAAGTTTAGCCGATAAATTCTAGCCGAACAGGTTAGCCAATTCGATTAGGTGGTAGAAATATAAGAAAAGAGAGTGATCAGCTCCCAGCTCTGCATTAAGGGCCAGTGACGGTGTGGCCGCCTGTCGGCGCCGCATGGGGTAAACTTCCCAGACTTCGACTGACTGAGGGGTGTTTGTCATTGTGGACGGTTTGCTTCCAAAGCAGGGCATAGGTCGACTTGCGATCGTAAGCAACTGGGACCAACCCGACGCAGTCGCGCTTCGCCTGACGCTCATGTGGAAAAGTTTGATAAAACCTTGCGATCGTGAGCAACTGGCGGCGTCTGATCAGATTTAATTTCGGTGGGCGTAGGTCTACTCCGGAGTTTATGCGTTCGTGGTATACCGCGACTGCTCTCAGAAGACTATAGCCACTTGTCATACTAGCAGACACTGCGACGAAGTTTTCGGATGAGCTCACCTGGGGCGGGGCAAAACGCCCAGTTGACGCAAAACACACTTTCTAAACTTAGAAACAAAGACGTCATCTCCCGGCAAACGGGTGATGCCCTCTAGCGAGAAAGTTACCCATACCGTCAACTTTGATGACTGCGTGGCTGATCTCCAGCGAGGTAAGTGTCAAATTTCGCTCTGCATCTTTTAAAAATGGACGGTTTTGTTTTGTTACATCTCCACACCCTAGATGTGTCATGAACCTAAATAAGTTATCTGCACGTGTACCATACTGTGATGTAGCGATGACACGATGTCACGTGTGAGCTTTCGGAAATAAAATGCATGAAGCAAAACGCCCATTGGGCTCTGGGGCAAATCGCCCAGACAGGCTTTTAGCCTTCAAAAACTATGCGTTATGCCCCAATCAGCAAAACGTATTTTGCTGTCAAGGGAAAAAACGTCTGCAAATAAGTAAAGTGGTTCCTTCTGTTGTGAATGAATGTAGTGTCAACGCAACAGTTATTTTTGTGTGGAATGTGGTTTTCGTTCATGGAGCAATTTGTTAAATATAATGTGTTAAAACTGCATGTATCCCATATTGTTCAGCATCTCAGCTGCAAGACGCGATGAAATAAAATGTAAAACATTTGTTTTTGAATAATTGCCCATGTTCTTGTATTATATTTTAGATATGGTTAGGAACTATAAAGGGAAAACTACAAGAGGAAACTATGGGGACGAAAATCTCGCACAAGCTTTACAGGCAGTGCGCATGCCCAATCTGAAAGCTGGGAAGGCGTTTGGTGTCCCACCAAGAACCATATGCTGCCATGGAGACGAGAAAGTAGCTAATCCAGGACTGTCAAAGCTCGGTCGGCATCGCATTGTAATAACAAAAGAGCTGGAGATGGAACTCCATAACCACATACAGTATATGGAAATGGCGCTCTAAGGTCTCACTACCCAAAACATCTGGCCCCGAGAGCACAAAGCGATATCAGACTTGTGTCAAAATTTCAAATCGATTTAAAATTATTATTTCGTACGTCCCAGGCTCAAACTATTGCTTGATAATGTAAATTCTGGTTAAATTATTGTAAAACAAATTTCAGCTAAAATAAGAGAAAGAAGCATACCAAGTTTAATCACTGAAATTTTGACCAAAGTCTAAGATCGCTTCATGGCCAAATGACTAGCTGATAAAGTTGCTGAAAAATCTGGATTGCATCATCCATTTAGCCAAGAGACCAAGATGGAGGGTAAGGACTGGTTGACAGGATTCCTCTCGCGTAACCAAGACTTTAATATAAGGGAACCTAAAGGCACCAACCTTTCACGGGCTTTAGGCTTTAACAATCCAAAAGTCCACGAGTTTTTAACCGTATACAGAGAATTACTCCAAGCACAAGAGTATCCACCCGCGCGTATATGGAATATGGATGCGACTGGCAATACAAATGTTCATAAGCCAGGGAAGGTGCTAGCAACAAAGTGCTCATTTTTACCCGCAAGAGGATGGCAGAGGCATTAATGCCTGGAGCACCACCGCAAGCAGTTGGTTACGCTGGTGCCAGTGGGTGGGCTAACTCGGTACTATTCATCAGATGGCTAGAGCACTTCGTGAAATTCACAAATGCCTCCCCTGAAATGGCGCATATCATCTCAGACGGCCATCATAGCCATAAAACGCTCGCAGATGTGGCCTATGCTCGGGAACATGGTATTCACCTCCTAACACTTCCACCACATTGTACCCACAAGATGCAGCCTCTTGATCGCACATATTTCAAATTTCTCAAGAGTGCATACAACGCAACAGCTGACTCCTGGATGGTGGCTCATTCTGGAAAACGGGTGATTTTCTTTGATATGGCTGGTATATTTGGGAAAGTTTTCCTGAGATCTGCAACGCCCGAAAAAGCAGTCCATGGTTTTGCTTGTGGAATCTTGCCACGTGATGAGACTGTATTTCCAGATTCAGATTTTGCTGTCGCGGTGGTAACAGAAGAGGCTGACCCTGCTCAAGCAGCATCTTCACCTGAAGCCAAACTTCCCACCAGTGATCCATCTACTTCTGATAATCAAACACCCGTTGATTAGGCAGAAAACTGATACCTGGGACACCATATGCTGAGATACCTGTAATAGCCGAATTGGATGATGACTGGACCGTCGCCCGCCCTCGGTCTTTGGTCAGAGGAACGGACACTGCTGGTCAGTTTTTGCAAGCCATATCTGGTCCTTCTCACGATCCACACATCTCTGATAACCCAAATGATCTTCAAGTACCAACAGGTAATAAGCGATCTTAATTTCCGATTAGTGAACATGTTCAGTGAAATATTATTGAGCACAGCGTAAAACACTAATGAAATAAATATATAAATAAATAAATAAATAAATAAATGTTCATTCAAAATCTGTATTGACCATATGAAATATGATGATACACACCAAAAAATTATACAGCCGGTATTTGGGGTAGAGGCGGTGCACCAGAGGAAATCTTTGCCTCAAAAATTCATTGCTAAAGGGTCACTTTGTTATGTTTCAGTGTCAGCCGCACATGATCTGATCCGTAGCCTGTCGCCTCTTCCCAAGCTAGCAACCTCCGGGAATAGGAAGAGCAAGGCGGAAGGTGCAACATTATTGACACCATCCTTATAAGGCTCTTCTCCAGGAAAAGGAAAATCTAAAAGCAACGAAGAGAAAGGAAGACATACGTTAAGGGAGATATGTTAAATCTATGGGGGTCAACAAAGGCAAAAGATGAGGGTTGTAGAACGGGAAAGGGGAAAGGAAAAGGGGAATCGTCCACAAAGACGGAGGCATGCATGAATGAGGAAGATGAAGAATGGCTCTGTATAATCTGCGCTGAACCTTTCGCTTATTCAAGACCCGAGGAAGTGTGGGTGCAGTGTGTGTCATATCGCAATTGGGCGCATGAAGACCGAACCTCCGGGGAATGTGTATTTGTGTGTCCCAATTGCGAATCTGATGAGAATGATTATTAAACAATTGTACTACATACCGACGCCATATGTTTATCAAATGTGATTTCTCTACGGTAGTATCGACCTTTTTGTTATATTTTTTTCCCCAAACTCAACACATAAAACAAATAAATGGTGTTTTACATGTAAATGCCACTTTGTTAAATCTTTACAAGGGCATTTCAGACTAAGAGGCAGATGGCCCATCGGTGGGCGTTTAACCGAGTTGACGAGGCAAAACGCCCATTCCTATTTAGTTCGCGTTATATCATAAGGTGATTTGTCTGAGCAACCTGGGTGTAAGTAGCACTAATATCGGGCTATGTTCCAGTGGGTTGGGAGATCCACATACGGCATAGGGTAAAGGCAGAGTGGGCATTTTGCCCCGCCCTTCCTTACCACTGGCGGCAACCGAAAGGAGATACTTAGCAACGTCACTGTCATATGACTTGTTAATGATGGTGGTGTCCATGTGGGATGTAATTGATAAAACGTCTCCATATTTTTAAGTTGTCTGACAAATTTAGACACTAATGAACTTTTGCTTTTTGATTAAGTATATAGCCTGTAAGCGCAGGGGTATTTTGCTGGCTGGTTCTATCATCGACATTACGCTAGCTGTTGTCATATAGAACCGATAACAAGGTACATGCAGATGGGTGTGTAAGAAATGTCGTACAAGGACGGACAGCCTCCACATATCGACTAGTTTATTTTCAGCTTCATCGGTCCACTCGGTGGCGCTATTTTCACGGTATAACCCACTTATGTAATGCACCACGTGAAGCAACACTGGACGCAAGCACGCAGTTGCAGAAAAGTAGAACATGCTCAATAAGCAACTGCTTCATCAGCAGTTGTCGGTGATCGCACGCTCGCGTAGATCGACTAAAACTAGGGTCAGATCGCATGCTCTCAGTTGCTTGCAGTCGCAAGGTCGATCTACGCCCGGCTGAAAGCAGCGGTTTTAAAATGCTTGTCTGGGCCACATCGGCTGTTTTAGACAATTGCTTCGGTCAAAAATTACCGCACTCCGCCATGTTTAGTCAACCGACAAGAGAATGTGGTAATCTCCGTGATGTGGAGTTTTTGGGCGCAGGATTCACGCTGTTACACAGGTAACTTAAAGCCGAGAACTCTCACATTGTGAAGTGTTTACGATAGATAAAAATGTCTAGCGATCGGCAAGTAGGTAATGGGTTCGTTGCCTAAAACACGCGATGTGGACTTAACTCAAGTGTTTTAAAACCACTACGACATGCGACCCCCTCGGCTGATCATTACTGATTGAGGAACATAAGATTTTAAAGGGACTGCAGTGTTTAACTACGGATAGGAAAATACCCTTCGTTTTTCAAACAGACCTCTGTTAGACGTTGTAACGGCAACATACAACGTCTAATTCATCTGGCTAACCTGTGACTGTGTACGTGGGGATAGTGCATGCACCACCCATGGTCCAACATGCTGTATTCTTCTGTTTTTATAGAGGGTGGTTTTGTGCAGTTTTTCACTAAATGGTTTAGGTCTCCAGAAAATATAACGAGGGTTATAAATCTCCGCGTACATCCGCAAAATTTTTGCAATGTGAATCAAATGTGCCTAGAATATGTACACCAAGTCATCATATGTATACAAGTTGAAATCGAGAGAAGAAGAGGCGCACGCACAGAGGAGTTCAACTAATTTGGGGGTGGGAAGGCTTCTGATCGTGGGAACTTGATGTAGAGCCTCCAATAGCCACAACAAAGTTTCAATTTCAGTAGAAGGGCCCCACGGTGCGGAAGCTTTGAAGCTCGGTTCTGGTTTTATCTCGCCCTGGTTACAAGAAGCTTTTCGTTGAACTTATTGAACTGGTCGTGTCACATCAGTCGCATTTAATGCTACATGTTACCGGTACTTTACTGTTCATTGCACAGGAATATAGGCCCCGATATTTTGGCTTTTATAATGCTGGATGGCACCTTCTAAATCTTACAACCAATTCCTCAGAAACAAAAGAACTTAAGCTTGCGGCATTTCCTGCGAAGATTGTACATCTGCAAATCCAGGGACTACAACCCATCACTTCTTGACAGGTAATTTGTATAAGAATGCGACTGGGCGCAGCCGCAGGAAACATCCTTACCCAGGAATTACTGTGTTACAGATAAAGGCTAAACTGCATGCTACACTGGATTTTGCGGTGTTTACGGAATTCAGATTTGTGCAAAAACGAAACTCTGCCACTGCTCACATGAACATTATGAAGTTACAAACCTACAAATTAAATATACAAGTACTGTGAAGGTGAGTGATGTGGCCCGAAACACAGTCGACCAGTCATTAAACTTTGCAGCCAAAATTTACGCGTCAGCCAGTAAAATATCTATTTCTTACACAGTGACAGTTTGGGGTTTGAAAAGTGTTAAGGTGCACAAGTTTAGACGGGATACTTTTGTGCATATGTAACATGCAGAACACGGGTATGTGGACGAACATCGGCTTTATTTTATGCTAATGTGAACGCATTAATTATTTAATAGCAATGGACTAACACTTCAGACCTACATGTACATGTATCTATTGGTAAGTGCCTTTTTTTTTTGGACTCGCCACTTTTATGTGAACTGTAGGCGGAGGAAAATCAGCTCATGTTCATGGGATTTAATGCCGAGAAAACTACGACTATGCCCGGATCACTCAACTAAATTATCCTGCCGCCAGTCTGCGATAATTACCAAGGAATAATGCGAAAACAAGTGCGCTTACCACAAAATATTTTATCCGCATTTGAAGACAATAACGGGCCCGAAATCGCGTGGAGAAGGTGTTCAACATACGCGATCGTCGTAAACGACTGTGATAGAAAACTTTCTTGAGCAGCAACATTTACATAAGGCTTAAGATATTTTAGCAAGCTGTTCGCCATGTTGACAACAAATTCTCAAATACACATTATTATCGGCTGATTTCAGTAAATTCATCCCTATGCATGGCTTTGTGAGCGGAAATAAAGGTCTTACATAAACAAACGGGTATTGCGGTTCAGGTAAAATTATGAGGTAATTGAAGCTGCAGAAAATGGACAAAAAGCCAATTCCAGATACTCTCCTATGTCATTATTTAGTGATTTAGTGACTTTGTAGTATTTATTTGCATAAGCCTAACCGTCGTATAGTCATACTGTAAACTACCTTTCCGCTGACGGTTCAGTGAAGCGTGAGTGTGATGATAGTTGTGTCAACTTATGCACAATTCTGTCAGCTTACTCCTCCCACCCCATTGGTACCTAGGTGTGATCAATAGCATCCATCGGAGATCCTAGTTGCCATTTTCGGCCAACTCTCACTCAACCGGGGGAAACGACAGGGCAGGCGCCGAATTTATTCACTCAGCCATCTAGGAACACACTTCCGTTCGGTTGAGGTTATGACGTGTTTAGTGGCACCTTTTCATTTCACTAATGCAGACATCACCGTGTGATACGTCACATCAAAACTTCTGCAGTTTGTTCCAGGCTTTTAAACTTCAATGTATTATTTCATCTTTGCTGTCATAATCTACTTTCTTCCTTAATAAAAGGTGATGCACTGTTTGTCAACCCAATGGTTGCTGTCCTTATGAGCATAACCTTAGCTTTTGGACATCCAGGGATCTTGGCCTTCCATGAACAGTTCATGTCAAACAGCTCCAAGTCACAATGCCTCAATGTACATATTTCAAGCAGCCAATCTCCTCCTCAATGACCTAAGACTGTCTCAAAACTTCAGGCTGAAACCGGGTCCCATGGCTGAGGCCCCTTTGGAAGCTGAACCCATGTGGAATCCTCCTCCAGCCTTGATAACAGCCTCCTCATCCTGGTCACCCTGTCCACATGAAAGTGAAACCAAATAACAGGCCATCAACAGATGGGATTTATTTTCTTCGAAAGCTTTCATTACTAACAATATTGACTCTATAGTAATGTAAAGATGTGTCCTACTATAAACACATTTGGTCAGATGTTTGTTAAATTTCTTACCTTTTGTCACAGATTTTATAAGGCCAGACTGACAGTAGTCGTGACAGCTTTAGCTACATGTGTCTTTTGGCTGTATGTGCAGTTTCACAATGGCATAACAAGCTCATGATTTATGATAACAAGGTTATGATTTAGGGCAAGGGCTTTACACAGCCAAAAGCACAACTTTAAGCTCCTCCATATACATAAACTTCTTTCCAAGTGAGCAAAAAAAAATCTTTGAAGTTTACTTTTTAAATTTTGCATTTTGTCACAAAAGGTGAACATCTTTTTTGGTAGCATGCGGTCACTCATCACCGTCATTATGAAATGTGAATTGGCCGAGACAGGATCAACTTAGCAAGCAGTGATTTTGGAAACACTCATGTTTTTTGCCAATAAAGTAAAAAGCCTAAAACGACCATGGTGAATTCACGATGAACCTCTCCTTTCTCTACTGGTATCTTACCAGTAGCTTAGCGTAGGCCTTCCCTCCAGACGGTGGTTTAGGAGAACTGACATGTTTACGGGACTGTTCGCTCTTGGCAGGCCATGTGGGGAACATTGACGGCTCCACAGGCTGGGGTGACTCCTTGAAGAAGGCGTGTTTCAGGGCATCATCTGCCGTAACACGTTTCACTGGGTTGTACGTAAGAAACCTAACAAACACAAAAAAGTGCCAAGTGTTGTAATCCATGAGGTTCATTAACAGAAAAAAGAGCCTGATAACAGACAACCTGGGCTGTCGCATAAAGTATTGCACCTCTCTTAAGTTGACAGAAGATTTCACTAGCATTTAGAGGGAAAATGTAGAACGAGCATAACTGAATTCACTACAGGTAGAAGAAAAGGCCTACTGTATCATGTGGCTTGTCAAAAATGTTAAAGTTAAGTTGATTTAACACACCGTAATGTATGTCACTTTCTCTGCTTAACAAACAGTGATGGTAGCAGCTAAATGTATCACAGAAATTAGTTCCATGTAACACTAGAGCCACCATTCTATTTGAATTGATTTTAAACTTTAATTTTTGGTACAGATATCCAAAGACTGCTAAGTTACAGTGAAAGACAGCTCATGACTGAGGCACCATTCATTAAGAAGATTACAAAATTCTCTCTTGAATGCAAAAACCTGTTTGCGTGAATTCGTTCCTGAATTATCTTCGTCTGAAGTGCGGTGTATCGTGCTGCCGACTGGGAACATGAAGAGAGCTAGGAGACATCAGCTGTTTATAAGGTGTGATGTAAATGTTCTGAGTTGACTGTCAATGTAACAGGTAATAAAATAGGGACAGGATAATGTTTTAATGTTACATGTTTTGATTATTACAAGTACATGAGTGAACAACACTGCAAAGTGTTTTCCATACCACTGTGTTATGGCGAGAGTAAGTTTCTAGATCATTTCATGTTATAAATTTAAATATATACATAAGTTTCAACCACAACCCTGTTAGCTTACTACAGTATCGCGTGACAAGAGTGTTCCCTGCTTGGAACAATTCCGTCACAGCCAACACACAATGGCTGTGTTTCATGTTCGCTGACAGAGCAAAGTCATGAACATAATATTGTCCAACCTGTTTGGCAAACTTATTGTGTTGTGTTTCACTTTAAAACTGGCAAGCGTTATTACTTTCATGCAAAAATGTTGAAAAAAAAAAAAAAAGCGAAAGAAGGTAGGGACCTGATTACAGTAAATACGTGGAACTACTGCGTAACCTTTGACAACCTTCTGTAAACACACTACAAGCAGCTTTATTATACCCAAAAGTTTACCACTTGCTTCACTCAGAATTTGAACAACTAATAAGTGAAACTCGTGGGAACTGAAACAAGCACTAATCCTTATGTAACGGTGTATGGGACTAACAAACACTAGTCTTTCTATATGGTGTTCATGGACGGGAAGATTTCTCAGGCCCTTACTTGTTCATGAGCTCAAACCCAGCATCTGTGAGGTAACTTCCAAAGCGCTGCCGCAGTGTATTATAAGGGTATTCAGCAAACGTACATTTCTTCATTGCAGACAATTCACCCACGCCTGGCCAGATTTTCTCATTTGGAGTTCCAAGATCCTGTAAGAACACCCATGACAGTCTTTTATGCAGTTTAAATATAACATCCTAAATGTGGTCAGTTTACATGTCAAATGCTTCCATAGTACTCTGAACTTGGACAGTCCGAATTTTAGCCTCCTGACCATTCCTTCTTCTTTTCCATGGGAAAAGTTAGGCAACAGAGATCAAGTTGATAATCTAAAGTCAAACTTCAACAGAACTTTATTTATAGTCTCACACACCACTGTCATTCCTTCTTAATGGGAAAGTTAGGCAACAGTGATCAATTTGATAATCTACAGTCAAACTTCAACAGAACTTTATTTATAGTCTCACACACCACTGTCATTCCTTCTTAATGGGAAAGTTAGGTAACAGTGATCAATTTGATAATCTACATTCAAACTTCAACAGGACTTTATTTATAGTCTCACACACCACTGTCATTCCTTCTTAATGGAAAAGTTAGGCAACAGTGATCAATTTGATAATCTACAGTCAAACTTCAACAGAACTTTATTTATAGTCTCACACACCACTGTCATTCCTTCTTAATGGGAAAGTTAGGCAACAGTGATCAATTTGATAATCTACAGTCAAACTTCAACAGAACTTTATTTATAGTCTCACACACCACTGTCATTCCTTCTTAATGGGAAAGTTAGACAACAGTGATCAATTTGATAATCTACAGTCAAACTTCAACAGGACTTTATTTATAGTCTCACACACCACTGTCATTCCTTCTTAATGGGAAAGTTAGGCAACAGTGATCAATTTGATAATCTACAGTCAAACTTCAACAGAACTTTATTTATAGTCTCACACACCACTGTCATTCCTTCTTAATGGGAAAGTTAGGCAACAGTGATCAATTTGATAATCTACAGTCAAACTTCAACAGAACTTTATTTATAGTCTCACACACCACTGTCATTCCTTCTTAATGGGAAAAGTTAGGCAACAGTGATCAATTTGATAATCTACAGTCAAACTTCAACAAAACTTTATTTACAGTCTCATACCCCATTGTCATTCCTTCTTAATGGGAAAAGTTAGGCAACAGTGATCAATTTGATAATCTACAGCTGAACTTCACCAGAACTTTATTTATAGTCTCACACATCACTGTCATTCCTTCTTAATGGGAAAAGTTAGGCAACAGTGATCAATTTGATAAAGTCAAACATCAACAAAACTTTATTTATAGTCTCATACCCCACTGTCATTCCTTCTTAATGGGAAAAGTTAGGCATCAGTGATCACTTTGATAATCTAGAGTCAAATGTCACTAAAACCTTATTTATAGTCTGATACATGTAAACCCTGTGGAACAGATAAGGGTAGGGGGTTCAAAGGAGGTATAAATGTATCTAAAGCTTACCTTAAATATTTTGTTAATTTGATCAATCTCAGATTTACCCGGCCACAAGGCCTTCATTGTGAGAAACTCCGCAAATATACATCCCACAGACCAGAGGTCAATAGCTGTAGAGTACTCCTACAACGCACAAATATATACCATACCGATCAGGGGTCAATCCTCTAGTTGTAGAGTACTGCTATAATACACAAACATACACCATACAGATCAAATGTGAACGGCTGTAGAGTACTGCTACAATACACAAATATACACCATACAGATAAAATGTGAACAGCTGCAGAGTACCGCTACAATACACAAATATACACCATACAGATCAGATATGAACAGCTGTAGAGTACTGCTACAATACACAAATATACACCATACAGATCAAATGTGAGCAGCTGTAGAGTACTGCTACAACACACAAACATACATCTTACAGATCAAATGTGAACGGCTGTAGAGTACTGCTACAACACACAAACATACACCATACAGATCAAATGTGAACGGCTGTAGAGTACTGCTACAACACACAAACATACACCATACAGATCAAATGTGAACGGCTGTAGAGTACTGCTACAACACACAAACATACACCATACAGATCAAATGTGAACGGCTGTAGAGTACTGCTACAACACACAAACATACACCATACAGATCAAATGTGAACGGCTGTAGAGTACTGCTACAACACACAAACATACATCTTACAGATCAAATGTGAACGGCTGTAGAGTACTGCTACAACACACAAACATACACCATACAGATCAAATGTGAACGGCTGTAGAGTACTGCTACAACACACAAACATACACCATACAGATCAAATGTGAACGGCTGTAGAGTACTGCTACAACACACAAACATACATCTTACAGATCAAATGTGAGCAGCTGTAGAGTACTGCTACAATACAAAATACATGTGAGAAACTCCACAAATATACACGAGTACTAAACCACACAAATATAGACCATGAAGAGCACAGGTCAACAGCTGCGGAATACTCCTGCAAAACAAACATTTACACCACGCAGACCAGAGATCAATGACTGTTGAGTACTGAAATACACACATATACACAATACAGATCACAGGTCAATAAATGTTTAGTACTCCTACAAAATGCATGTGAGAAACTCCGGAAATATTTATTACACAGACCTGAGCTTAACTGCTGTGAAATAATCTTATCATTTGCTATTTAACACTTTAATACACATTGTTCTCACTCCACTCACAATGACAAAAGAGGCAATAAAAATGTTATACATCACTGATTCTTGTATTGAGCTCTTCAAAGACTCTTATCTTTCGTCAACAAAGAACTGGTAATGTAAACATGATGAGCTACTTCAATGATGGAAGAAATATTAAGATAGGCCAAACAGCACCATCTGTCCTCACCTTTGCTCCAAGGAGAAGCTCTGGTGCCCGATACCACAGTGTAACAACGATGGGGGTGTACTGTTTGAGTGGCGATCCATACTCCCGTGCCAGACCAAAGTCACCCACCTGTCAGTAAGAAAAGTGTAGTTCTGTTTGTTATTTATCAGTTATTTCCCTTATTAACTTTGCAAAAATACCAAAAAGCTACATTTCAGATTGGTATGTGTTTATCTGTTGAATGTCACTGGTATCAACAGCACATTGTGTTTTACCTGGGCAAGTCTGGGCAATACAAATGCACTTCCCGAAGCACAGAAGGCCTTGAAATGATACTCATGATGCCAACACTTCAGTTTTCCTAAGCAGATATTAATAAATTTCACTCAAAAAATTATTCAGTGACCCTATAAAGTATAAAAATCAATCAGGATGGAGCAAAATGTGTCACCTAAAAGATATAAACTATAGGCCAAATACTATACATCTTATGGAGAGTTGAGATGTTGGAAGCAAGCCACTGGTGAGCTCTAACCTACCTTGAGGATGCCCTTGTGGCTGAGCAAAAGGTTGGAGGTCTTGAGGTCCCTGTGGAGAATCCAGTTGTCATGGAGATGAGACACTGCCCGTAGCAACTGAATCATCAATGTCTTCACTTCACCTGAAAGAATCAAAATAATTAGCAAACTTTAAATGCATTTGAAAATAACTCTGTTTGATATATGACCAAAATCGACTTGTGATGGTGCTCTTTAATCAGTCAATAAAAACATTCATTCTGGTGGAATGCACAGATTTCGAGATACGTCCTTGTAACAACAGAGGGATGTCCCTTAACGAAGTGACGTTGCTCTGTTACGGCCTGCTAGGATCACATGACTATCCCTTAATGTGGCAACTTACGACTTCACAAGAATAAACAGCTAGAATTTGGCTTGTTGCCCAAAATGATATCCAGATTCACTGGAGAAAATATTTCAGAACTTTTACTTCTTTTTTCATAAATTTTTCATATTGTAAACACCAGCCCATGCTAAATTGTGAAGATAAACCCTAACTTGCCATAAAGAGGCCACATCATGTCGCAAAGGGAGATCACTTTGTTCGTAAAATCCCATCTCAAAACCTGTGTATTTGTAAAAATTACCTTTATTCCTGATTTTTTTTCATAACATCTTTATCTACAAAATATGATTTTGCATTTGTACCTGCTTATTTACATTCAGCTCAATTTTTAGCCACATATCCAGGTTATTATTTTGCTGACATTAGTTCTATGAGGGCTAATGGATGGAAGAAACTGTTTACTATCAGCTCTGGACGCTGAGGCATAGTACTGGGATTTATGCTGACCAATTAACACCATGAACAAACAAAGTCTTACACAGTTCTGTCAGAGCTTTCTGATCATGTTCCTGTGGAATATCCTAATTTTCATATCATATATATATATATATATATATATATATATATATATCAATGAGGACAAAAATAGGTAAAAATTCCAAGAGATATTGTGTGTAGTACCAGCCATTCATAAAATTAAACTTAAATGACTTTAATGACCTTGAAAAGGCTTCTTAATCACGCTGAAGTGTAGATGTGGTATAAGTTTGGTGAATTTTGGACAAACTGTTCAAGACATCACAAGCCTTTTATAAAATAAAATTTTATTTAAATGACCTAAATCACCTTGAAGACAAAGGTCAAGATCAAGGAAACTCAATAGGGTCCTTCTTCATGCCAAAGTGTATGTTTGATAAAATTGGGCTAAAGCGTTCTACCGATAGAGCGTTTAAAAGAATTTAACTTAAATGACCCAATGACCTTGAAGAAAAGGTCAAGGTTGCCAAAAATCAATTCTTCCTCATGCCAATGTGTAAGTGTGGTGTAAGTTTGGCAACCTTTGCTTACACCATTCTAGAGATAGAGCATTTACAAGAATACAGACAGAGTGATGGACAGACGGACGAACGCCCACTACAACAATGACCCTTTTCATGAAGTGTATTGTTAAGCAGCCCTTAGCAGTATGCACGTTGTATCTCTACAACATACACTGCCATGGTTTCAAGTGCTTACTTAGCTACATTTAAACATGTTTCTTGAAACCGCGGTTACCTTTACTTTGTGAGAATATCAACTTAAACCAGAGACTTGCCCATGAGGAATGGCTGCTTCATGGTTTCCATCAGACTCTTCAGGTCATGTTCTACGTAATCCATCACAATGTAGATCTTGTCCATGTTGCTGCCCACCACAATCTCCTGCAGAACACATGGAATGGAATGCAGATCACACAAAGAGCTTCAGCACAACTGTTTGAGCAGCCTGATTAAAAAATTCACACATGTACATATTTTTTATCTGCATAGCACAACTGTTGTCACGTAACACATTTCTCTGGAATTTATCTTACAGATATTCAACAATTTTCTCCACCACCCTCCAGGGCCCTGTTACACCATGCTGTTGCAATGCTGAGTCAGGCACATTTATCACTGTGATGTACAATGTATCTCTTTACTGCACCTTTGGGACTGCCTCGCAAAACAGGCTGGAGAAACTCAAATCAGCTAAAACCATTCCAGTCACACACGTATGGTGCACTACTTAGGTCCATTTCAATGACTTCATGGCATTGGAAAGTAGTAACAGTATGTACTGCATAACAATAGTTTAATTTTTTTTCTCTTAAATACTTCTGCTAACCCAAGATTCGGCCTGTAACTATCAAGACTTACCCGCACTGTCACGATATTAATGTGCTGAGCCTTCAGCAAGGTGTTAATTTCTCGTAATGACGTGATCGGGAATCCTTCCTTCTCTTTTTCCATCTTCAGTCTTTTCAAAGCAACGATTTCATCTGTGGGAAACGGTGAGCAAAATTGAGGGCTGTGAATTTGCTGTGAAAGCAATATTTATCAACTTAATGCTGTCACAGAAACAGCTCTATGCACTACTTTACCTGGTCATCCAACATTCTGGGCATCCATGTAACTTCTTCCACTAACAACCACAAATGTTAAAATGTTCAGCAACAGTTGCAAATCACAGGTCAATAGCTGTAGAGTACTCTTCCCTGAGCTGATGAAGGTTTACATGTTTTGCTGTACACACAATAACGCTCATATCCACCTACCCATACAACTGTAACCCACCAATCTGGATTTCTAAGGTCAGTGCAGCAAAGGCCATTGACAGACATCAAAAGAACATTCACATCCTGGCTAAGGAGAATGAATTTTGGTTTACAACAAAAAAATTCTTGCATTTGCAAATCTCTGCACTGGGGGTATGTGCTTTTTCACTGAAGCCTCATTCAGTCACAGGGTGTTGACATTGCGCTGTCACAAGGTGTTAGCAGGCACAATGTCCAACCAAGTTACAGTGTACTGACACCAGACAGACCACCAGCCCAGTCACAATGCATAAATACCAGACAGAACAACGTGCCCAGTCACAGTGTACGAACACCTCACATGACACCCTGTCCAGTTATAGTGTACTGACACCAGATATGACATCCACTCCAGTCACAGTGCATACACACCAGATATGACACCCTGCCTAGTCATATTGTGCTGACACCAAATATGACACCCTTACATTTGGTTGACTCATCTAGCGCCCACTGACCTGTCTTCTTATCCCTGGCTCGGTACACCACCCCGTACGTGCCCTCCTCGATACGGTTCAGACAGTGGAACTCCTCCACACTGCGGCAGCCCTGGATGGCCGGCAGGTAAGGGGGTAGGACAGGCTTCAGCAGGACAGGTGACTCTGGGGGCGTGTCCTCCAGGTAAGTGGGCTGATTAGTGTCACTGTGCTCCGGTGTGCCCTCGGACCCACTCCCAACCTCAGACTCAGATTGGTCGTCAAATTTGGACCGCATTTTTTCTATGAATTCAACCCATTATAAAAGTGAACAAAAGTGGCATATTCATTTATTTATAAATTTGAATGTCCTCAAGAATATTTCACTCATAGTTGAAGGACGACCTCCCCCCATATGGCCGGAGGTCAGAAATCCAAAGCACTGATGAGAGGCTCCCTAGCCATTGTACTGCACTACATGCTATTAAACCGTTAGGCCACCAACAGTGTTACAAACTGAAGTGATACCTGCACATCAGTATCTAGTCTGAAATTATTAATATAATCATTTTCTTTATTTCCTTCAGAGATTTCATTGCATTCAAATGATTTGGATAAATGACTTCTGACATGATTACAAACCTGGCTGATGGAGAATTGGACAATGCAATGAGAGCAAAATCTAGCTAACCCAAGCTCACTACATTTATACCAAATCTGAACTTCCAACATCATGCACTATGGCTTTAGTTGCGATTAGATCCTTGGATATAACATTTTAAAGCTGAATGCTACGGAAACTGGATATTTCACCAAAATGACTGCAGTTTACTAACTATTAAATATATTTTACTACAAAATACAGTAAACAGAGGTACCTGCAGATCTATTGTGTGAGTGCTCTGGTTCCTCATGACTGTGGTGAGAGGCGTGGGAACTGCTAGCGCTGGACTCAGTGCCACTCCCTGCAACAACATGCCATGCTGACATTAGCTCCCATGGTATTCATGACAGCATGGTGATCAGTCTGAATTACAGTCAATAACAAAGTTTCACAGCATTTTTCAACAACTCAGCAGGGTTGAGGAAACATCACATGAAGCTGTCAGAGTTACTGGTGATATGGTACAATTTCACATTACTTTTCAGCAACTTCAGCAACTTTCAGTAGTGAAAAAAACCATGAAAACACAGACGATTTCCTCAGTGTACCTGAGGCCCTCTGAGATAAGGTCACATCAGCCTCCAGTGCTCTACAAAGAATTAAACGCAACTGTGCAAACACTGGGACAAGCTGGGCTGTTGGTAAATCGCGATGCAATTTTGTACATATTTCTAAAAGGCAATACAGGGTTCTGCATGACAATGGAAACAGCTGGATTCTTGGGTTCTAGAAATGATTCGGACTGGGCTGTTTAAACAAATAACTCTGTGACGTTCTCAATTTTCTGAACATTCCAGATACTTTGAACTATGTTGTGTAACATCACCAAATTTAAAAGCTTGCTCTCTTAACTTTCCATGGGATGCTCCATCAAAGCATATGTACACTTCGTCTAATGTTTCCCATTTATTCATTTACATGTATTTTCATTTCATCATCAGTGTTTACTTCGGCAGGTTTAGACTATTTATTTGTTATTATTTATTTCTTTAGGTGTTAACACTGAACAAGAATGTGACCACAGAAACTGATTACACTTCACCAAGTATCTTAATCAAAAAGTATAAAACAAAGTCGATCTATGGAACTTGCTCAAGATCACTAGCTATATCCGAATACCTGAATAGGAAGGTGACTCAGACTTGCCGCTGGCCTCATTTGGAGACAGTCGTGGTGAATGTTGTGAAGAATGCCTAGGGGAATGATCAGGTGAGTGATCAGGTGAGCGATGTGATGAATGATGAGGAGAAACATGGGGAGAGTCGTCGTCTTCATGGGCGTCACTTTCTGCATCTCGATCATCCAACTCCTCTAGACCCTCGTCTAATAATATGACATCCTCATCTGAGTGGTGGTCATCTCTTATGTCACCAGGAGGTTCTGGAGGGGTGTGGGGACCACGTGGTAGGCCGACTGAAATGAATACCATAAATACTCTATTTGCTCTGACAATTCACCCAAAAAGTTCTTTTCAACAGGCAAAACAAAATAATAATAAAATGTCACATTAGAAGCTGGAAATCACACTTTTCCAGCAGGATATTCTTAAATCTTGTAAATACAAAAGCTAAAACAACCTTCTAAGATTAACAGAGCTCATAGAATGATGCCAAAAAAAAGTCAAATGTTGCAAGTTCACGAGACACGGTAGGTTTAGCCACTATCTATCTGTCATCAGGTCGAGACTCATTACCCTGGCGTCAGGAGCTGAGAAAGCCCATGGATAAATGCCTGTTTCCACACACAAACTCTGTTTACCTTCTCAGTGGGACCTATATTTCATTCCTTGATCCTTTGACTTATATCCATCCCTCACACAAGCTCTGCTTACCTTCTCTGGGGGACCTATATTTCACTGCTCTCTCCTCTCTTTTGTATTCATCCCTCACACAAGCTCTGCTTACCTTCTCCGGGGGACCTACATTTCACTGCTCTCTCCTCTCTTTTGTATTCATCCCTCACACAAGCTCTGCTTACCTTCTCTGGGGGACCTATATTTCACTGCTCTCTCCTCTCTTTTGTATTCATCCCTCACACAAGCTCTGCTTACCTTCTCTGGGGGACCTACATTTCAAGGCTCTCTCTTCTCGCTTCTATTCATCCATCACACAAGCTCCGCTTACCTTCTCTGGGGGACCTATATTTCATTGCTCTCTCTTCTCGCTTATATTCATCCCTCTCGTAAGCTCTGCTTACCTTCTCTGGGGGACCTATATTTCACTGCTCTCTCCTCTCTTTTGTATTCATCCCTCCTTCTCCTTTCACGACTGCGACTTCGTTCTCGTCTGCTGCTCGTGTCCACAACACGCTGTCGCCGTGAATCTGTATCTACAACATACATATACCACCTACTTGAGCACTCTTTACTTGAATTCTACCAAAATAACACCAGTACCATAAAACAGGCAAGACCGCACACTTATAAGTACAAAGTTCTTTCCTTCAAATCACTTACTGTAATTCTGCAATTGCTACTTGAAAGAAAGGACAACAAATGACATAACCATAGTTATTTTGGCACAGAAGTGGAAACTCAATAAATTAACTTCATATCTCAAATTTTTGAACTAACAACTAACATATGGCTAAGGCATAGGTACAACAGCATTTGCATGACAGCAGAAATAAGTGCATTCTCAAGTTAATAAAAATACTTCAACCTGTCACTGTTTTCAGTTTTCTTCCTGTGCATGATTTTACAGAAACTGAACTACGATATCTCAGTTATACACAGTCATAAAAAGAAAATAAGACTATCTTTGAACTTTATGTGGGATACTTTTTCCATGCATATTAAACATTTGGTTCAGAGTCTATAAATTTACACAATTATCATAACCCCAATATCCTTACCACTGTGAAATACTTTACCCTTGCTCATAAACATTTGGTCTAGTGTTGTCTTTTCTTTAAAACATTTATCACCGCCTTGATATGTGTACCTCTAGGGGGTGGCACCCTGTCATCGTCCTTTCTTTTCCTTGAGCCACGGTCTGGAGGTTTGACTCTATCATCCCGAACTCGTCTTTCACGCTGACGTTCACGCTCTATCCGCTCTAGCCTTTCTCTGTACAGAGAAAAGCAGGCAGAGACTAATGAAAACTTACAGCATTTCCTTATCCTTTGATTCTCTAGACAAGATACATGTATGTTTAAAAAAAGACTGCCTACAAACAATCCACTACATTGTTATTGTTCATTTCCTCATACTCAGCGTAAGCTAAATGATGATACATGAGTTAACAAAATCAAAGCAATTCATAAAAATGACCCAAAGATGGTTTTAGTATATCTGCAATAAACACAAAAGGCATCATTAGGCAAACATTACTGAATTGTGGATGACATTTTTCAAAGGTGCTTATTTCATTAGTATTTTCAGATATACCTAATATGATATATCATACAAACATCTCTTCCAAAAGTAAAGGACAGTTCATGGAAAATATTGTTTCCTTAAAGTATTTTTTTTCTCACTGTCACTACGACAGTGGAAATTGACATCTGACTGTGCTCCATCCACTAGCATGAAACGTGTCTGGGCTGTGACATTATTGTTCCAAGCACTGAGCACTCTTGTAACATGAGACTGTGGTATGCTGTTAGGGTTGTGGTTGAAACTTAAGTATATATGTAAATTTATAACATGAAATTATCTAGAACCTTACTCTCATCATAACACAATGTTCTGCAAATAATTAGCAGTGCTGTTTTCGCCTGTGCGAGTTAAAATAAAAACGCATTATGCTACAAGAGTGACCTGTCCCTATGCAATTGCATGTTATATTGACCTTTAACTCAGAAGATTTACATCACATGTTATAAACAGCTAAACATCTCCTAGTCATCTGATTGATCAGTCTCATAAGCTTAAGAGTATTAGTGCCTTCAGATCCCCAATCGGCAGCACAATACTCCACACTCCACAAGAAGACACTTCAGCCACAATACAATTTCAAAGTTTTTTGTATTCAAATGAGAATTTTGCAATCTTTTTTAAAAACAGTGCCTCAGTCATGAGCTGTCTTTTACTTTCAATGATTTCTCTTGTAACAAAAGAATACAAGGGTCACAGTGACATATAATTCGCAGGAGTTTACCTCTCCTTTCTGGACTCTTCTCGTTTCCGACTCTCCTCTTCCAGCCTTACTTTCCTGTCTTTCTCCTTCTCTCGGAACACTTCTCTCTCCACACGTGGCCGTGGCCGTTTCTCCCTTGATCTGTCTCTCTCTATAGGACCCAGTCCTGTACAGAACATGCAGACACAAACTTTGGATTCTCTGACAATATCAGCCAAATGAGTGACTGTAATGTAAATTTGTTAAATCCAGCTACCTACATGTATGTATAATCTCTGGCATTCTACCTGAACTCTTCATAATGCACAGAACAATTACCAGTTAGCACCATTATGTAGTATTTGTTCTAAGTGAGTCCAAGGTTGAACTTGGGCCATATTGATACACGTGAGAGAGATGAACTATATGTAGTAGGTCAAAATAGCAGTCGTCATAACAACTGTCTTTATTTCCTTCCGTTCACCTGAACTAAACAATGTTTATTTTATGTGGCATTATTATCTCCCCTGTTTGTCAACAGGTATGAGGAATAATAACATGGAATAGAGTGGAGCAGTTCACATGCAGGATGGACAGTGGTTTGACCATTCCATCGCACAATCACATGGACATTAATCCAGTGTTATCCCTCCATACTCTCATGCATTAATATGTTGTCCAAACAGTACACAAATTGTCAAAGGTATTATAAGTGGTTTAGTGAGATATACACGTGTTTTCACAGGCCCAAAAAAAACGAACTGCAATAGACCACATTTAAACGAAGTATGATTCATCTGAAAGGCCATTTTGTGCTAATTCAAAATAGTCTTTCGGAGCATAACATAACAGTTACAGCATGTTTAACAAAGACGAATCTGTGACACTGTGATTCAGCTTATACAACATAGTACAAAAAGTCCACTTTAGCACCTCAATCTTTATTTTGATGGAAATCAATGTAAAAAAAATGCCCCCCAAAAAATGACCACACTGGGAATCGGCACGAAATGGCTTTTTTTACTGGTGCGTACTTTGTTTAAATGTGGTCTGTTCTTTTAAGCAGAAACCCACCATGTGAACTTTATTTTGCTGTTGTGGTATAAATAATGCGTGTACATGTATTGTGTTCTTGTACATACTGTCTTTCACTCTTTCTCGTTCTCGCTCCTTGTGTCTCTCCCTTGGCTTGTCTTTCTGTTTATCCTTCCGTTTCCTTTTGTGCGATCGTTCTTTCCTGATAGCAGAGTTTTGCGGAGGTTTAATCTCCAGTTCTTCGGCATCCTCAATGCTCTCAAGCCTACGAAAAGATGGAAACACCACGTAAGCAACCAAATACAATGTCACTAAACAGCATGGCAACCACAAGAACACTGTTCGTTTGTTACCCACAAAAGTTGGGAAAACAGTGTGTCAACAATGTTAATAATACATCACCATATCAACCCAGTTAAACATAATGTCACTTACAAACAGCATTCTGCATAAAGTTGTTAAGATTAGGGGAGTTTAGATGACTGAAGTACAATTCCAAATATAACTGATACAACACAACTTTCTTTTAATTGGATCCTACAATCTACTGTCATGAAAAGAAATTCCATCAGAAGCCAAACACAATTTTAGAGCAGAGCTGCTTCCTGAAGCAACTCTCTGGTTACCCACAGAACATATTTTCCATGATGATCTAAGGCAGTTTACCTGTCATCTAGTTCCTCAACTTCCTCTATGGCCTCCCTCGAGTGGACGGACAAGGACAACTGACTGTCATTGTCTTCATCGTCTGGTTCAGGACTGGATTTCAGCTCACCCTGCTCATACACACTCTGGTCACTCTCTTCATCAGACATCATTCACCGCCTGGGAAAGAAAGAAATTATAAAAATTACTTTACATACTGAGCTTTGATTTTGGACTGCTGGGAGAACTGGCTGATGGCACAGGCACTCGTATCGATCCAACAGGCCTGGCCATAGCACATGTAAAGGCTTACTATATGTATATAGAAAGACAAGGTTGGAAACACAGTTAAGCCAATTTTAGAAATAAGGCGTGTCTACCCTAATTTTACACTCATCTATACTTCCTGATGTCCTGTGAGTCTAACGCCGTCAATAGTTTGTCGGAATTATCCACAATGTGGACATAGTCAATCAAAACAGCAGCACATCAATTAGTGCTTGATCTGGACACAGCACCATTGTTTCCGACAGTTCCATCTCATAGTATCACCTGTCTATCTCACTTCGCCAAGCACTGGTCAACAGTGAAAAAGATACAGTTTTTATATAGTTCATCCCTTACAACAGAAAGAAATATACCTAGCCACAGGCCAAATTTTCTCTTTCACTGGCCCAGCAGGAACTAGGAAAATGCTCACTTTAAAGATGATAGCAGAAAGACTGAAAATTATTATGAGATGGAACATTCCGAAAATTATGGCGCTGTGACCAGATCAAGGACTGATCGACGTGCTGACATCTTGATAGATTATTTCCACATTGTGGATATTTCCGGCAAACATTTGGTGGCCTGAAACTCAGAGGACGTCAGGAAGTACAGTTGAGTTTAAAAGTAGGGTAGAATTTCTGTATTTCTAAAATCTGCGAAACTTTGTTTCTGACCTTGTCTTTCTCTATACATATAATAGGCATACACATGTAGTTCTGCGGCCGGGCCTGTTGGATTGATACGCCTGCGCAGTTGTTGTTAGGCAGTTGGGCGCTTTCACCCAATTACAACAAGATGGGAGAAAGGGCTGTGACAAGTCAGAACTAAAAAACAGAGAGCTATATTGTATAAGACTAATCTGATAAGTAATGCTTCGTGCGATGTGTGAATATATTAACTGGTCCTACTCAGTGACTGTCACTTCTCTATGTACTCATGGAATATTTCCTCTCTGAAAAAAGGAGATCAACACGATCAAGTCCACCATGAAAATCTTGGATACTGAACGACATGGAATGAAGTCAGCCATTAGTTAGTAGTTTTCTGATATCAGACTATAAAATAATTGCAATAGCCACTTTTAAGCGACGACAGTCCTCATTTGCTGAAATCGACACAACTGTGTACTTTAACTTGAACAAAAAGTACGTTTATCAACCGTACACTGTCACGGCGAATGCCGTTGTTGTTGCAAGACAGACAGGTCCGTTCTGTTAATCCGACAGATATACTCTAAAATCCGATAATTTGCTGTCCATATCATTAAACAGATATCTAGTGGTGATCTTGGTACACTCCCTCTTTCCCACCCTGTATTTACGTCAGTACTCACTTGAACAAACTCACATGAATGAAATCAAAATAAAATTCGAGAATAACAACCTCCTTGATTGGCAAAATTTACCTCCGGAACAGAAGAGTAACAATGTTAAAAGCGTCAACGACGAATAGGCCTCTTGCAGGAATAAAATGACTTGTAACTGTTAAAAACATAAATATTTTAAATACATTTTTAATATCACCTGACGTGAATCAATCATTATCCACCTATTTATCTGTTTTGTAAAACTAAAATTAGCATTTCTCCCGGAGAGTAGATGAACATGGCGGCAAGATCGAATTTCTGAACTGAAAACGGAAGGGTTTCGTGGACCACGTAATCAAGCTACCTGTGAAATGTTCAGTCGCTTTTTATCTCTGTTTAATGGAGGTATGAGAGCTTACAAAGTTCAGGATGCAAGACGAGAAGTTCGAATCGGAATAGTGGCAAAAAATTTCAGAGATCTTGTCCAGAAAGGATGTGAGAAACTGAAGGTACGGTATAGGAAGGAGAAGTGAAGAATTTCAAAACCAAATGTGCAAAGCTTTGGAGATCATTGCTTTTGTTTTTCTACAGGTCCCGGGAAAAAGTTATTCCACCAGTAAATATCTGTTAAGACTTCTCCTTGAAGAAAAAAAAATTGTGCTAAATTGTAGATGTATACAACAGTGTAGCTCTCGCCCACTAATGTACAGGTAGGCCTTCTGGTGACTACTATGCTGAGACAGTGACCAGGGGGCAGTGAGAGCTACAGAGAAAGTGAAAGCTAACTAAATTACATGGATAACGTATTTGCCCTCTGTCTATACACGGATTCTTTCCTGTTACAATCAGTCCATCAGCTTATCATTATGAAATCTAAGAATAGTTTCCTGTCAGCGCACTTGCGAATGGTCGTGGGTTGCCTCCGGACACTGCCAGGTTTCTTCCCACCATAATGCTTGCTACGTAATACACCAATTAAATGAATAAATAAATAAATAAAAAAGAATAGCCTCGATTTGCTGAATTTTGGCCCAAAAATATTTCAGAAATGTCCAAGAGTGGTGAGCAGAAATATAGATGTGATGGGTATAAACTTATTATAACCTGTCACTCCAAGAAAATACCTATCTGGAACATGTGGACATGATATATCAACTCTGTTGAACTTATCTTCTCTTAATTCATTCACTATACAGAGCTTTGTACTTCTTTTAGTACTACATAACTTACCCTCTCTAATCAATTCACTATATAGATTTTTGTATAGTACTACATGACATATTAATGATAAAACAATATTCAGTGTAACCTGTGCATTTAGAAGTCACAGTTTTTAGGGCCTTTCCTTTCCAATTATAATACTGGAGTAATACTGTTAATTGGGACTAAAATGTGTTAGGAATTTGTAGACGTCAGTCATTTAGCCCATCTTGTTTTCTCCACTGTCAGATCCCAGAAGAAGAAGTGACAGTTGTGGTGGAGGATGATGGAACAGTTGTAGATGATGATGCCTTCTTTAAAAAACTGCCAGCCCAGACTGTCTTTGTCTTCATCAGAGATGGTGAACAATGGCTGGGATGTATGTAGTTTGATAACATTCTTTATACTTTCCTCACATGGTTAATGTCTTTGATCAAAAAGCGTGTTGATCTATTTACATGTAGCAGAGAGTTTGTATTTAAAAGGATACTACTATGCTGAGGCAGTGACCAGAGGGCAGTGAGAGCTACAGATCCTTTAAAAGGATGACTGAAAAATATTTTTTCTGCTCTTATAGAACCTGGGTGTGAGAAAAGTAGCATGCAAAATGATGTCATGGTGAAAGGAGATTTAATTTTTTTTTTTTGTGAATGTAACATGTATCATGCCCCAACCCTGTCCAAAATACACGTTTGACAGATTGTATTTTGTGCATGCTGTAAGTGTCAACGCCAAGTCTCTTTATTCCTTAAAGTACCGAGGTGATAGGTATGTCTTATCTCTTACGTGCATTTAGACCTCTTTGCCACACTGATGTGGCTAATGTAGCCATTGATTACACTGGGAAGTTTCCATGCCTGGGAATTTGTGAAGGCTTACCTGCTTTGAATTATTATCTCAGACTAAATAAATATACATCACCTCACTGTTACATTTACCTGTAGAAAAACAAACCAAACTAATGGAATTTTGCCAGTTTGGAAGACATAAATGTATCAAAGAAAAAGTACTCCATATCATGAAAAAAAAAAAGACGGAGTGGTATATACAGAACACATCATGTGCTTTGTGAAAAAGCCCCATGGTAGAAAGTTTTGTCATGTAATTGGTGAGATGTGGTAGTTCACTGTAGATTTTCCTAGATTTTTTCAGTCAAACTTTTAATCAACATTAGATATGTGAACACAAATATTTTGTATCTCAAAGAATTGAATACAGGGTTTTGTTTTAGAGTGTGAGTGTTATTATAACACCCTTAGTAGAAGACCAGGGTCCACTTGTACGAGTAGCTGTTAATGTTATGAGCGCATGACTGCCATGGCAACCAGCACTGTGGACATCATGTCATAATGTTAAAAGAGTTTCATGCCAGTGGGCTCTGGTGATTTGTACACATGGGTTCACACTTCCCAGACTCCTCAACATTTCAGTTTTTAGTTATTAGCACACCTAGATTTTGTTCAGGAGTGTCAGAGTGTGAGGGCATATGAAGGCCTAGAATATTGACAAGAACCCAGGTTAATGTGTTTCAGCTGGAACTTTGATTCATGATGCCCTCAGTAAGCTGTATGATGTAAGTCGCAAGGAAGAGATTGCAAACCAGATACGGGAAATGCTGACCGACGATGATGCTCCAGAGAGGGTGCACATCATGTCTCAGTACCTGGATATGCTGGAGACCGACATAGAAGCAGAACAGAGATATGAGAATGAGGACTGGTTTGATGGTAGGATGTCAGGGATCCCCATAATGGATAATGTAGGCCGATAGAGCAGATCTTATCAAAACGGTCAATCTGTCCATTGTCTGAAGGAGAACATGTACCAGTGGATAAACTGTTAAGTATAATAATAACATTAAAAATGTATTTCTTCTGTGTGACTGTTACATAACATCTGGTTATTTATTTATTTAATTGATGTTTTATGCCCTATGCAAGAATATACCATTTATATGACGGCAGCCAGAATTATGGTGTGAGGAAACTGGGCAGAGCCGTGGGTAACCCATGACCTTCGGCAGGTTGCTGGCAGACTTACCCACGTATGACCGGAGAGGAAGCCAGCATGTGTAAACATCTAGTTGTACCCATATGTATTTATATTAAGGTATTGAAAGTTACATTTTGTATAATCAGGACAATATTACTGTTTGAAGGGATTGGTAAGAAGTACAAGTCTAAGAGTGAAGTGTTGAAGCAGCTAGCACAGACCCGCATCAGAAGCTACTACAACACAGTGAGTGTTCTTGGTCTTGTACCAGCAGCATTGTTTTCTTTGCTTGCAGAAATCCTGTGTGTTGCTTGTACTAAGAATTGCCACCCCTAAGAAGACTAGATATCTTTGTCTTTGATACTGCCTTTAAATGTGGGGTGGTGGTTTCTGATGCTTTTCCTGAAATGCTCTGTTCATACATTTGTGTGTTGGAGGAAAGTTGTTACATCTATGAATCAGCACACATACTGTTTGTGGAAACGTAAAAGAGCTACGATTGTTATTTGTTAACATACTAAGAAGCTCTGTGTTTTTGCTTAAAAGTCTAACTGACATTTTTTTCAAGTATGCCTGCCTGTCTGTCTGGTTGTATGTTTTCTAGGAGCTTTACTAGTATGTGCATGTGATTATGTTATGCAAAATTGTAGGACAGGACATGATGGAGGACCATACATTTTTTCTCCACTTTCTCATTGCATTTAAAACACTTACAATATTTTCCGCAGGCTAAAGATCAGATTGACAAAGATTGTAGCGGTGAACAGAAAGAGGATCTCATTGACCTTTTGGATCAGCTCTCAGAGAGATTACGGCAAAAGGATTACCATGGCGGATATTTCATGAGAACTGCTCCTGCCAAAGACAGATTCTGTGATAAGCAAGGCTGGTTCAAGTGTGAAGGACCGTTTGATGAGAAATCCTGTGACAAATTCCATCGCATCAACCCCTACGCATCCAAGGGCTATAGACAACTGTTTGGGCTCTGGAATCTCGACCATGTGTAAGTAAAAATACACTCAGATGTTTTGGTTCTGGGATCTCTACCATGTGTAAGTACAATACAGACAGATGTTAGGGCTCTGGGATCTTAACCATGTGTGAGTACAATACAGACAGATGTCAGGGCTGTGGGATCTTAACCATGTGTAAGTACAATACAGACAGATGTTAGGGCTTTGGGATCTGGACCATGTGTAAGTACAGTACAGACAGATGTTTTGGTTCTGGGATCTTGACCATGTGTGAGTACAATACAGACAGATGTTAGGGCTGTGGGATCTGGACCATGTGTAAGTACAATACAGACAGATGTTTGGCTCTACCATGTTGTCGCAAGGTGATCCAAGCAGGAAGGTCACAAACAACAAACACTGCTTCAGGAGTACAACTTCACGTTTAATGAGTAGACGCAGCACAATTCACAAAGTCAGGCAACACACTACTCATGGCCATACTGTACACATCACGTAGCACATTCACGGTTACAGTCCATGATCAACAGTCCACTGTACACAGTTCTGGCACAATAGAAGGGAAAATCTATCACTGAACTGGGCCTTTTGTAGCAAATGACACCCAACCGTCTGAGCTATCACAGTTCCATATGGACATAATCACTACAGTTAGGTCGGTAGGAAGGGCCTCATCATGTCTGCGTTTGAGATGTTGCACCACCCATCAAACCACTTTGCTCACCTGGGGGTCGTAATCAGACAGACACACCGGGGCATATCACACTGTTCCTCTGGCCATACGGGATCTCAGGGCTGTAATCAGACAGACACACCGGGGCATATCACACTGTACCGCTGGCCATATGGGATCTTCGGGCTGTAATCAGACACACCGGGACAGATCACGCTGTACCTCCAGCCATACAGGATCTCAGGGCTGTAATCAGACAGACACACTGGGGCGTATCACGCCGTACCTCTGGCCAAACAGGATCTCTGCGAGAATCATATTCTAAACAAGAGGTATGATAAATTTGCTACTTACATGCACTCCATACATTATCCATTAGCTGTACTGTGGCTAATTGCCACCACTACACCTTAACTGCCATTATATATCTTACATAGGTTATACTTCATGGCGGTTAAAGGTAACCAACTGCTACACGTTCATTGCGGTCAAATTCAACCACTTACTACACATACTGGAATACACAAGGAATGTATTACTTTAGTCCAAACACTTCATACTAGTTGTAACTGTTTAACACTACTCCATTTATACAGGAGAACACAAGCCGCTACGTAGTACATATGTACAACAATACTATACACTTCTCCTATACAAATACATTCAGAACTGCCGAAGTCAGTCCAAACAGAGTACATACACACCACCCACCTCAGAAGCAACCAGGTCCCTACTCCAACAATGGCCGGTCCGTCAACCACGCCTTTACAGATGGCAAGACCATGAACACACTGACTACACCCTGCCTGCAAGAACCTGGCCAGCTCTGGACCAGTCCCCCAACCTGTCCAGCCGAGGATACCGATGACTTTGGCATATCACTGACTGTACAGGTCCATGCTTTTGAGCAACACTTATGGTATTCAGTCTTCACTATGCAGTATCCTGTGTGACTCTGTTCACTGGTAGAGTCTCTATCTTCAAACATATGCCTGGACCAGGATGTCCTTCATGTTGTAATCCCATGTAATCAAGTAAATGTGTTCCACCCAGGTCAAAAATATTTCTATAATATGTAGGTTTAACCTGCAAGTGCTCCTACTCATGTTAAAGTATTGAACTTTTCTTCCAGAATTGAGAAGTCTAGAGAGATCCTCCCGTCCCTTATAGAGGCAGCACAACACAAACCTAAACACAAAGATCTGGACTGGCAATATGTCTACAGATTACTGTTTACCAGGGAAAATCTCAAACTTGTTCAGGTTGGCTGTCATAAGAAGGCAGCCAGGGCAGGGCACAAATGTAAACGGGAAGATTTTTATACATAGACATCTTTACTTTTTTCTGTCATGGATTCATTGTGCACTATGCAGTGTATTTGATATTTTTACATCGTACATGTATATGCAATATATCATATGAACTGACGTTTTGTGATGTTGGCAAATTTTTCAGTGAGTGACTATGAGATATTATTTTAACACCACTTTTCGCAATGTTAATGCTTAATTTATATACTTTGCAGATAAAGACTGTGAAATTTTGTATTCTTATCAGGTATATAGTTTTGAAATATTTGTATTTCAATAATTCTGAAATGCTCCGAGTTCATGGTTGTAATTTTTTTGTACAGATTTTTAGTTGTACATGTCTCTTTATATGACAGTGTTTTGTAGCAGACTGTTCTGATGGTTTTAGCAATCTTGTATGATTGTCTTCCGGCATCATGCATGTACTCATTTGTATGTGTTGTTGAAAAAATGTAGCTGAAAATCACATTGGTACCAGTTTTATTTTGTATAGGGTTGGGTGCACAGAAGGTTTTTTAGACTAGTAATGATGGATGATGTTATTTGATCACATCCATTTCTGTCTGGGTCATTTATGGCTCAAGACCAGGTATTATGAATCCCTTGACCAGGTGTTTTGGTTTTACCTTGGGTTTCACTCTACTGATAACCTACATGTATACCACTAAACAAGGTATATAACTACAGCCTTTAAGACCCAGTTATACCTGTTACACCAAGCCTTATTGGTATTTTCCACTGTTAACATCAAGATTAGGTCAATTTGCCTTTAATGATTTATATGTTGTTCTCTTTATAACTCAAATCTTGACTTACTTGAATTTTTATGACACATCCACAAGTTATATTTTTGGCCCAAAGGTGTGTTATGAAAGTTTTTAAAGTCTTTTTTGTTTTTGTTTTCTTTGACTTCCAGGAATTAAAAATGACTGGTACAGTAAATATTTTACCGAATCTCTGTCTTAAGATTGATGGCAGTGTTTGACATTTTTGCCACTTTATTTATCTTTTGCGCTTAGAATATGTGATGGAGTACTCTACATGTATATTAATGTGTTTGACTGGAATAGGCCAAAAGAATGATAGCGCGGGGTTTAGGAGGACAGTTGCCACATTTCACCCATATCATGGTGATCAGCCAAAAGACAACTGATTAGTCTCAAGAGCAAGCCATTGTGATGAGGAAATCATTGAATAGAGCAGCAGTTTTCTGTTTCTCACCAAATAATACCGACATGTACAGTAATGTCTATGACAATTTCCGTTCCAAGGCAGCAAAAGCCAAATACTCTTTGTCATGTTTGTCCTTGGTAGATAATGTAAATGTAACACATTTTTGATTCAAGATCAAGATGTTCATCTGATTACTGAAAACAGTTGCAGGATTTATTTCAATGTCTCAAAGCAGCTGACTCAGTGTGTTTATGCAGACGATATACCAAGAAATGGGACTGAAAAATTGTTTGTTGCGATGGAGATTTCAACTTGGACAAAGAAGTTCTGGAAGTGGAAGTATATGGGTTTACAGTTCATATTGTTTCACCCAGCTATTAGCCAATGAAAGGTACACTGCAAAATGACCAAAGCTCATTTAATGGGTGATTTAACTCCAAACAAGCGTGTTTAATAAGTATATACATATATTTAGGTATTAAACATAAGTGTATAAAACATTTATATGGGCCTACACTATGATGCTATAGTAACAAGTGTTTAATATCAGATGCATAAAAGTGTTTAAATATCAAAATTTTGCAGTGTAACTGCAGCTGAATGCTGTGTACAGCTGTCACATATGTGTTCAGATGTAATTGGAAGAACCAACCAAGTATTTATCCCTGGAGGAACCAACCAAGTATTTATCCCTGGAGGAACAAACTGAGTGCTTAATCTTGGAGAAACCAACCAAGTATTTATCCCTGGAGGAACAAAGTGAGTGCTTATTCTTGGAGGAACCAACCAAGTATTTATCCCTGGAGGAACAAACTGAGCGTTTAATCTTGGAGGAACCAACCAAGTATTTATCCCTGGAGGAACAAACTGAGCGCTTAACCTTGGAGAAACCAACCAAGTATTTATCCCTGGAGGAAAAAACTGAGGGCTTAATCTTGGAGAAACCAAGCAAGTATTTATCCCTAGAGGCTCAAGCCGAGCACTTAGTCCTGGAGGAACCAACCAAGTATTTATCCCAGGAGGAACAAACTGAATGCTTAATCTTGGAGGAACCAACCAAGTATTTATCCCCGGTGGAACAAACTGAGCACTTAATCTTGGAAGAACCAACCAATTACTTATCCCTGGAGGAACAAACTGAGCGCTTAATCTTGAAGAAACCAACCAAGTATTTATCCCTGGAGGAACAAACTGAGCGCTTAATCTTGGAGGAACCAACCAAGTATTTATCCCTGGAGAAACCAACCAAGTATTTATCCCTGGAGGAATAAACTGAGTGCTTAATCTTGGTGGAACTAACCGAGTATTTATCCCTGGAGGAACAAACTGAGCGCTTAATCTTGGAGGAACCAACCAAGTATTTATCCCTGGAGGAACAAACTGAGCGCTTAATCTTGGAGGAACCAACCAAGTATTTATCCCAGGAGGAAAAAACTGAGGGCTTAATCTTGGAGGGACCAACCAAGTATTTATCTCTGGAGGAACAAACTGAGCGCTTAATCTTGAAGGAACCAACCAAGTATTTATCCCTGGAGGAACAAACTGAGCGCTTAATCTTGGAGAAACCAACCAAGTATTTATCTCTGGAGGAACAAACTGAGCGTTTAATCTTGGAGGAACCAACCAAGTATTTATTCCTGGAGGAACAAACTGAGCGCTTAATCTTGAAGGAACCAACCAAGTATTTATCCCAGGAGAAACCAACCAAGTATTTATCCCTGGAGGAACCAACCAAGTATTTATCCGTGGAGAAACCAACCAAGTATTGCCAATGCCACGATCAGGTTTTTTATTATTCATGACTAATATTTCAGAAGTTGAACTGACAGTTAATGTGGCTTAAGAATAGCCCTAAATGCTTCCTCCAGTAGGTTTCCTTATACTCTGAACTAGTGTTCGAGGTGTTAATGAAATTTGGTTGCCTTTGAAGCCTTCTAGCGAGGCAGCGTTATAACTGTGTCAACCAGTTCGTGATAAAACATCAATATGTATACATATACATACAAGCCGCTGATCAAGTTGATTCAGTCCTTTGTAACCATCGAACACAGCAATAGCCTCGTTGGCTCAGCATTCTAATGTGTAACCTAACTGGCTGCAGTTCATGGCGTGAGTATTACGTAGGACACTCATGTCATCTTATTTCTTATAACTGTATTGTAATCATGCACCACACTTCACAAGAGGGTGAGGAAGGGTAAGGGTGGGGGTGGAGGGTATATACAGCGTATAACACAGTTGTTGTTCTCTGGGTTATACGTTTTCTGTAATTTGATCATACCTTGAAAGCTGATTATAGGAGAATCGTTAAACTCACAGGATATATAAGTATGTTCGACACATGAGGTTGGTGCAAATATTTTGGTCTGAAATTGGTCTTTGATATGCGCACAATTGTGCCGTACCCGTTGTGACATTCTCATTGCCAAATTTAATGTGCAAAACGCAATTTGTGGAATACACCTTAATGCTCATCTTCGGGCCGCCAGCATTACACCCTGCAGTGCGTGTCAAACCATGCTGTTAGATGAACAGGAAAAGCGGACATGCAATCACACAACATACTATACCTACATAGATTCTTTCCTTATAGTTAAAGTTAGATCTTTAAAACCAGTGCAGAATCACAAATTTCACAGGTTCAAACTTTGGTTTGTCTTTGAAAATTTATGTAATTTGCCTGTGTGTGGAAAACTACTGCATTTGCCCTTGACATTCGCCCATAAACGCGCACTTCAGAGGTAAATATAATGGTCATAAAGTACTGCTTTATGACACAGACATTTTTCTAGTATGACATTATCATACCTTCCAAGCAAACCTCAAAACACCTTGGGGGCCTTCGTGGCTCAGTCGGTTAGCGCGCTATCGCAGCACAATGACCCGAAGCCTCCCAGCAATGCCGTCGCTGTGAGTTCAAAACCAGCTCATGCTGGCTTCCTCCCCGGCCGTACGTGGGAAGGTCTGCCAGCAATCTGCGGATGGTCGTGGGTTTCCTCCCACCATAATGCTGGCCACCGTCGTATAAGTGAAATATTCTTGAGCACGGCGTAAAACACCAATCAAATAAATAAATAAATCAAAACACCTTTCTAAGATCACCCGAACTGTGAGAATAAAGCAAAACGAGTGATTGGGTTATGGAGCTTACGTCGTGTACAGTAATTACAGGAGAATCCTGAAACTCACAGGTTAGGCTGCTTGCGTGAGACATAAGATGAAGTTTAGCAGCTTATTCAGTGAATAAGGTTTGCATATTTAATGAATTCAGTCATTCTGAATCCTCAGTTTCAATGCAATAGCTGCTCTAAATATATAAAGTCCCGAATTTTATGTTGCAGGTTCATTTTTTTGTAAAAATTTGGCCTGAAAACCAGCCTGATTTTTCCATGACATTTGCATATTTAAATATTTCCAGGACTCTGCTCGGTCATAGTTTCAATGTAATGGCTGACCCATATACTGGGCAAACTTGATAAAACTGTGTCACGAGAAAAACCAGAGGGATTCGTGAGTTTTGCATGTAAACGATTTTCTTCATTATGATTAGTCGTTACATGGTATACAACTCAGTTTTCATAAATTATGTGTTCGGGTTCGTTTCAAAAACCAGCTGGATTTATGCTCAAGTTTGGCATACTTTACGATTTCCTTGATTCTTATTTATCGAAGTTCTACAGAGTATAAATTCCCTGTTATTAAAGAACAAAAATTTTGTTTTGTGCTTTATGGGAAAGGCGACACTAAGCTTATTCAAAAACACAATAAAAATATAAATGAAAACCCACCTGTTTTATAAGCTTTCTAATAATGTAAATAGTTTTCAACAGGAAAACTCAGTAAAACAGTCCACATTTCCCACAATGTTGTTGATGTTTTGCAGTTTAATATCTAATCCGACGACACTGGAAAATATTTATTGTGTTCGTAGGGGTCTCAGTCGCTTAGCGCGCTAGCGCAGCACAATGACCCAAAGTCTCCCAGCAATGCGATCGCTGTGAACTGAAGTCCAGTTGGCTGGCTTCCTCTTGGGCGGTACGTGGCGAGGTCTGCCAGCAACATGCGGATGGTCGCGGGTTTCCCCCGGGCTTTGCCCGGATTCCTTCCCACCATAATGCTGGCCACCGTCGTATAAGTGAAATATTCTTGAGGACGGCGTAAAACACCAATCAAATAAATAAATAAACAAATATTGTGTTCGGTAAGCAACGATTTAAATTGGTATGGCCTGAATTTGTTATACCTCCATCAAAAGGGAGCTTCCAAACATTCAGAACTCTGAATGTTACCCTTTGAATATATAAGCATATATGTATGGTATACATGCTGTATTATTATCAAAAGCATGACTGGGGGCATGGTACTGAAAATCTTTGACTGTAACTCACCCTGTCTGTTTATTTTTATAAAGTTTTGTCACCAGACTGACATAGCATTTCATATTATTGTTCTGTTTATACATGTAGTTCCATTTATAAAAACATGTTTAGTTGGATTTTCCTTCGATTTTCCCCCACAACATTTCACGGAGACGTAGAGTTTGTTTAGATTAGACTTTTTGTCTAACGCACGTGTTGATATTAAGATAGGTTTTATAATTAGTGTAAATCGCCAAAAATCCCACGTATGGTTCTACATTAAAGTCATAAAACTTCTAACGAAATGACATACAAATCATAAAATAACAGCCAAGATAGTACAGAACCTAAAATATTCAGGAAGAGTACCTTCCTGTATTCAGTATATGAGTACGCCATATGTGAGATGGCGTTTCCTAATTAAGTTTCCACTGAATCCGCTGTGGTTTCAGCTTTAGCATGAATTTCCATACAGTTAAGGGTTAATGCTGGTTCCCAGTTTATCTCTGCTTTGCTGTGTACATCTATTTACTAACACGTATGAGATGATACGGCTTATTAACTTCGGTATAAGCCATTAGTAACCTAAGAGAATGTGAAATGATAGGATGCGCAAATTTTGTTTCCTCCTGTTTGAAGTTTGTTAGATAACGATTGACAACATTTGACAGACCTTCAAATTCCATAAAATTACTATTAATACCGTTTTTGATCTTAAAGTCGTGAAACGCCGTTAACTTTGTCCGGCTAAGGTCTAACAAGTCACAAATAGAAAAAAAAAATTTTAAGATTTGCTTTGTTTTAGTTTTGCTAAGGTAAACTCAGAAATACCACGGAAGCCATATATATAACTCTGAGGAATAAACCAGAAATCTTGCCTGGAGAAACAAGCCGAGCATCTAGCCTAGAGGGACAATCCGAGAACTTAGTTCTGGTGAAACCAATCAAGTATTTATCTCTGGAGGAACAAACCGAACACTTAGTCCTGGAGGAACCAACCAAGTGTTTATCCCAGGAGGAACCAACCAAGTATTTATCCCTGGAAGAACAAGCCGAGCACTTAATCGTGGATGAACTAACCAAGTATTTATCCCTGGAAGAACAAACCAAGCACTTAGTCCTGGAGGAACAAACCGAGTATTTATATCTGGAGGAACAAGTCCAGCACTTAGTCCTGGAGGAACCAACTAAGTATTTATCTCTGGATGAACTAACCAAGCACTTTGTCCTGGAGGAACAAAGCGAACCAACCAAGTTTTTATCTCTGGGGGAACAAGCCGAGCACATAGTCCTGGAGGAATCAACCACGCATTTATCCCTGAAGGAACAAACCGAGCAAGTATTTATTCCTGGAGGAACAAGCCGAGCACATAATCTTGGAGGAACCAACCAAGTATTTATCCCTGGAGGAACAAGCCGAGCACTTAGTCCTGGAGGAACCAACCAAGTATTTATCCCTGGAGGAACAAACCGAGCACTTAATCTTGGAGGACCCAACCAAGTATTTATCCCTGGATATAGCCCGAAGGAACAAACCAAGCCTCTTCCCGAGGGAACAAACCAAGCCTCTTCCCGAGGGAACAAACCAAGCCTCTTCCCGAAGGAGCAAACCAAGCATCTTCCCGAGGGAACAAACCAAGCCTCTTCCCGGGAGCAAACAAAGCCTCTTCCCGAGGGAACAAACCAAGCCTCTTCCCTGGGGAACAAACCAAGTTTCGATCGCTGGCGATCTTTCATGACCTTCATGATCGGCTATAAACACTAACGCACGTAAATAGAACTGGCTATAAACACTAACGCACGTAAATAGAACTGGCCATAGAATGGATTTGCGGAAGTAATTCCTGACACATAAACCTTCCTTGATGTCATAAAGGGGGGTTTCCTTCGCAGCGGTGCGATAACTATAGAGCTTGAAGGAACTTACCAAGCATCTAGCCCGGAACAAGCTACCGAGCATCTAGCCCGATGGAACAAACCAAGCATTTAACCCAAGAGAAACAAGTCAGCATCCAGGAGGAACAAGTCAAGCATCTAGCCAGACAGAGCTTACCAAGCATCTAGGCTGAAGGAACACCCCAAGTATCTATCCCTGGAAGAACAACCCAAGTATCTAGTCCTAGAGGGCATCTTTCCCGAGGGGACAAACGAAGCATTTAGCCCTGAGGAACAAGCCAAGCTTCAAGCCCCCAGACAACCACCACGTCTTAATTAACTTTCGAACTTTTGATTCAGAATGCGCTAGTCATTAACATGACTAGTCAGTCAGCAAAGGCTCTGGTAATCATTTCTCCTCGAGCTAATCCAGTAATGTTCAGTTGACCGACCTTAGAGCTCGGCAAAAAGTATCTTGCGTTCTTCATGACCTTCATAATCGGCTGTGAATCTTGGGTGAAAAACCGTTAACACTAACTCACGTAAATAGAATGGGGCCATAAAACTGGATTTGCGGAAGTAATCCATGACACAAAACCCTTCCTTGATGTTCCTTGGTAAAGGGGAGTTGCCTTTGCAGCGGTAGAAGGTTGCTGACGGGGATAAGGAGAAAAGATCGTTCCTTGCCGATTAACGGTTTAAATCTATGGAAAAACCTTGCCTTTTACTGCGCACAATACACTTAACATCATACGTAACTCCCGCAGGTCAGCCTTAGGTAATAAATCATGGCCTTCGTTGATATATTAAGTTAATTTTTAACGAAAGCCATTACGTCAATGTGAAGATTACAGCAGCATGAATCTAACAGATACAATTATATAACAACGACCAACATACATCATACCCAAAGCGATCTTTTTCAATAAACAAATTAAGACAATTTTCAAATCTAGTTGAAAGCGAATCTTGTTATGGACGGTTAATTGTACTATGATCTAAAAGCATGTAGCATTAATGTTTACTACGCAGGACGGGCTGAAATATCGTAACCATGACAACATCTACGATAAGAAACACGGAAGACAGAAATCCATACAAACGATGATCAGTGACATTAGCGGTATTTATCTGGCTATTCTGGAGAATTCTTCGCCAAGCAAAAAAAGATATGTTGTCATAAAATCAATCCAGACCAGTACAATTATACTCTATGGCTATTTCTTCAATACCTTGTTATTAGACTTATTATTAAACTGTTAGACACACGCTTGAAAAGCCTTTATTTTTAACAAATATAATATGCGTTTTCTTATGATACACAGTATTATTTTTGTAGAGTGTTTAAATCCAGTGACGATCCAAGATTCCATCTAGATTTTATGGGCTGAAGACTTTTGAGTGTTGAAGACAAAGTCCAATATATAGATAGGTCTCATGCTGAGTGATCGACCTGCTCTGAACAGGGCTATAAGTAGAAGCTTTAGAATAATCATTGATTTCTTTTATATTCACCACACGCTTTACAGATGACCTTTAGCGCTATATAATCCCTATGTAAACGAAGCAGTGTATATGTCAGTTCTCTAGAATTAAAGGAAACCATAGGGATTTTCAAAATCGTACCTTTCTGGATGTGTATATTTAGTAAAAGGACCAATCTTCGGGTTTTCGTGTCGACATCAGGGCTGACTTTAATTTCGATATTATTAAATACCAATTTAGGGATGGTAATGTTTCCAATAGAAATTGTAGTCGGTTGCCTCCTGACCGCGATCAAGAATCTCCCAGCATTTCAGCGTCAAAAAACCTGTTAGATTTCCACCTGAGGCCATCACAAACTTCTCAGTGTTCCAATGGAAAGGCTGGTAGACTGCCCCCCTAGATCGTTATCACGAACATCTCAGTGTTCCATTGGAAAGACTGGTAGGTCGCCTTCTGCCGTCACGGATTTCTCTACATTCCAGCAGAAAGGTTGGAAGATTACCTCCTGACCACGCATTTGTTAGCATTCTAGCCAATGTGGAATGGCTGGTATATTGGTGGATCGATTTATAGTCAGCCTGCATGGTTACTGCTAGTATTCGCCATACCAGAGCTTGCTCCCACCAATGTAAAAGACTACAGCACAGGCAGTATTAAACCAAATCAGCGACGACAGTGGATGTGATAGTTCATTGGCAACTGGTCACGCGTAATCGGTAAAATGCGTCCTCTTGTGCATTTACCTTAGTCAGTAGTTTCTTTTCTATAAAAGCGAAAGAGAGCTGTCACCCAAGAGAAGCTCGCATTATTTCTTATGTAGACTAGCGAGTGCCTCTTTACACTCGGCACTTTCGACTTAGTTCATATCCAGAATCGTCTGTCACGCTCGTTCTTTCCTTCATCAAACCACAATTTGTCTTGTACCTTAAAGGTCAAGGTCAGTTGTGTCCGATTTTTGCGATTATCAAAGGGGAACCTTCCCCGCCAGAGGTAGTTCGGGTCAAACCTGTGTAGCTGATTGTCCATTGTGGCGTTTTGTGGGCCAACTGATAACGTATTACTCGTGTAGTGCAAGAGAACAGTAGTTAGGTCAGCTTGGTACCGAATCACTATTGCGCGGGAAAAGCTATCCCATTATACTTTCAACCCATCATGCCTTAAATCGTTAAAATAACATTTTCATGTCAGATTAATTTAAGACGGTTGAATGGGAGAGGTTGTAATTACCGTGGGTTTTTCCCTGATGAATCTGATATCTGATATGAAGGGACATCTGTGGCAGATTTTGTTTCCATCAGAGCGTGTCTTTAAAGTAGCTTCAGTTTTCAAAGATCCAGTCTAATAGGATAAGTGATCATTGGCGAATAAGAGTTATGCTGCAAACGGAAAAGGACTTATGCCAAAAAATGATCACTCTTTCTGTTATATCCGAGAATATAATAGACCTGTTTCTTTACCATTTGTTAAGGTATCAACCGAAATTCAAGAAGACTTTGAAGGATTAGTTTTCTGTTTGAAACGATGGGTTGACTATATCGTTTCCGTTGATGTATTGTCCTCTGACCAGAGCTGTCTGCATTCCGTTTGTATTGCTCGATCCCACATTTCTAATGATTTTCGTGGTTATAGAATAGCGTGCCGTACATAATGACGACATTCCCTCACTTCATACAAATATGGTACGGTAGCGATTTGCATTATAGTGATTAGATACCCATAAATAGACAGAATTGTATTGTCGGTGGTTTTCCTCACCTTTTACAACCGGAAAGAAAACACAGCTCCAAGACAGTGTAGATCCATTAACCATGGGCATGTAATGGGAGATTACAACAAATGGAGATTAGCATCGTCTTGCTATTTCTATGAAGCCTGTATGTAAAAGTGCACATAAAGATAACACATTGTTTCTATTGATTCAGAGAAGTCCTCTCATGTTCGGCTCAAAGCACGTATATTCGTGATATTCCGGCAACCTGCAGAACTTTTGGCCGTTTGGACGCAGCTTTTAGCATGATGGCCTATCAAATCCCGTCAACGTCATACGTTGGTTGGAATATTTCGAAGGATTGTACTGTAGACAATGTTTCGAAAGGGCTGAACTCCAACGTAAATTGACTTGCCAACTGACCTACCACCATAATCTTAATATTCGTCTATGCCACAGCAAAGATCTGAAGAGGTGTTGCTTGTCCATCGTATCAGTCCAGTACAAAAGGCCATTGTCTAATTCCTACAGCATCATTTTGTCATCAGTGGCAAAGCTGTAATTATTTCGAATCAGTTGATAGCTAAATCTTCATATCGGTGAAAAGGGTAATGAACACCCTACGAGATTTTAATTTATCATGTAGTCTCAGTATTACAAAAGTTCATTGTCTTTACACTGAAGAGCCAGAAGTTTATATTATCAGCACTGGCAATGCTGGAGGTTTATCGAATGAATCAGAGAAATGGTTAAACCCCTCATTGGGCCTGCGTGTTACTTATTTTTAAGATACAGTCAAAAGGTTGTACACGTGGGTTGTTACGGCGGTGTTAAGATGTTCATCCTATCGCCAGGTATCGCCTCTGCCGAAGGCTCGAGCTTCAGATTTTCGCAATTCAGTGCCACAGTGACGTCTAATGAACTCCAGGTAACATCACTGCGTATATATCTGTTACCTAATTCTGCTTATAGGCCTAAGCCATGGTGCTAGGGTGGGAGTAGCGTCCTCTTGTTGATGCATTTACATGAGGGGGTAGAGTAAAACCCTAAAGGAGATAAACGAGAGAAACCTCCCGAATACATAACATTTATTTGTTTACACAATAGTGAAAACCTAATACACCAGTAATGCACAACTATATCAGCTAAATTATTAACACACTCGATCAGTGACATGTTTTCTAATGGACAAATTCAACAGTTATATAGTCTGCGTACTAAAGACACATTACTATACTTTCCATGATAATGGAATCCTCTTATTCCAGAGTAAGCTAGATATAAACACAGATCCCCGTACAATGCTAGAGTTAACACACAGAGCCCACACAAAACCAGATCTACACGCAGAGACAACAAAATAGAGATACAAAGCAGTCCTAACACACACATCCAAACACTGCTAGATCTACGTACATAAACCGCATGCAAATCTAGACATAAACACATGGACCCAACACGAAGCTAGAGCTAAACACGCAGGCCCCATCAAGCGATCTTATCTTTTGAGCAAGCTTATAATGTGGGTGGACAGTTGTATCTGAGATCAGCAAGCCTGAAATCTCTTCATGGTAGAAGGTCCCGCTGATCTGACATATATGACATTGGTTCGCACTGACTGTTGTTGTTCGGATGTTGTTGTTGCAGATATCTGAGCTGACCTTGAGCTGAACAATCTCACCAGAGCTTGTCTGTAAGAAGTTCCCAAGATAGGATAAAGGCTTGGTCGAATGAAACGATGAAAGTCTGTCAAGAAACTACTGGCAACTAGGATCTCCGATGACACGGCGCCGCTTGACAGGTACGCCAAATACGCGCCGTAAAATGGAACGTAAAACAAGCAGTAGGTTATGTAGGACAGGAAGATGACGAGGGCGCTGCGCAGTTCTTCTCTGACTGACATGGACGACGCTCGGACGGTGTTCCCTGCGGCCACTCGACGTTTGCTCCTGCGCACGAAGCAAAATATCCACGTATAGGATGGAATCATCACGAGGCTGGGCAAAATTATGGAGCAAAATATGTTGGTGATTTCATAAGGCTTTCCCGGAATTGCGTCATAGGCGTAACAGGCACCTGTCTGACGGGAGTACAGTACATAAATTTGGATGCCCTTGACAGTTATCGGAAGTGACATGATCGTAGAAGCTAGGAGAACGAAAACCAACATGACGATTGTATTTTTAATCAGGAAGATCTTGCAGTAGAGTTCGTGTTGAGTGATCATCAAAAGCCGGTTTAAGCTGATGACACACAGCGAAAATCCTGTAGCATTAGCGGAAAAATGCACCATGAATGCAGAATACGTGCATGTTGAAGCATGGTCGTACTGCCACCTGAAAAAACCAAGTTTCAAAAATACGTTGATTGCAAATTTAGCATTCAAAAGAAAATAACATTAGTGCCATTTAGTGTTCTATGCCGTAACAATTCATGGACTGTTGCCCAAAGCACTGTTGCGTGAGGTGACTGTTCAGCGTAGCATGGCACTGATACGTGACCAGAATTGAAGTATGGCATCTCCAAATCTACTTACTTAGATACCACGGTATTTACAGACATCCAGTGAAACATCCAGGCGACAATCTGCAGCCTGTACCCATGATGCCAAGTTCGAAAGTAAACTTCATCTTGACTTACCTCCCGGAAATCCCGGTCACGAGGTTGATCGCCAGCATATGAAGGATTCGGAGGAGGTCAACACCACACATGAAAATCACAATGAGGTTGGCAGAAGTGCGCATGCTCGGTGATCTCAAGATGGATGCGACGAGCAAGACGTTTGCCACGAGTCCAAACAAAACCACGACGGACACCATGGAAAGGAGAATGGGCGTGAACCTAGGGTCGATCAGCCATTCTTTTGTGCCGAAAAATTGGTCTGACAGCGTCTCTTCTTCCGTCACATTAGCCATCATTGACTTTTGCCTTCCCGAAATATAATTATAACAAATAGATATTTATTTATTTATTTATTTACCTGTTTATTCATACGATATGTGTTTAACGCCACACCTAAGTTTTTCATTTATACAATGGCGATCAGTTGATGGGTGGAGGACGCCGGAGTATATGTGTGTGGAGGATGTGGATGACAAGTGGTTCATGGGTGGAGGATTCCGGAGTATGCGTGTGGAAGATGCGGATGACAAATGGTTCATGGGTGTAGCACGTCGAAGTATGTGTGTGTGGAGGATGTGGATGACAATGGTTCATGTGTGGAAGACGCGGAAATATATAGGTGTAGAAAATGTAGGCGACAAGTGGTTCATGGATGGAGGATGACGGAATATATTTGTGTGAAAGATGCGGATGACAAGTGGTCGTCAAACACAGTTTCACTGCAAAAAATATGTAATTTTACAGCATAAAATGATCTAAACTGGAACTGTGAATTCAAGTGTAAAAATAATGCAGCAACTTTTGGTGTTAGTCTACACTCTATTCCTGTAGGATTTTAAGATATGGTGCAAATGTTCATTAGACCGGTAAAATTACAAATGTACTGCCTATAAGTATGTAGGGCCTATCATAAATATCACTGTATAAATCCAACAACTATTTTCTCAGCTGCTTTGCCTCTTCCAGTTGTAATATGTTAGTAGATAAATGTAAAGTGAAGATATCGACGCATGCGTAACACCATAATGAAAACTTACACGACAAAGTGATGCAGTCTTCTGAGCTCCCCTGAAGTATGTTGTTGGCGTGATATCTACATTTTTTCAACTGCGGAGTTACAACCACACAGAAAAGTTGAAAATTTACATTATAGTGTAGGGTGTATACGCGTGGATTCCGAAGATGGTTCGACATGCATAGAATCAGCAGTACGCCTATAGCCTGTAAAAGAGGCGCTCCCAAGCAGGTGAATATGCGTTAAATATACAGTTAACTTTGTGTCTACAACAAAGTGTAAATATGTAACACAAATTACTGGTTACAAAATTGCCAGCCTTTCTCTTAGTGTAAAACTACACAATTTGCTGTATAGGGTCTGTACACGGCCACATGGACGTCCAGACCGCTTATTGTCAACCAACTCCCGTGAATAGTGTCCAAGGCCAACACTGGAGTCTCGTAAGCCCTTGCTAGTGGAAGACCACTCTAGACCACTCTTTATGCTCAAATATTATCCCATGACATTTCCTTATTCAAACCCTGTAGACACATAGACGATCGTACCCTAACACCAGCCATCATAAACTTAGTATCCGCAACTGAAACGCTACTTTAGAAAGACCACGATGTTGCCCTACTGACGTGATCACTCAACATATCCCGCTTTAAGGAGTCGGTTCCAAGCTATGTAGAAACACATCCTCTTCCGCTATTACGCTGCAATACCTGTGAACTAGATACTGGCGTCATGGCCACGCCAATGCAGAAACAGTGATGTATTACGCAAAAGCAGGGCTGGGACCCACTTGTTTTAGGCTGACAGTGTTAACGATTGTCAAATTGTTCAGTCCAGCGAGAAAATTCTGCTCTTACATATTAATTCAATACAGTCTCTAGTCTTCATGCACTGGTCCAGTTCAGATAATCTAGAGGTGTTTAGTGGAATCAGTTGCACAAAATGACCAACAGCCGAATTTGTTTTTTATTTCTTACCTCAGTGGGTTGTTGACTGGTGTTCGATACCTGGATATCAGGCCTACTATTACGACTGACTGGTCCGCCAAGCACTGGCTGTTTCAGTTGTAGTAGAAACATGCTCCATTCGTGACTGAGAAGACAAGAAGAAGAAAGGAATGGTTCAAAAGGAACCCTGGTTGTTTCTGTACGTCCATCAGCAGGTTGACCTATCGCATGGATCTCTACACAACGGGATCATATTGTACATTAGATTCATTGGCTCTGTTGTTTTCTTTTGATAAGTATGACAAGGCGATGGGGGTCGAGGTATTTAATGGTATGGACACAGCGATCAGTTGACGATTTCTCATCACGATTCCTGCAGGCTGCAGTTCCAGGCCTTTGAAGCATTCAGAAAGTAAGACATAAATATACTTCAAATGAAGCTGTAATGAACGCCTAGGGATTCAGTACTGACGAGGTATTTAATGGTTCTGGATGGCGGTAAAAAATTCCGTGCTCTAGGGTGTAAGAGCCCACAATGTAACATCGTGCAACCTGTGAGTTTCGCACAACCATCCAATGTTATTTCTTTGTTTGCTGTCTCACTTTTTTATGTGGAAAATTTAGCCACAGCTATAACAGAGGTGGTATGACAGTGTTAATTTAGAGTACATACAAACAGGATAATGACGATGTAAATAGAAAATCCGCTGACGAGTGATTCACTTGTGCTTAAAATTCGAACAAATGGTTGTGAAAACACGGGACAATGAATTGGGTTAAATTTTCTTCCTGGCAACTATTATGTAAGAATGCTGTCTACATTATACAAGGTTCTTTGGCTATCTGTATTCTGATGAACCAATTTTTCAAGGCGAGCATTAATCGATTTCATAGGCTTGAAAATCTTTGCCAAAAGTCCTTACCGTCCAAACCAGGTCAGTGACTAGCTTAGGGTCACTACCAGATACGATTTCTATTACTTAAAAATTGTTAGCTTGTAAATGCTAGCTTTATTCTGGACTGAAGTTCCCTAGTTCATAAATGTACAGGCGAACATCTCCATGAAGATTTCTCAAAATGTGGCCGATTCGAACGAAGATAGGTTTAGATGACATAGATGCATAGCCAGACTCTCTTCATGCTACAAGATGTTGATTCGTTTACGCCTGTACCGTTTGTTCGCACTGACTGTTATTGTTCGGAGGTCGTTGTTCTTGATGTCTGGGCTGACCTTGAGCTTAACAATCTCACCAGAGCTTGTCTGTAGGAAGTCCCCAAGATAGGATAAAGGCTTGGTCGAATGAAACGATGAAAGTCTGTCAAGAAACTACTGGCAACTAGGATCTCCGATGACACGGTGTTGCCTGCTAAAAACGCCAAATATGCGGCGTAGAATGGAACGTAAAACAAGCAGTAGGTTACGTAGGACAGGAAGATGACAAGGGCGCTGCGCAGCTCTTCTTTGACAGATATGGACGACGCTCGGACGGTGTTCCCTGCCGCCACTCGACGTTTGCTCCTGCGCACGAAGCAAAATATCCACGTATAGGATGGAATCATCACGAGGCTGGGCAAAATTATGGCGCAAAATATGTTAGTGATTTGAAAAGATTTTCTCGGATCGGCGTCATAGGCGTAACAAGAACCAGTTTGGTCTGAGTACAATATGTAAATTTGGATGTCTTTGATAGTCACCGGAAGTGATATGGCTATAGACGCCAGGAGAACGAAAACCAACATGGCGACGGTATTTTTTACCCGGAAGATCTTGTAATAAGTCTTATGCTGAGTGATCATCAAAAGCCGGTTCAAGCTGATGACACAGAGTGAAAGTCCTGTGACATTTCCAGAGAACTGCACAGAGAATGCAGAATATGTGCAACTTGAGGTACGGTCATAGAGCCACCTGAAAGAAGCAAAATTCAAAACTTGGTTCACTACAAATTTATCATTCATAAGAACACAATATTCATACCATTCGGGCAAGACGGCTAATCAAATTCGAAAGAGCATTGTGATAATTCTTATCTTTCTTCACGTAAACAATGAAGGCAGGCCACTCGACATTTCTACTTCACTTCTACTGTTCATGGAACTGTTCAGTTTAGCAGTGAACACGCCTCAAAGCACTATTGCGTGAACCCTATGATCACTGCAACTGTGAATATGTCTGATGGCAGTACTGTGTGAGCTATTTGATCACTGAAGTAGTGAACACGCCTAATAGTTCTCTTCATGAAGTAAATGGTCAATACAGCAGTAAACATGCCTCAAAGCACTACAGCGTGAATCAAATGATCAATACAATAGTAAACACGCCTCAAAGCACTACTGCATAAACTAATTGATCATTGTAGCAGTAAACACGCCTCAAAGCACTATTGCGTGAATCAAATGATCAATACAGCAGTAAACGCGTCTCAGAGCACTATTGCGTGAATCAAATAATCAGTGCAACAGTGGACATGCCTTAAAGCACTATTGTGTGAGCTAAATGATCAATACAGCGGTAAACATGCCTCAAAGCACTATTGCGTGATACAAATGATTAGTGTAGCAGTGATCACGCCTTTAAGTACCATTTCTTGAACTGAATGATCAGTACAGCAGTGAACGCGCCTTATAAAACTATTGCCACCAAGAAGAAAATTTATTCATAATTTACCGGAAAGAGGTGTAAGTATCCCCTTTACTTACCTTCCGGAAATCCCAGTTACCAGATTGATCGCCAGCATATGGAAGATTCGGTGGAGGTCAACACCACACATGAAAATCACAATGAGGTTAGCCGAAGTGCGCATGCTTGGTGATCTCAAGATGGATGCGACGAGCAAGACATTTGCCACGAGACCAAGCAGAACCACGACGGACACCATGGAAAGGAGTATGGGCGTGAATCTAGATTCCATCAGCCATTCTTTTGTGCCAAATAACAGGTCTGACAGCGTTTCTTCGTCCGTCGCATTGGCCATCATGGACTCTAAGTCTGCCCTCCACAATGGTCTTCTGTTATTTTGTGCCTACGAAAAGATTATAGATTTGACACACATGATGTGAATAAAAATAAAAACATTTCCAGTTTTACATTACCTATTATTGTCTTTTTTGCCTTAAACAATGATCTGTAGTAGATTTTACACAATAATATTTTAGTGATGACGTCATGTGATGTGAATACCCCATGAAATGTAAGCGTCATGTCGGATATCCTTGCATCTATCGTAAACCATAAAGGGACTTTCCAACTAGATGACCGCAAAACCTACATCCAAATCTATACACCACTTCTGAAAGGAATAAATAACATATAAATTCTTAAAAAAATAGTAACATGTAAGAGAAATGCAATCAACAGTTTTCAATAATACAGGAAAAACAATCGATATTCTAGACAAGACTGCCAATTTAAATTTTATACTCATATTCAGCGAGTAACTTTGGGGGTCAATTCTAGTATATATATATATATATATATATATATGGGTACCCCAATCGCGCTTCGACTGCTACTGTTCACAAAGCACCACGTTCAACGGGATGTATTAGACATGAATGCTTACACCGCCCCTAGCCGCGGGTTACACTGAATGTGATACAAGTCTAAAAACTGTAAAACAGATCGCCAGAGCTCTTGAACGCTTGGCCAATATTACCAGCTAGACCGTCAAACTCATTACAGCATTCAGAAAAAATTCGTGTGAAGGCGTTTGATGGAATGTCCTTTTAACTCACAAGCATTCAATTAAACATTTGTGACACAGAGTGAAGCCATCACATTGTACACGGTATCAAACAAATGCTAGAACGCGATATGTGTATACGCAATATGCAGGGGCCTTTTATACAAATCATCCCTTTTGTTATAAAGGCGGCGTGACACGAGACCTGGGCCATCCTTGTAAAGATACAGGCCCAAATAAGACGTACCATCAGGACTATAGGAAATCTTCTTTAAATCCAACGAAGATGGAGAGAATTATTTTGCCTTTATTATCTAGGGTTTTGCCTTCATTATCTAGCGTTTTCTTTCATCGTTGGTGGGTTGGTGTTTAACGCCATGCTCAAGAAATTTTTACTGGAGGATTAATCCAGAATGTCCAGTGTAAACTGCCGACTTTCTTCACATACCGGTCATTCCTTCTGACTTCATGAATGCGTACAAGCCAACTACCATAGGCCACATGGTTGCATCTTGCCAGCACTGACTATTTCAGCCATTAAGAACCTATGTTTCATATGGTGTACGTGTAACTGTACCTCGATCCAGTGAGTCTTTGGGCTAGGTGATCGATCACCAATATGGTGTGTCTATCTCTATGTGACATGCTTGAAAGTTAGTCAGTAACCTTGGTCTGTAAGGATCATTCTTCTATTACTCAGGTCACTAAAACGGAGCTATAACTTAGATGCTGCTTTCACCTTTTGACATTAACTACATACATGTTCGTGTCATCACAACAGGCATAAACACACTTTGCATTTCATCACCAACAAAATTTGATTTCTCTTGAAACCAAATATAAAAGACTACATAATATAAACGACTACAGCCAGCAGAGCAAAGGCAGAATATTTTTTTAAAAATAATATACACAAAAGTGTACTACGCTACGGCAACTCTCAACAATGAGGTTGAAACAACCATTTCAAAACACCGCGATACAATCATAGAACAACAGCGTTCATTAGTACATCATTCTTATACACTTTGTTTAACGAGACTATGCCCGAGATTTTTGGCATAAATTCGGTTAAGTTCTAATACAATGAAATATTTGTTACTATTTTAAAATTGCTCAACTAATTACCTTTCAAAAAATATCAGCCCTTTCTCTGAACGTGTTCCCGCTCAAAATCGATAATAAAGAACGTAAAAAGTTTAAATTTTAATGCGGATCTCTTTACGACATTTTCAAACTTTAGAAGCATTTTAACATTATAAACAGTACAGGTTCGATTTTTTCGGAAAAGCTATAATTTTAGATATTTGGGGTTAATAGTAGAAATTTCACTTGAATAGCTAATAGGAATTTTTTGGCCAATATCTTTGTATAGTCCCTGTAGTACACAGTGGAAGTGTATATTCGTCATTTAATACAACAAATCCAGATACGTTTCGTGGTGTTCCCTATATAATGATTTACGAAAGAATTACTCAAAGATTTACATTTCTTACCTTAGAAAGATGTCTTTTTCGACTATTTGGTATCCGCCTGTAAACCTACTTGCACGACCGACGGGTACGATAAGCACTGTCTAGCCGTTATACTGGGAGAAAATGTATGTTCTATTCCTAAAAGAGAAAATTCCAGACTGATTAGACTGGTTCAATAGAAATCTCTGCCTGTTTCTATGTGTTAATCCCCAGTTTGACCTATCGGTAGGATTTCTCCAGAGTCATATGTACAGAACAATGATTGGCTACGTTGTTTTTCAATGGGCAAATATAACAAAGCTGTAGAGCCTGTCGTCATACTAAATGGCAATGGCACCGCGACTTGATGAGGACTCATTGAGGGTGCGGTTCCTTGGCTTTGAAGTGTACAGGCTATAAAAGATAAGGCTGCTTACAAATGAGGCTTAAATAAACGCCTTAAAATACATTGCTATTTTTTATTACTTTTTCTCGGTGAATATTTAGCATTCAGTAAAAACAGGTTGTGAAACAGTACAACTAACAATTATATACAAAACAATATAGACAATCACGAAAATATACATAGTTTCTTACGGACGCTAGCGTCTCAAATCCGGGTGGACTATTCCAGCTTCCAAAGGCAAGTCTACGTAAGTATAGAGTCCACAGTTCTTCGGAATTCTCGAATTGACAAGTCCTGTAGTGACGAACAACTGAGGGCCCGGTACACCGACGATAGTAGATATCCAACTCCCGGGCAAGGTGCAAGTTTCCTGGGCAGACGGGCTCACAATAGTGTCCGTAATGCGGAGCTGGCGATGTATGTTCACTCCTCAGAATTATACACAAAGTCACTTTCAGGGTAAACTGGGGTGAAATGTACGTAATCGCACAAAGAAACAATGAGCGATACAAGCAAAGAACGTCTCACACCAAACAGCAAGTGGCGAAACACACGCTCACAATGTGCTACGTGCCGAAAAGTGGAGTACAAAATGACAAAATTGTCTTAAGGCGTGTAAATCAGTATCTCCAAAATCCCACAAAAATCCGTCTAAGTAGACAAGAGCAAATATGACTCGAGTGGACACAAGTAAAACGACTGCTCTCAAAGTTGACGTAAGTAAATGACTACAAGATTTACAACTTCGTCGGTCATATTCATACCCTAACTTAAAGAAAATTTTGGATGGTTGGTCCGTAAATATGTTTACAATATGGGTACACCTTTCCAGAAAGTACGCTCTATGTACAATGACACGAACTCATAAACACAGAAGCCTCTAGAACACGCGACTGAATTCCAGCGCAGGCCATCACGTACACAGAGAAAAAAATGTAGGTCAGACACAGACCTGGTTAATGCAGAAAGAAATTAAAAAAATACATAATACAAGTCATCCAAGAGGGAACGTCCGGTAGTTATTTTGACCAAGGAAAGTGTACAAATAGATATTCAGATGAAAATAGACCCATAGCTAGAATCTCTTCGTGCCACGAGATGCTGATGCGCTCGCCCCTGTGACCTTGGTTCGCACTGACCGTTGTTGTTCGGATGTTGTTGTTGCAGATATCTGAGCTGACCTTGAGCTGAACAATCTTACCAGAGCTTGTCTGTAAGAAGTTCCCAAGATAGGATAAAGGCTTGGTCGAATGAAACGATGAAAGTCTGTCAAGAAACTACTGGCAACCAGAATCTCTGATGACACGGTGCCACTTGACAGGTACGCCAAATACGCGCCGTAAAATGGAACGTAAAACAAGCAGTAGGTTATGTAGGACAGGAAGATGACAAGGGCGCTGCGCAGCTCTTCTTTGACAGATATGGACGACGCTCGGACGGTGTTCCCTGCCGCCACTCGGCGTTTGCTCCTGCGCACGAAGCAAAATATCCACGTATAGGATGGAATCATCACGAGGCTGGGCAAAATTATGGAGCAAAATATGTTAGTGATTTGAAAAGGTTTTCTCGGATCGGCGTCATAGGCGTAACAAGAACCAGTTTGGTCGGAGTACAGCGTGTAAATCTGGATGCCTTCAACTGTCACCGGAAGTGATATAACCACGGATGCCACAAGAACAAAGGCCAACATGGCGACAGTATATTTCATCGGGAAAACCTTGCCGTAGAGTTCGCGACGGGTGATCATCAAGAGCCGGTTTAAGCTGATGACACACAGTGAAAATCCAGTGGCTTTACTGGAAAACTGCACCATGAATGCAGAATACGTGCAGGTCGAAGTACGGTCATAGAGCCACCTAAAAGAACAATGTTTGACGTGTAAAGTTTGCGAATAAAACTTAAATGAGGTAAACTGACAAAACGGCGGGTTTCACCGGTCACGTGACAGTTTTCCAACCGTCGTCGTGGTTCAAATTTACGTCATCTGCATAGGCCTACATCCGGAAACGACTGACCGAGAGGTACAATTGTCGGTAACACACATGATAGATGTTAGAACATCATCATATATCATGTTTAACATGGCTTTTAAAAAGAGACAAGTTGTCATTTCTGCTTGAGTCAGTGCTTTATTCTATGTGTTGTAATGATTTGGTTGTGATTTTGTCAGAGCTTATCATCAGAACAATTTTCCCGCTGGGACGGGATTGCCCCACAAAGAAACAAGGTTTTTCAATGTCCTACCTCCCGGAAATCCCGGTCACCAGGTTGATCGCCAGCATATGGAGGACTCGGTGGAGGTCAACACCACACATGAATATCACAATGAGGTTAGCAGAAGTGCGCATTCTCGATGATCTCAAGATGGATGCGACGAGCAAGACGTTTGCCACGAGTCCAAACAAAACCACGACGGACACCATGGAAAGGAGAATGGGCGTGAACCTCGCGTCGATCAGCCATTCTTTCGTGCCGAAAAATTGGTCCGACAGCGTCTCTCCTGCCGTCACATTAGCCATCATGGACATCCCTCTTGTTGTCTCTATGACAAACAGATAATTATGAAAATATATAGTTTTCTGTTATCCATTTTTAGACAATGTACACCAAAGACTTAATCATATGTCGTATGCTCATCACGCATGCGTACACCTGGTGGGTCACCTGCAGCAGGTGACTTGCTTGGTGTGTACCGATTACTATTGCTGGTAGGAAAGGCTGCAAGTTTGAAGGTATCAAGCTGCGCAAGCAACTAAATATCCGAAGAATTTTTGCAGTTTGGTAGCTGATTTGAGATTTTACTATCTCAAAGAATTAATTCCATGTGATATTTTACACATGTACTCTGAAACCACGACGGTTTGTTTTTTTTCAACAGGAGATTACTAGCCAAATACTCTGCACGCCGCGCGTGTGCAGTGCGAGTTTGAACTACCTGACTTGATATGCCTAATATGCTTTCCTAGTTGCCGGAACGTCTGTGTGTGCTTACATCAGCATACACCAAAAGAATAATAATCCCTACAAGCGTAGAAACACACATTCGAAAAGCCAAAACGGGCATTCCGGCTTACAAACCAGCAAAGAACTCAGAAAGTACATTAAGTAAAAAGCGTAGGACTAATTCATGCAAAGAGACGCACCCAACAGTTTTCAGTAATGACAGAAAGGCCCAAAGAATGTTCGGGATTGACGAATAAAATAAGGAACTATCCTACTCGTGTACCATTTGTATATTGTCCTTAATGAAATACATATCTGAGTTTCGCTTTGATTGCATCTGTTTATATATCCAACGTGGGAATCCTACTTAACATGGAGAAAACATGGTCCCCAGCCCCTGGTTAAGCGGAATTAGAACACTACGTCCGTATTACACAAATATCGCAGTTTCAAATTTGAAACTCGTAGTTCGTGACTATTTCCAAGTGTGAGCACAGATATCGGTACGCCGCTTTTGAAAGCGGCCACAGATGTACAGAAGTGATCTTGAGGAATCTGTCTGTTCCGTTTCACCAGGTCAACTTATTTTAGCTGTTCATGTAAATAATTAAAAAGTAGCAACTTAAACGTCCCTGGAAGCATGGATTTGTATGCTACAAAGTTGACAGCTTCCAATATTGAACGATTACATGATAGAAAGTAATGGACTTCTGTTAACGGTTCTCGGAGAACAAACTCGTCGTCAGATATTTTTTTCTCCGCACTGATATCTGAAATAAATCCCTGCATAAACTCGGTTGTAGTCTCGTCAACCTTTCTGATACGTTTTTTGCCATTTTTTTTCTTTTTATCAACCCACACCGAGTACGACGTAAAACACCGGTGAAATCATTCAATCCACACATCTTTAGTCTGTCTGTCGCATCTATAAAATTACTTATATGCGATTGAATTTCGTTTAGTCTTGGTGCACATCATTCACTAGAATGGAACCATCGAAAAACATACCACCACAGAGCCAGGATTCTGCATGAGGACCATTATTGTCCCCGAGGCTTACTCCCAGACATTGTTTTCCTGTAAACGCATGGTTATTAAATGTGAAGACCACGCAGCATTCTGAGTCATTCTAGACCACCAACGTGTAATAAATTTCTATTAACACCATTGCATTTTTAAACCTAATTGTGCGCCCATCATGGCGCTGCGGGCGGGTAAGTTGCTAGGATGTAACCAATCATATGAAAAGAACAATACCCAACTAGGGTAAACTGACAAGAGATCGAATTTCACCGTAAAGTGTGGCCATTTACCAACTATCACGCTGTCGTCCCTTCTCTCGCTTTACTCTCTATGCTTGTGTCTTTTGCACCATAATATCCAAGACTTCCGAGAACACCACCGCAGATGCCCTGGACGAAGCCTCCAACACTGCCGAATCTAAGCGTAGAAACAAACATTTCTGTGCTAACCGTCCAGCAAAATGGCCGTTCCGGTTGAGTAATTGCAAGAAGCTCATGCCAAAATTTATGATGGAATGAAAACAACAAAGATATAAATTGGTACTGTATACTCTATCGAAAAGCACTCAAAAGTGACAATTTAACATTTTGAGTCATTCTCGACCAGTGACGTCTAATAAATCGCAGTAATATCACTACATTTTTATCTAATTCCGCTTTCGCCATAGCGCTTGGGGGAGTATAAATTGTTACTTTTTCAAGACTTAAATGAAAAGTTAGAATAAAACTCTAACTGAGGTAAACTGACAAGAGGGCGGATATCATCAGTTAGGTGTGACGATGTACGAAGTACAACAGCGCTGTCGCTGCTCTGCTATTGCTCTCTGTAGTGATTTACATTTCACACGTGTTTTTGTATGGCAATTGTGTGAATGATTCAGTTGGAAATATGTTTGGTGATTATCGAGTCTGGACATTCTTAGCGTCGGATCACGAGTGAAACGTGAAGGTTGGCTTGGCGTTTAGAGACAAATACAACTGTTCAGGGTCCCCGAGTAAGGCGTTCAGTATGAAATTGTCTCGAGAGCACAAGAACGATCGACAAATACATCGGCTATCATAGATAACGTAGAGGTGTGAAGGCGCCAGTAAGAATTGTTGATTTCTGGAATGGAGAAAAAAATATTCTTTCCATTTAAGCTATTAAGTGCCACGTTTTTGAGCGCTATATCGGGGGGCCTAATTTACTACATGTACTTTGCAAGGAGTTACGTGAACAATTGGAGTAAAACTCGGATTCATGAGAGGCCTGATATCGCGGGTAATGTGTGATCATGTACCAAATATGAAACTGTTGTCGCTGCTGTGGTTCCACTCTCTATGCTGTAGTACATCCAAGCAATAACAGGAACTCTAACCGCTTGGGTTAGCTCAGGTAAATTCACGGGTGGCTGGATTCCATTGTTACGGATGATCATATGCCAACCATCAAACTGTGGTGATAGAAAAATGGGGAAAATTAGCCATATTTATACGCGCACCCAGCTGAAATATCGAGAACATATGTAAAATTCAGCAACTGACCCAGAATCGGAAAAATACAAACGACCGATCACGCCAAAAATGTTGCTTTTCAAGCTGTTCCACGCTCGATTTGACCAGTAATACCCCTTTTGCTCCAAACCACAGTATCGCAAGCAGACACATTCTGACATAATCCTTTACTAACAGAAAAGACACCTTCTTTTTTCAAGATGGTTTACAAACATGGTTTGTAGCCTTAAACGTACGATAAATATAAATGTGACAGCGGCTTTGTGTGTGACGTTATGGACAAAGGCGGTAATTCCGTAAGTTCTTTCCTCAGTCCCTAAGTTCGAAATTCAGCTAGTACAAGCAACGTTATGACTTTACTGTGATATAATTTTTTATTCGTATTTGATGACATTCAATAAATATGCCAGTTAATGACTACATCAGACGTTCTTCTGTTCGATTTTGCAAAATATACGCTGCCATGGAAAAGACTAGTTAACGCCTCTTGGCCACTTGCGGTCAGTGGCTTTCAATGGTGTTTTCCGCTATAGCTTGATTGACAACTGGCGGTTTGAGGTGGCTTGTCGGACAAAAATTAATGATATAATGTCCTCCATCCTTTGCTTCCATTGAAACAACATTCTGCCTGATATTCATGGCATCCCCCTGAACCGGGATGCTTGTTGATACTTGATCCAGCCTGTCTCAAAACCTGTCCCATTGTAGAAATGCCCTTGTTTTAGAACATTTCAATTTGAACCCATGTGCTGTACAGTCAAGGCTTCTATTCTGGCACATCAGAAAATGGAGACGTGTTACAATGAACTATTTGTACAGGAAGCCCAATAGACATGTATTTCTTACCTTGATGAAGATTTCCAGCACAGCGGTTGGGAATCAATCTGTAAGGAGCCTACTTGAGCCACAGTTTGCTTCCTCTAACACTAACGGTTTTGTATGTGTTGCTTTCGTTGTTACACTAAACTTTTGATTACATGGTGTGAGAGTCACCCTCCTTGTGTTGTGGTCACCTTGGGGACTTGTGTAACTGTAATGCAAATGTGTGAGTGAGCCTCGAATCGTTTGTGTGGGGAGACAGCATGTATCTCTCTCCCTGGTCCTATGTAGTCAGTGGTGTGCCACACCCATCGGTATCCTCAGATGGACGGGTAGGTGTACTGGTGCAGGGCTAGCCAGGCTCTTGCAGGCAGTGTACTCGTGATCTTGCCTTGAACAACAACAGAGGTGGTTGAAAGACCGGGCAGTGTTGGGGTGGGGAACAAATGGCCTCTGGGGTGGGTTGTATATACTCTGTTTTGGACTGATTTCAGCAGTTCTGAATGTATATGCATCGGAGTACTGTACAGTATTGGTGAACAAATGTACTACGTAGCGGCTTGTCCTCTAGTGTATAACTGGAGTAATGTGTAACAGTTACAACTTATAACTTCAGTAATAGTATAAGAATCGGTTACATTCAACCGCCGTGTAGTATCAGGGCTATATATTTCAGTAATCTGAGCTCATGCTGGCTTCCTCTCCCGCCTTACGTGGGAAGGTCTGCCAGCAACCTGCAGATGGTCGTGAGTTTCCCCATGTCTCCACCCGGTTTCCTCCCACCATAACACTGGCCGCCGTCGTACAAGTGAAATATTCTTGAGTACGGCGCAAAACACCAATCAAATAAATAAATGAATAAATAAATTAAAAAATATTCCCATAATTTGGGTGCCTCCGTGGCCCAGTCAGTTAGCGCACTAGCGCAGCGCAATGGCCCAGAAGCCTTCCACCAATGCGATGGCTGTGAGTTCAAGTTGGATCAGTTCTAATCCAATCAAATTTTTGTTACTATTTTAAAATTGCTTAACTAATTACCTTTCACAAAATGTCAGTCTTATCTCTGCACGTGTTACCGTTCAGAATCGATAATAAAGAACGTATAATTTGTAAATGTTAATGCCGATGGCTTTATGACTTTTTCAAAACCTTAGGAGCATTTTTACGTTATAAACGGTACAGGTTCGATTTTTTTTCGGAAAGGCTATAATTTTAGATATTTGGGGTTAATAGAGAAAATTTCACTTGAATAGCTAATATAAATATTTTTGCCAATATCGCTTGTATAGTCCCTGTAGTATACAGTAGAAGTGTATATTCGTCATTTAATACAACAAATCCAGATACGTTTCATGGTGTTCCTTATGTGATGACCTATTAAGGAATTATTCAAAAATTTACATTTCTTACCTTAGAAAGATGTCTTCTTCCACTATCTGGTATCCGCCTGTAAACCTACTTGCACGACCGACGGGTACAATAAGCACTGACTAGCCATTATATTGGGAGAAGGTATATGTTCTATTCTTGAGAGAGAAAATCCCAGGGATTAAAGACTGGTTCAAAAGAAGTCTCTGCCTGTTTCTATGTGTTAATCCCCAGTTTGACCTATCGGTAGGATCTCCCCAGAGTCATATGTACAGAACAATGATTGGCTATGTTGTTTTTCAATGGGCAAATATAACAAAGCTGTAGAGCCTGTCGCCATGTCGCCCCGACTTGATGAGGACTCATTGAGGGTGCGGTTCCTAGGTTTTGAAGTGTACAGGTAATAAAAGATAAGGCTGCTTACAAATGGCGTTCCAGGGTTACGTGTGATCACATGCCAACTGACAAACTGTGCTGATAGAAAAATGTTGAAAATTAGCCCTATTTATACCGGCAAAGTAATGTATGGGTTACCAGAAGTAGCAAAGCAATTATATCACATTTTGTTTAAATGATTCTCGCACAGGTCACCGTATGACCGGCGTTAAAGCATGATGCGTCCTGTGTTTGTCTGATCACGTTCCCAACCCAGATGAGCATAGTAATGCATTGGTTGCCGGTTTCACGGGTGGGGCAACATTGCAAGCTGAACTAAATGAGGCCCATCTTACCGAACCGACCGTGGTGATCACATCTGTGTTGAACTGACACAACTCGACGACAGTTTGGGGACGTTTACTACAGAAGGCCCAATGCAACGATAGATTTTCTGCGGTACTCTGGCGGAATTGTGGACAGTGGACTGTGGTGTTGTAATTGTGAATGTGCTATGTGATGTGTATAGTGTGGCCACGTGTAGTGTGTTGTTTGACTTGTTGAATTGTCGAATGTGACTGATTTAAAATGAATTCCTCCGGGATGTGATGGTAAGTCAATTAACAGTCCAGATGTATTAGGGTGATATCAGTAAAATGGCTAATACCATGCGTCAGCTTGCTATGGGCATACGAAGAGATGGTGCTGTTCCACTCTCATTGGCAATGACACAGCGTGTAATATTTCAGAAAAGGACAAACACATAGAGGGTGCAGATGAGGCAAGATGTATTCTGGTTACCAGTACAAGTCAACGTGTACATCCATCACTGTTGCCAAGCATGGTGGAGACCCTCACTCGTGCCTTACTCACTGCTACATTTACAACGTGTACATATATTGTTTAAGACAACTACATTTTCCCCTCTCTACAAAAGAGTTTCCTTTATAAAACTAGACACAATAACTGTAATTGTCCTTAAGATTGAATTAAGAGAGAGCACATAGTGAAGTCATAATCAACAGAACTCGAACAATGTTGCCTTTTTTTCAAACGCTACTTGTTAAAAACAATCAAAGGCATATAAACTACCTTGTTACAATGCTGAACAGCTGAAAAAGAAAATATTCTCAACATCTGACATATACTCGCATCCAAACAGGTTGATTTCTCGTCCGTCTTGGCCTATTACAGTTAGTTACTGCCTGTTGTGCTAATAGATTCACAAAAATCAATATGATTAACATTTTGACTTGGAGAAGTACTGGAAGAACCTGAAAACTGAGCTAATCTCTGAACATTCCATGTTTTTCCATCAGCAGTTATGTTAGTATTTGGTCCAACTTTCCTAGTTATCTGTATCGGACAGGAAAATTTACTTTCACCTTTTGGAACATGTCCAGTTCTTTTTACTCTAACTAAATCACCTGATTTGAAGGTTTGTGATTTTGGACCTTTGCGTTTGTTGGTGTATGTAGTGTTTTTTTCTTGTTTGGATTCCACGCATTTGCGCAACATCCTCCCTTCGTTAAAAACAGAAGACTTAGTAGCATGGACAATGTCTAACTTAGTTTTCATGTGACGACCATGGAGTAAAACAGAAGATTCAACTCCAGTTGTGAGCTGGAGTGTGCATTTGTACACAGCTAAAAAATCTCTGACTTACTTTTTGACTGCTCGTCCTAGAATCTTAGCAGTTTGAACAGCTTCACTGAGAGCTTTATTAAAGCCTTCAATTTTTCCATTTCCTTCGGGATGATAAATGGCAGAATGAGTGTGTTTGATGTTTCTACCTGTAAGAAACGTTTCAAATTCATACGAATCAAACTGTGGTCCGTGGTGGGTAACAATTTCCTCTGGGAATTGCTCGCTAGAAAATACAGACGTTAGAAAGTCAATTACTGATTGTGTTGTTGTACTTTGTGTATAGCAAGCTTCTGGCCATTTACTGTAATAATATATCAATGTAATGGAAAACCTATTTTCGTGAGAATGGTATGGTCCTGCGATGTCTACCCCTAGTTTTAACCAAGGGCTAGTCGGTAATGGCACAGGTTGCATCCGACTGTTGTGACAAATACTAGTTTTGTCATTCATCTGACAAACGGAACAATTTCTGACAGCATCACGGACTTGTATGTCCATCTTAGGCCACCAAAACAACTGACGTAAACGCTGTTTTGCGCGCGCAACTCCTTGGAGTTCGGAATGACCTAGTTCAATAACTCTGGCGGTTAGAGATTTAGGTACCCCAACGCGCTCGTTTCGGTATACCACGTTATCTATCATGGAGAACTCATTGCGTACAGCGAAGTATGGTTTTGCATCGCTTTCAACGAATTTGGCTTTGCTCGACCATCCCTTTTCGATATAGCCTTTAACAAGACCGCAAGACTTTTATAGTTATAGCTTCAGTCAATTCAGCTTTCGTGATACTGGTGTCTGGTAAGAGTATTTCACAGACAAGATCGACTTCCCTATCAACGTTGATATTGCAACTATCATTCATTTCGGCAGGTAAACGAGACAGAGCATCTTTGTTTTGAACACCAGGTTTGTACTGCAATGTGTAATCGTAATACAACAGCCTGGCGTTCCATCTAGCTATCAGCATAGATCTGTGACCCGAGCCTGATGTCGATAAGAGTGTAACCAGGGCTTGGTGGTCAGTTCTCAATGTGAACTTTCTACCCCACAGGTAGGCATGCCACATTTCTAAAGCCCAAACGCAAGCTAAAGCCTCATGTTCTCCTACTGAGCAACGTTTTTCAGCATCGTTCAATTTACGTGAAGCTCACACTACCGTAACTTCATCACCATGATCATTTATTCGAGTCATAATTGCACCGATACCGTAACCGATGGCGTCACTTTTGACGATCATTTCACTATTCGGATCAAACAAGGAGAGGGCAGAGCTATTTATGGTAGCCTCCTTGATATCGTGAAGAGCTTGGTTAGCTTTGGCTGTCCAATTAAATTTCACTGTAGCTTGTGTATCTCTGATCGGTTGCACCAGTGTAGCAAATTGGGGAACAACCTTTGCGTAAAACTACGTCAGACCTAAGAATGAACGAACTTGGTCTGAATTCGCAGGGCATGTCGCGTTCGCGATCCCTTGGATCAGTTCAGGACTTGGTCGGATACTTTCCACTACACTACATCACATTATCAACTACATTTCCTAACACCTGCATACTGGACACAATAAATTCACATTTCGTGTTCAACTTGATACCCGCATCAGACAATCGCTTGAGTGATTTGCGCAAATTTACATCATGATCAGCTTGAGCTTTACCGCAGAAAAAAATGTCATCAAAGTAACAGAAGACTCCAGGTAAATTACCTAAGACAGAATTAAGAAGCCTCTGAAAGCACGCTGGCGCGGATACCCGTCCAAAACAGACACCCTTATATCTTAACAATTCCTCATGTGTAATGAAGGTGGTCAGATCACGACTTTCTTCAACTAGCTCAAGTTGGTGATAACCTGTTCTGACTTCAAGCTTTGAGAAAACTTTTGCCCCATGTAACCCTCTGAGCAACTCATAGATATTCGGTACTGGGTATTTTTCAATCACTATCGACTCATTTAATTTCAGCAAGTCGACACACACGCGTGTTGCATCATTTTTCTTCCACGCAACAAATATCGGCCAGACCCATTCGGAATCCTCTACGCGCTCAATAACATCCTCTTGTTCAAGACGTTTTAACTCTTTCTCTACCTCAGCTCTAACGGCGAATGGAAGTGGTCGCAACTTTTGTTGTACAGGAGTCGCGTTTGGTTTCAAACGTATTTTGTGTTTGTACCCTGAAATCAGACCTAGACCATCTGTACACACCTCTGGATATTCAGACGGTATTGTACAGTCTGTGGCAGAGGGGATTTTGTTAGTGACAGTGTGCAGAGAATGTGTTACATCACTTGACCTACTTTCTGTGCTTTGATCAGCTGACTGAGTAGGCGTGGTTTGGGTTGGCGTGACATTGTGAGCAGCAAAACATGACAACGTTTTACCCTGAATGTTAATGCCTAATGCTTGAATTACATCTTTACCCAGAAGTGTAGAACCTTGTTTAACAACATATCAGACAGCAGTAACGCATTTTCTTTTCTGCTGAACATTACATTCAAAACACCCAACAATTTCAATGTTATCTCAGGTGTAGGATCTGAATGGTTCTTTGCATGGTTTTAAAGCATCATGCAGAAAGTACTTTGAGTAGAGTTTTTCATTGGCAAGATGGCTAGAAGATCCACATCTGTAGCATTGTTCTTTCTTCTGTCCTGATTGTCCACGTTTCCTTTGCTTGTTTCAAGCTAGACGGGGCTGGACTATAAGATTTTTAACAGAATTAGGCGATCTTGAATCCGCTTCGAAGGTCTGTGCCTCTTTGATAGCAGTTTCAACACGACGGGTGAGGTCAATGGCGCGATAAAGTGTAAGGCCAGGCTCCATGGGAAGACGTTCTCTGGGACAAGCGCACGTAGTTTTCTCCGCCAGTTGATCGCATATCATCTCATCTCCCATATTACCAAATTCACATGTGACAACCAGCTCAGGTATTGCCGAAATATATGTATCGACGGACTCACCTGGATGTTGACCTCTCAGATGGAAACGATGGCACTCAGCAGCCACGTTGACAACACGTCGAAACCAGTTTTGTAAAGTTGCCAGGGCTCGAATGTGTAGCAGTATAGCTCGTTTTCGTTCAGCTGATCTGTCTTGTATCCCCGCAGCGAGCATGTACTTTTCGAACAGCCGCCTCCACTGGACCCACGGCATGCATGGTCTTCCTGGTGTAGACGGAAAAGTCACCGGCGGTGAAAAATCTGCGGTCGTCATGATCCCAATAATGTACTAGAGGTGGACAAAGTTCATCCTCGTCGCCATTTGTAGTATTTCAGAAGAGGACAAGCACACACAGGGTGGAGATGAGGCAAGAGGTATTCTGGTTATCAGTACAAGTCTACGTGTACATCCATCACTGTTGCCAAGCATGGCGGAGACTCTCACTCGTACCTTACTCACTGGTACATTTACGTGTACATTGTATAAGACACTACACAGCGAACAACTGACGACTAATGATAAGGACTTCATCAAGCTGCAGCCACAACACTTTGAAGCGCACCAGTAGAAGTGATATGGTTACTACCCGTATACCTCTGTTAGTTTCTAAAAGGCGACAACAGAATTACGTATTTTATGGTGTTCAAACCCACTGGTTACCACTGTAGAATTGTGAATTTCTTACACATCGAGTGTTATTTGGTTAGCTCTGACTTAACTTTGCTCATGTAAATATGCCTGCAAATGCTGGAAATGATATCTACCTGTCCTTAGATAGTACGATACAGAAAATTAAAATCATTTATTAACGATCCTGTTGTGAGGTTTGTGGAAAAGCATGAAGTGGTCTTTATCATTATTTGACTCTATATATCATTAGATCATAAAATATGTTTTTTAATCATTTTGGATTCAAAAATGTTTGTGGCGACAATGTCTAAAAGTGGTTCTTGCTAAATGTTACGCCTTCGGTTGTGTAAGAAGGCAGTGTACAGATTTAGCTGGGTTTTCGGATACAACTGCTTTGCACAAAGCCCCTTGCGTCATCCTCCATCCTTTACGTCCATTCCAAAAATGGATCTCTTGACCAAATTCAGGAGTATTTGAATTCAGCTCTGCGTGATGTGTGTTGGGACTCCATCTCCGAGGCCAGGTGGACCGTTACGCAGGAAAATGTTATCTCCAGTTCACCAGTTGTATTGGGTCAAGCAATTCAAATTGCCTTGAAGCTGCAGTTGTATTTCCTTGAGATTCTTGACACAGCTTTACATGTGGAAATGTCTCTAAGAAAATCTATAAAACGTCAAGAAATTACAACTAATACGTCCAATATTTCTTGAAAACTTTGCGAAATAACTGAGTACATGTATTACACATTATATAATCCAATGATGTTGTCTAAACAACCGCATGCGGAATGTTATGTGACACGTCTGGCAGTTGGCATGCCTCGTTAGTGGAAAGAAACTAAAGTTTGAAAACGGCATACTTGTTTATAAATGTTTTAATTTGATAACGAAAATTGTAATCTGTAAAGCATTCCCAAACCAGTGAACATGATACACTGTGTTTATTCAGGCCGACGGGGCTGGCGGAGCCGATGTGATTGCCATCGCAGGCGCTTGAGTTGACCCTGGGGCGCCTGAAAGCGCTATATCAGAAAGAAACATTTAATATAGACACAAAGTTATCAGAAGTAGGAGACATCATTTTATGCTGTACATATCATTTTATATATTTAGTTTAGAATTGGCGATGGAATGTATTTCCTTTGGAGTTTTCGTTTATACAATACATGCAGTTGAACCATCACGCTGGAATCATTGTCTACGCAATGCTGATTCCCTACAAGTGTGAGCGGTTAGACCTCCATCTACCAGGTGCCAACGTTCAAGACAGTTTTAATTCGGAATAACCAACCGTTTTGAAAATAATTCACGAAGTCCAAAATAGGACAGAAACGGTCATAAGTTGAAAACAGACGAAGCAACACCAAAATAGACCTTGAGGTGTGACCTGTCACGCTGAAGCTAAGTTTTGCATCAATACAATGTGCCGTTTTGTAAAAAAGCCTGGAAAAATCTTCTCCGGATAGGTAGGGGAGTAAAAGCATTTTCACTTTGGAAGTCTCAGTAAAATATATGGATTTGATGACGCTGAACGTTATGTATTGAAAACTCCCCTGGTTTCGAAAACGAAACTTCCAATGTCAAGTGGTAATTGTCACGAAGAGGCATACTCCGATCATGATTAGTTTCCCACCGGAGTACTGCGTTACCTGTGCTCTGTCCCACCGTAGTACTGCGTTACCTGTGGTCTGCCTCACCTGAGTACTGCGTTACCTGTAATCTTTCCCACCGGAGCACTTTGTTACCTGTAATCTATCCCACCAGAGCACTTTGTTACCTGTAATCTATCCCACCAGAGTACTGTGTTACCTGTGCTTTGTCTCACCGGAATACTGTGTTTGCTGTACTCTATCCCACCGAAGTTTTCTGTTACCTGTACTCTATTCTACCAAGGTATTCTGTTACCTGTATGCTATCCAAAGAAGTATTGTGTTATTCAGAACATAAAGCGTTTTAATTATCAGGTGTATCTTACTATATTCGCAGATGTATGTGTATTCCAGGTGGGCTAGGTGACAGTACTGGTCATTCCACTGGCCCAGCTCATCCATGTCCATCATGCCGCAATCTTCTATACACAGACTGACGAGACTACCGGTCAGATAACAGGCAGGTTGACCAATGGCCCAGTTAGAGTAGCCGGACAGTGCTTGGCCTGAAAGCACAGGACAGCTAGTGACTGATTGGTGAAATAAAAAAAATTATATATATATATATATAATAAAACATCAATATTGTTCTATATCTGGTAGCCTTATCCTCGAATGAATGAATGAACGATTTAAGCCCCCGCAAGCAATATTTCTGTCATATGGTGGTGACATAATCACTGAGTTCACAATCCATACATTTGATAAGCCGTTTGGCAGTTCGCTAATCACATTAGTCGACAGGCATTTGCCACTGTACATGCGGTGTGAGATCAGGGGATTTGTCTGGTATCTGAAAAGGCATGATAGGTTTGTCCAACCCTCGCAAAAGGTATGATAGGTTTGTCCAACCCTCACAAAAGGTGTGACAGGTTTGTCCAACCCTCACAAAAGGTATGACAGGTTTGTCCAGCCCTGACAAAAGGTGTGACAGGTTTGTCCAACCCTCACAAAAGGTGTGACAGGTTTGTCCCCCCTCACAAAAGGTGTGACAGGTTTGTCCAACCCTCACAAATTCAGTGTAATGTTGTTAAGCACGGCATAAGGCACCAGTCAAATGACGAAATAACTTGCAAAGGTTTTCTCTCGTTATTTTCGAGTCAATGAAGATTGAAACGATGTTTGCAGTTGCATTGAATCTTCGTGTTAATAGTTTGGTTGATGCTATATAGAAAGATGCCATTCAGAAAGTAACAGTATTGTCGATATTTGGGATTTACAAGGGGTCGCTGGTTCCAAACCTGCAGTGTTTTCAGGAAAATTAAAGGAGTAGAAGTTGTGCTAAAACCTCAAAGTGTCAACCCCAAATGACAATAATACTGTCTTTTTGACAAACTGCATGATACACAAATGCATTTTCCAGCTGTCTTCCTCACTAGTTTCCACATGGAATTACCGCAGAAAATGATAAAATCAAATCTTACACGAAGTTCGGTAAAATCAAACACTACACACGAAATTCAGTAAAGTCACATCCAACACACGAAATGGAGTAAAGTCAAAGCCCACACAAAAAGTTAAGTAATGTCAAATCCTACACACCAAGTTAATTCGGTTATGTCGCACCCTACATGCGAAATTCGGTAAATTCAAAACGTACACAAAGTTCGGCAAAGTGAATTCCTACACAATAAGATTATTCGGTGAAGTCACATCCTATGCACGAAGTTCGGTATAAAATTCCAAACCTACACACGAAATTCGGTAAAGTCGAATCTCACACAAAATTTACTTATTCTTTGAATTGGTGTTTTACGTCGCACTCAAGAATATTTCACTTATACGACGGCGGCCAGCGTTATGGTGGGAGGAAACCGGGTAGAACGCGGGGAAACCCACGATCATCCATAGGCAGAGGAAGCCAGCATGAGATGGACTTGAACTCACAGCGACCGCATTGGTGGGAAGCTTCTAGGTCATTACGTTGCGTTGGCGCGCTAACCAACTAAGCCATGGAGACCCCCCCCCCGCCCCTCTGCCCACTCCCCACACAAAAGCAGATTAAATGAACACCTACCTGAACTACTGTACACCCATGTGCCTTCCTTGTCTGTGTCATCTATTCCAATCCACACACCCAGTTTGACAAAAGGCAAATTGTTGGCCGTCGTGTAAGCAAACTTCTGCATTTCCGCCGACTTGATCTCTATAAGGTGACCGCTCCGAGACTCGCAATCTTTCTTTGCGTCAGCCCAAAACGTTCTTATTGGAACGAACTCAAGACAACTGCTGCCGAATACACGGAGAGTGGAATTGTTGGGGTTCGCTTTGACGTTGTCTGGACATTCCGGGTCGGCTGAAAATCAAAACATGTACCTTAGTTACTTTGGCATTTCAATGGAATGTAAAATGCTATATAATCAATTTTTCCTTGAAACCGTCTCACCCTCGCTCTTCCCTAAAACAATTAACTCTTGTTTTAACCCCACAGTGCGGAGGGCCAAGCCAGGTAGCAACAAGTACTATTATTAAAGTCTTTGGTGTGATCACGGATATCCCGACCTCGAGGCGGACGCTCTAACCACCAAGCCACGGAGAAGGTTATCAGTCATGGGGATTAGCAATAACCAAAATACAACTATGACACCTGGAGATGGTTTACGTCTTACACATATACATGACGATGTCAGAAAACTACGACTGATTCCAGATGAGTCCCCTCGTTATTTCGTGTACACAAGTTATTACTTGAATTGGTTTTAAGCCGAGTTTTACTCCCGACACTTCAGTTTTCCCCGACGCATACACCTGCCACGCATACACCTGCCACACATACACCTGCCCCCTTTGAGAATGACGTTATTTTATTTATTTATTTGATTGATGTTTTACGCCGTACTCAAGAATATTTCACTTATACGACGGCCGACAGCATTATGGTGGGAGGAAACCGGGCAGAGCCCGGGGGAAACCCACGACCATCCGCAGGTTACTGGCAGACATTCCCACGCACGGCCGGAGAGGAAGCCAGCATGAGCTTGTCTTGAACTCACGGCGACCGCATTGTTGGGAGGCTTTGGGACACTGTGCTGCGATAGCGTGCTAACCGATTGAGCCACGGAGACCCGTGGCTTTTTTTCCTATTGCGGACTCTGCCACGTTTGTTGACCCACTATACCCGCGGCCTGTTTGAGGCAACTCTATATAAGAGGTTGCTGATTTTCGGGTATTGTATATGGCATGTTCAGGTATTTTATATGGCATCGTATTGTATCAAATTACTATGAATATAATGTCGTCACTTGTGGCTATTGTTGACAAGCGTGACCATCACGGTGGTGACAGTTGTCAGTTGACAAAATACATTTAGCTGATGCCTCTCACCAGTTTCAAGCAGTGGTGGTATATTCGAAAAGGCCAAAGCCTCCAGTTAGCTTCAGGCTGAAAATTTTCCCCAATTCTAGCTTGACAAAAATGTATAATAAACATGTATTCTTATGTGTTGCCTTGACCTACTGACACGTACAACAGTGGTACAAATAATGAAGACTTATTTTGGACTTAGTTGGTGTCCACACTAACCGAACAAATAGAAATGGTAGTTGCAAAAGTTTGTTGGGGAAAATGTCTTCAGTCTTAGAATATATCACTATATGACGTTCTAGTGCAATGCATTCTCTTTAAACTAATGTCATGAGCTGGGGAAGAGAAGATCGACATAAACTGGTGCACTGCTGCCGGGTCACCCATTACGGGCACAATAACGGATAGGCACTTTGTGCGTGGAGAAGGCTAACGAATTGAACTGGGAAACAACTGGTTATTTGTTAGTAGAAGAATAGAATTAGAAAAAGAGGAATAGACTCATTTCACAGCCCATGGGGTCTAGTTTTTATAATTAAATTAGTCTGATTTAAGTTCAATGCAGTTTAGCCTTTGTTTCTTTGACTATGAGACAGTTCATGTTCTCACGTAGCTGGTACAACACCACACATGACAACCTCTAAAGTCTATTTGAACAGGGCAATAAACTTTAATATCTCACATGCATAGTCTTTATATAGTATACAAACAAAAGCAATTCTACTGTTTCCTTGACATTGCAGCGAGGGATCTAATCACTTTGCCAGTTTTGTGTATTTATTTATTTATTTATTTGATTGGTGTTTTACGCCGTACTCAAGAATATTTCGCTTATACGACGGCCGACAGCATTATGGTGGGAGGAAACCGGGCAGAGCCCGGGGGAAACCCACGACCATCCGCAGGTTGCTGGCAGACCTTCCCACGTACGGCCGGAGAGGAAGCCAGTATGAGCTGGACTTGAACTCACGGCAACCGCATTGTGCTGCGATAAGTTGCTAACCGACAGAGCCACGGAAGCCGGCAGTTTTGTTTATATTAGGTACATAAATAAATCTCCTTTATCCTTCAAGATAGCTTCAATGTTGTGTGGAGGACGTCATTATACTGGACGATCAAAGGAAGATTGACAGCAGGTGAGACGCTGCGGGGAACCAACATCTGTCGGCTTCCCACTCTCTTGTCTTGTTGTGATTTAATTAGGGAGAATCGATATTTCTGGATAATCATGTAAGAAGTTTACAAAAAGTAATGTCGTGATTTGCTCAGCTGATTATGACATATGGTACGGTATCAGCCTTTCGTGGTTTAGGGTATTCAGCCTGCTACAATTTCAGTCACACCATCTATTTTCTTTCAGGTTACGTGTGAACAGGCCCTGACTACCCTACTGTCTTCGCTGGTTAACCAGCTATGCATTGTAAGACCACGTGCTTTGGTGTCCATTTGCGTTGTAAGGCCATAATAATCATAATAATCAATAACTGCAAGTTGGTTTGCTTTTATGTATTGTAAGGTACAATTATCACATGTACTTTCTCTGCTGCTTTGGTTTTCGCTTATATCTGTAGTCCTGGACTAATTATCACACAGTTTTAGTTGAATTCACTTAATGAAACTTTTTGATTTTGATTTTTTTCCCTGTAATATATGTCTTATGTATTCTGGCGATACCGTGATGCCTCACAATAACATGGTCGCATTGAAACCACAGTTTTCAGCCTTGGAGTGGACATGTTATCTACTTTGCAATGTGCAAGGTAACCAACCATAATAAATACTAAATGCAGCGTCTGGGTTTGTGTTGCCCCCTGGGTCAGCTTCCAGGGGCCGATAATTCCAAGGATAATTTTAACGGAAGGTGTCTGACCCCGAAACATTGTAACCTTCCACTGTGATGCAAATCGAGTAAGCGTTTGGTCTACATCTTAAGCTGTATAAATGTTATCGCCTCTACTGTGGTTTCTCTCAAAGCTATATGCTTATAAGTTTTAGCGTCATTGTACGCAGAGGGTTCATCCTGGAGAGGAATATCAATGGTGTAAATATTTACAATTAAACTGTCTAGAATTTTCAAAGTCGTAGTCTATGTATATATATATGAGCGATGTAAAAAATTATATTTTTTACTGGATAGTTAGGCTTACATGCCATTCGATGTTGTCAGTTTTATCTCTGTACTTGCTGCACTTGGAACATTTTCAAGCTACTTGTTATTTTGTTGGACACTTCATGTCTTAGTTTGCATCCCTCATTGACTCTTTTTACTTTTTATCATAGTTTTTGACTGGAAGTGACATTGGCCTGTCTAAAGCGCCCACCCGGCATTTAGAACGCTATTTGTCCGACCGGGGGAGTGTAACTAAAAATTCATTGGCGGCGTGCTGTATCTATGACCGATTGGCTTAGAGCGTCGAAACCGACATTCGAATATCAGCCGTTAACCAAAATGGGCGTTCCGGTTCATCAATCACAAGTTCAGAATCCAAAAACGACAAATAAAACAAACCATCAAAGAACTAAGAAAGTATATTAAATGTATAGAATTAGGATGGATTCAGGGCAGTGTTGTCTTTCACTTCAGGAATTCAAATGGAACTATGGAATTTCCTGTCTCTGTGGGCTGAAATTCACTACGACAGGAATTGTGGTCAGTTGTTATCTCCGTAAGAAACGATATTTTTGTTATACCATATGTCTGTAGACAGGGACACCCGTGTCACCTACAAGAGTTATCATCTACGCAGTAAATCATACGTTTCAAAAATCACACAATCATCAGCTAACCCTACCTATTTGATACTTACCTTGGACTAGATATGCACAGAATGCATGAAGGAACACGACCAAAATTGTGATTTCGATACGCGCCATGTTCAAGACTGGTCGGGTCTTTACGAAAAGCTGCTGTGAAAAAGCTTAGTTGTGCGGAGCCCGGTAAAGAGCCCTGGATCTTATCTTTGTTCCACATAGGGATATCTTTGCTGACGTGGTAAGATCAGATTAGGACAGGTTAGTATGCAAATGCCACAAAGGGGCCTGCACACAGCACAGGCCTGGAAGTGCATTTGCGAGTATGTGTTATTCGTGCACTGTCACGTGAACATTGCCTTTCGTGTTTGAACCCACAACCTCAGGCCCCGAATCGCAAGCAGTGGTCCCCGATTCACGAGTAGAAGGCTACGAATCGCAGGCAGTAGGCCCCAAACCACTAGAAGGCAACGAATCGCCAGCTAGTGACCACGAAGCACGAGTAGAAAGCCCTGAAGAGTGAGTAGAAATACATCCAGAATCCCCAGTGCAGCAGTGCAACATACAAGTGCAAACACATTATGTTATGGACAAGATGAAACGCCGTTACACCTTCGCTACGTAGTGTGCTGGAATACCGCCAAAGGTTTGCCTGAATACCATAACATCATTTGTAGTAATAGCTTAATATATGTTCTGCCATGCATCATTAAGAGAAGCTAGTATTCGTCAGTTGAAAATATTAGCTATCAGAGTGTAGATTAGTCCAAATCGCTAGCAGGAAGCACCAAATCGCTCCTAATCAACAGCAAAGGGTTTGATTATGTGACATCAGTACCCGCACTATCACCAGTTACATGAAGTACGTCCAGCGGGCAGTCCTCTACAGTACGGTTGAAAATAGATCTGTGGTCTGTTTCATTTTTCCCAAGACAGCTTTCGGAAATTCAAAATAAACATAAATAAATAAATAATAAGATATAAATAATAATATAAATATAATATAAATAAAAATAGGTAAATGTGGGAAAATTGGGGACATGAGCATGTGCCAAGTGACACACTGTCTCCCGCTGCCCCGGTTTTATTTCTCTGGTCTTGTCGCTTCTTTATATCGATGTAAATTTTGTAGTGATTTGCACAGATTTAGCAGTGACACTTGGTGGGTTTAACATTTTTTGACGCAGGTATCAAGCCATTTGACAAAAGATTCGAAACTCAGTAATAATGAGAGTGACAAGTTTTAAATTGTAGGTCTGCTCCTGAAATCTGATAGTGTACAACAGCTGTTAGCACGAAATACTAGTATTACATAACTATGAGGCGTTCTGAAAGCCACGTGATATTTTTCGGACGAATACAAAGGAATTTTTGGAGTCTACAGGCATAACTCGTGGTCAAAGGCTCATATTTCAAGATAAGACTCTTTCCAAAAACTGGACGGGAAGGCAGATCGCTTGGCGACAAAGGGACAATTAAGTCATTTGTAGATTTATGACAGATATTGTATATTTACGTTTGTGACATTCAGCTAAAACCCCAGGACTGTTTAGGAGGTACCATTTGAACATTTGTGGCATTCAGCTAAAACACGCACTACAGTTCAGGCGGTACCATTTGCATATTTGTGACATTCACATAAAACCCACTACTGTTCAAGCGGTACCATTGTGGTATTCAGCCAAAACCCCAGGACTGTTCACGCTGTACCATGTGGACATTTGTGTCATTCAGCTAAAACCGCGTGACTGTACGAGCTGCAGGTTCATGGCATCAGCAGAAACCGATTAACTATTTCCCCCCTTCCCCCAACCCCATTAATGGTGTCCACCCTGATAACAGACAGATACGGAAGACAAGCCAGAACGACTGGAGAACGGAAGTTTATCTGCAGCCATAAAACTGGCCACCATCGTACAAGTGAAAAATTCTTGAGTTCAGCGTTACGCAGTAAATAAAATAAATAAAATGGAGGACACTGAAACCAGGGATTTCATTATCCCGTTTCGCTCCTTTATCTATTTTTCTGGAAGTCTACCAGTATAGATTGACCTATGTTGTGTCAGATGGGCGCCTCCGTGGTCAAGTTCAAATCCAGCTCATGCTGGCTTCATCTCCGGCCGTACGCAAGAAGGTTCCCCAGCAACCTGAGGATGGTCGAGGGTTTTCTCCAGTCTCTGCCCGCTTTCCTCCCGCCATTATGCTGGTCGCTGCCGTATAAGTGAAATATTCTTGAGTACGGCGTAAAACAACAATCAAATAAATAAATAAATAAATAAATAAAAAATAAATATTGAAATTGAAATGTGAAAGTCACTGTGAAAACAGGTAATTAAAACATGTCATTTGCTGTAATTTGGGGCCTCCAAGCACACGAATAGACATATCTCTTACTGCGATCAAGAGGTAAACTTTCCATTCGTAAGTGTTACAAGGTTTTAAGAATACTTTGATACTGTGCGAAAAGAATTATAAAATTGTGTTATGGCGATCGGCCACAATGACCTTCTATACCTTTTCGACAATCCTACTCAACATATGGCAACTGTCTAGCTGATAAGGATCCATAGCCATAGGCGAAATGCAGGATATAACCTGTTACATGTGGCGTCGCACTCACCTGTCGCGTACAGTATTAATCGCATAACGAATCTGTATTTATTTATTGATTTATTTCGTTGGTGTTTTACGCCGTTCTGAAGAATATGTCACTCACACGATGGCAACCAGCATTATGGTGGGAGGAAACCGAAGACCATTTGCAGGTTGCTGGCGGACCTTCCCACGAGCGGCCAAAGACTAAGCCAGCATGAGCTGTAGCATATCTGTAAGACACTTATGGAATTAAAAATTTAGTTCTTCGCCTAATTGTTTAATTAAAATAAGTGAAATAAATTTGAAATCAATATAAAATAAGATTATTATATTCGGGGTATTTCGTGACTGAAACTATAAATCAGCCATTCCTTCAATCAGCCTAACCCGCTCCATTTGAAGAGATAACGATCATTAGCATACTGGATGCCCTATAACAGGTGAGAATGAGGAATACAAAACGCTCATAAATAGAAAAGCGGTATATTTTTCAATCCCGTAAGGTGTGAAGCAGGACTTGGGGGCATTGTTACGTCAAAAATTGATTGATACGCAATGTTACAGTACATCATTTTGTACTGTAACGTCGTGCTGTCTATAGAGTGACCTCATTATGATGAGCCGGGAAAGGAATAAATGACGTCAAGGCCCTGCTCTGGGGTTTTTGATATCCTCATTGGCGTTTTGCACTCCGCTACACATACACATGAAAGCGTAAAAATCCAGCATCAAGCTATTTCGGTGACCTAGCGCTAAGACAGGATAACGAGACACCGCCATACCGCCGTGTAAAGTATGCAATGAATACAAAGACACAGTTTGTGCATCGTGTTTTTATTTAAGGTACATTTTGGCAGTCTTACTTACAGATCGACCTCATACAAAATGTATTGCAATTATAGATTCCACTTGTGCTAAAGTGAAAATATTAAAGTGTAACTGCCGCGCGTTTTTTTTCTGGTTGCTTTTATTTGGTAAAGTTAAAAATAATGTGTTCGCCAAAAAAAGGCTTGTAAAAGCTGACACCTGAAATAAGAGAAAAAAATTAAACAGTTATAAGACTAGTCATCAGCATTAGACGTCATGAGGTAGAGCAGATATCTAGTTCCTTGATGGCTACCTTTACATTATAAGTTATACAACCGTGTTGCGCCTTGTTACGACCTGATATTTTATCCGAAAAGGGCAAGTGGAAATATTTATCTTTGAGATGAAATATCAAGCCGTGTACCCACACAACTTGCTGGTAATACGAATTTATCACGTTGAAGAGAATTACGGGCGACTTTTCTTGAATTAATACGGGTACTTCGGCAAACACATGTCGCGTTTTCATGGACACGTTGCCACTGTGCGACCGATACGGGCGTCACGGCACACGATGAGAAAAAGACATCTTGCGCAGAAAAATAAATACTTGCATTAAGTAGACTGATAGATAGCCATTTTCAATTCACTGTAATTGCCTCAAAAAAGATGACATGGGGCACCTTTTCACATGTTGTTGTTGTTGTTAGGTGCTGAATCATTTGAACTCTTTGGAAAATGAATCTAAGAAAAGTTATTGATTTGCACGCCGACATGATTGGCTGTGTAGGGATACAGAAAAAATCTCAAACGCACGCACTCGACTGTATCATTGTTTGATGAATACGTTAGCCTGTTCAAGCATTCGGGTTATTCCACCTACCTTTAGCAAGCTACTAGCGTGTGGCCTATAAATATGCATATCATATTGGTGGAAGACAAATGGTGTTCAACGGACATTAGATTGTCCAAACGATCATACTAGCGTCGTCAACCGCTTATTATCACCAAGACTCAACGTGAAAGCAAGGAAACCTATCCATTCCGTGTACAAGTCCGGGCGTGAACCTGTACCTTAAATGTTCTTGCGACTGAAAGATTAGCGCTTTAAACTCTTGGCCACGACGCTCTCCATAAAGTAATGTGGGATTACATGATCCATGATGCGCAACACAACACCTAAAGGTGTTACCCGGATATACGATAGTGATAAATTACGATATGTTTTTATTATTTTGTAAAGTTTTCTATTTCTAACACAGTGTTGGCCTAAGGTAATTGGACCTTGACCAAGGAGGTCACGTGGTAGAATTCTATTACTGCTACTTAAGTCTGGAGTTTTACCGGAGGCATGAGTAACGGCGCTGTTTTGCAGAGAAAAAGAAAACCCTGACAAATGCATAATAAAAACATTCTGGAGTAAGGTGTTAAGTCAAACTCAAAGAAATCATGAAGAAATAAAAGTCTTCAGGACTGTTACTCTGGCTTTTTACATCTGGGACTTTCTCCTTTTTTTCCCACGTCGCCACTTCCTCGGAACTTACCCGTGTCAATCAGAGTGTTTGGTGCCCTTAGAAACTCCCAATATGTTCTGTCACGGGTGAAGTTAGCCTCCAGATTGTTGATGGTTGTGACGAAATATCCCAAGGTCTTATTAAAATATTTCACTGTGAATCTGGGGAAGGAAGAAAAATAAAATAAAGGATTTGGTGCGAATGCGGTAGGTACTGCGTTAATGTAGATAAAAACCAGACAACTTTAGAATGCTGCAGAATCAAACCGCGAGGTAAACTGGCAAGAGGGCGAATTTCATCGATTAGGAAGTATGGTTATCATATGATAGCCAGCTTTATGTACGTGTCTGTAGTGTAGTATTACCGAATGTTTAGATCAAACGGCGATATATTGAGCATAGACTAATGGGACCCATGTTACGAAGCAGCCACAACTTGGATAACTTCCATGACACTATGCACTTAAAAGATATGTCACAGTGTCCGAGGGAGCGAGCCACCGACAGGCTGACAGCCCCACTAAACGACAAACAAACATAGCGACCGATCAATAGATAGACTCACTAACCGACACACAAACAGAGCGACCGATCAAAAGACAGACTCACTGACCTACACACAGACACTGGGACCGATCAACAGACAGACCCACTAACCGATAGACAGATCGATCGACCTACCAACAGAGAGAGCCACTAAGCAACAGACAGAGCAACCGACCAACAGACAGACCCACTTATCGTTAGACAGACTGACAGCCTAACAGACCCACTGAGAGATATTTATTTATCTATTTGATTGTTGTTTTACGCCGTACTCAAGAATATTTCACTTTTACGACGGCAGGGAGCACTGTGGTGGGAGGAAACCGGGCAGAGCCCGGCAGAAACCCACGACTATCCGTAGATTAGTGGCAGACCTTCCCACTTAAGGCCGGAGAGGAAGCCAGCATGAGCTGGATTTGAACTCAAAACGACCGGTAAGAGGATTCGGGTTATTGCGCTGCGCTAGCGCTCTAACCGACTGAGCCATGGTGGCCCCAAAAGATAGGCTAATGAATTAGACGTTGTATGACACGGATACAACGTCTTAAAGAGGTCCATCTGAAAAACCAGGGGCGTTTTCCTATCCGTATTTAGACACTTCCTAGGCTTTAAAATCTGCATATTCCTCAACCAGCAACGGTCAGCCGAATGGATCACAAAGTGCAGGAGTCTTAAAACCCTTCTGTTAAGCTCACATAGGCAGCGACCCCAGTTTTAACTACTTGTCGATCGCTAGACATTTTTGTTTATCGTAACTTAGTCGCACTTCGGGAATTTTCGGCTTTTGTGCTACCCTATGTAATAGTGAATCCTGTATCGAAAAACTCCACATCACGGAGATTACCGGATTCCCTTGACGGATGACCTAAACATGGCGGACTGAGGGAATTTTTGACGGAAGCACAGGTTTAAAACAGCCGATGTGGCCTTAACACAATCGTTTTGAAATCACTGCGACATGTTTTCTCCTCGGGTGATCATTGCTGATTGAGGAACATACAGATTTTAAAGGCTAGGCAGCGTATAAATACGGATAGGAAAATATCCCTGGTTTTTTATGTGGTTCTCTGTTAGACGGTGTATCCGCAGCATGCAACGTCTCATCCATTAGGCTAACTGAAAAACAAACTGACACACCCATTAACAGACAGACAGACCCACTAACAAACAGACAGCCAAACTGACAGGCTGACAGACCCACAAACAGACTGAGAGACTAACATATAACAGACGGACTGACAGACAGACAGACAGGCTGTTAAAGACCTGCTTTACCAAACAGATAGGGTGTCGCTTTGTCGGTAGTGATGGAGGGAATTTGGGGCGAAGGCTTGCACTCTAACTGAACATAGTTGATTTTCTAAATCAGCCATGCCCTCTATGATGATATATGGTACAGAATGTCATCAAATGTGAAAAGTGTTATCATACAGGAGCCTCGAGTATATTTAAACCCATTTGCTGAAGTGGTTCACAGCTGGCCACGCACCAAGATGGCCTGCACGTGTAAGCTTCAGTCAGTTTATGTAATCCACTGAAGTGGACCATATATACTCTCCCTTCCTATGTAGTCGACGGTGGCCTCCGTGGCTCAGCGCAATGACCCTCCCACCAATGCGGTCGCTGTGAGTTCAAGTCCAGCTCATGCTGGCTTCCTCTCCCGCCGTACGTGGGAAGGTCTGCCAGTAACCTGCGGATGGTCGTGGGTTTCCCCCGGGCTCTGCCCGGTTTCCACCCACCATAATGCTGGCGGCCGTCGTATAAGCGAAATATTCTTGAGTACGGCGTAAAACAACAATCAAATAAATAAATAAATATGCTGTAGATTGTCTGACAGTGAATTAAATAATTCTATCAAAGAGAACGCCGAATTTGCGGCTTGGTATATGCCAAGTCTGCGAGATCAAACGAATATAACTATACCTGAAATGGGAATCGCTTGTAGCAGCCTCCTCCATGACAGTCTGGAAGACGTCTCCCGTTTTAAAACATACAGTCCTTCTCAGGTCAAATGTTGGACGTTGCAACCGGTTTCTAACTGTATACACGAGTTTGGATTCACATCCACAGATGCGACTAAATGGAATAAAATTAGAGATAAAAGAAAGAGTCAATACAGATATCCATGTTCATTTTCATTGTTTTGCAGTCTTCCATTGTCTGCACAACATGATTCAGGTAGAGTCATGGAAAGAGAACGTCGCATATAAAAACCTTTTACCTCTACTTCAGCCCGTTGATTACTTAGATCGATTTAAACTGAAGACATCGCCACAGTCTATAAAATAATTTATAGAAGACAGGATAGAGTCTTTATGCTAGCAGTCATGCTTTGATAGCGTTATCGACAAAACACACGCTGTATATTATTTGCTTCGACTGTAAGGGCCATTACTTGAACCATTTTCATCAAGATTCGTAATCAGTGTCAGGTAACTTTTCTCGTATATCACGTCGCTTACATCGCTAAAATCTAGACGACGTCTTTCACCAGAGAAGTAACATGGAAAGTGACTTACATAGTTTTGTGAAAATGGACCCTGGCCTCTTTTTCGATCTGTATATTTTACACTTTTACATGCAACAGATCTCATTTCTGAAGGAGACAACAGTGAATACTCTCGCCGTCGTGCTTGTGCATTGTTAGTTTTTTAATCGAAACACAAATACGGGGATGCCATTGTGAGGCTGTTCATTTCTATCACTTCAACCCCTTACATGCGTAGTTTTAATTTTCCAGGGTGCACACACACATACAGAAATGTTCATCTATGTACGACCATTTCCGTGGTTGCCATAATGGTGCGGAAATTGCTCCCTGAATCACCCCTTAGTTTTTATCATTGTGATAAGAACTATAATTCACGCGTATCTAAACAACAATTCTTCAAAACTCGCTGTTCCACATACAGTTTTACATCTTAATGCGGAATACGTGTCTGTGTATTGATGTATCAAAACCCATGAAGCACCTCCCTTCGAGATCAGTCATTAACATGCTCCTGGTACAGCAACCAATATATTTGTTAGGGGTTATATTGTGTTCACCTGAACTCTTTTCAGAATTTTGGTCCGTGGTAAACGCAGTCGTCAAGATTAATCTTCCGGAGGGCTTTTGTGCACTGAATTAAGGGCGAAGAAATATACTAATCTTACTTATCGAGGGCAGGCAAATATTTTAAACTTTCCTTGAATTTTTGTTCAGTCTGCGGGTGGACTTGGGTTTCTCTCGGGCTCCGAGCGGTTTCAACCTACGGATGGTCGTGGGTTTCTCTCGGGCTCCGAGCGGTTTCAACCTACGGATGGTCGTGGGTTTCTCTCGGGCTCCGAGCGGTTTCCTCCACCCATCCGCCGTCGGATAAGTGAAATGAGTACGGCGTAAAACAGCAATAAAATAAATTATTTCGTAAATATATTTGACTGTATGTTACTCGATGAAGACAAATCTGAGTGCTATTTCGGCAGGTTATAAAGTTGGTTTTGAATAACCATTTCTTTCATGTTGATTGATTCATTAATAGCTATTAGATATGATGATGAGGATGATGTTGATTACATTTGCAAAAAAGAAACTTTTTCATCATACTTATTTTGTCGTTAAATGATGAAAAGAAATAAACCAAAGTAATATTATACAATAATTACCCTCTTAGTCCCTTTGACTGTGGTGCAACCCTCAGACTGCAAACAGCTAAAAGAGCCAGAAGAAGGACAAACTTCATGTTGAATAAATCTTAGAGCTTAGCTCTGGTATCTGGTTGAATTTAATGAATGTTCGTGCTGCACACCTTTATATAGGTTTACATCTCCAATGATGCATGATGTGAACATATTTTCGTAGAACTCAGAACTTTATACCGGGAAACAGTCCACTACAACGACTTCACAAACCCGGATTTGGATATTGAAGGATGCATAATTTAAATACTGTGCATAAAGCAGGGCCCACAACAAAAACATGCAGAACTGTTGTGGAATTATTTGTTCCATTGTTTGTTTTCTCTGGTATGTACAAGTTGAATTCATTTTGTCATTGTAAACAAGTCTTACGCACGATCACGGTCTGGGGAAGTGTGTCAGGAGAATCTCTATATACCCAGACGCGACATGCAAGAGCTGCTCCCAAAAAATAAAATGGCTCAATGTCATTACTTTTATATTAAGTAGTCAAACGACTCGACTTAGCGTTCCGAAATGGTTTTTGCAGAAATGGTCACCAAAAGCTCAGCAAAGACTATGGGGTCATTGGAATGGACTACAGAGCCACATGGCCGCATATCCCCTTTCAAGTTTACTTTCTTTAACCGTCCTAATTTGTTTCTCCATCTCCCCTGATCTGGCCTAGTTGCATGATTAATTCATGCTCTTACGTTAGCGCTTAAGTATATTTCCGAAGTAGTTCCGAATTACTTACTATAAAACAACATCACACCATTGCAAAATAGAAAAGCGAAACAAAAAAAAAAAAAAAAAAAAAAAAAAAAAGGAAGCGTTTCACGATATGGGCGCGGGAGGAGAAAGTTACTTGCAGTAGGCCTAACAGCTTAGAATACTTTTTACACATTTCTGAACAGGTTTCAATTTAGATTTATGCGCCAATACACGATTGAGATCATTGAAAATGTATTCTTCTGATTAAAAAAAAAACCGTCTTAACAGTAGAAGTGTTTAACAGTATCTTCAAAAAAATATTTACACAAACACGAGTTGTGCCACTGTAACTGACGAAGATGTGAAATTTTGAGATCCGATCGTTCCCAGTATGTTATTTGTGAATACACCACAATTAATTTCCCACTTACTTACATATTAACGCTTGGCCTCACAGCACTGCCCCTAAATCTGCAAGCTCTAAACCCTCCGGGTCTCATTGTCCTTGTCCGCTGAGAAAACTCCAGTCATATTCCTAATAGGGCATGACGGATGAAATTTTTCGCAAAAAATGGACAAACAGCTGACAGGGGCCAAACCCACCCAGTGACATATCAGAGAGGCATGATTAATCACTAGTTTTGTGGGCATCCGCCTCCATTTCCTGAAAAACACAAATTTTATACCTGGAATGAACCTTTGAAGCCTGACCTGCAAAATCATACCACCTAACAAGCAAAAAAAGTGAAAAAGCGGAGCAAAAGAAAATATCTCTAGAAAGGAGCTAGCTTTGTCCCTCCCGACCCGGAAGCATTAATTGTGGTGTGCCGCCATGTTAGCTGTTTACAAGCGAATAAAATGACATTTGAGCCTACACATCATCACTCTTGTCATTGTGTTGTCAATGATATAACACTCCGAGCAGTAATAAAGCCTACGCCAGTATCTCCGGAAATGGACTAGTTTGGTGGGTTTTTTCCCCCCCCTTTTTATAACAGATCTTGTTGTCATCTAAATATAAAGCCGTATATTATACTGAAATATGAAAACAACATCAAACATGTCTGTGTCTGAAACAGGATTTAGATTAAAGTCGATCACAGTTTGGTGACTGGTGTCGCTCTCCGTTAAAAAAATATCCGTTATACCGGTGTTTGTATAATTATGATGTCACCCGAGGCAATTAGTTCTTGGTAACCAAAACAAGCTTATGCAGTTTAACATTGTGAATTTTGCCCATGTAAGCCAGATCTAGGAACTGTAACAGCAGTATTTCCTGGTATCAGCGATGACCGGGTGACCTTCTCGTTCTCTGTAAACGAAGATAGCTTCTGTCTCTGCCTAAGGTTATAGGCTTAAGCTCCCCAAACTCAGTTGTCTGACAATTCAGTCGAGGCTCTCCTACTCATAAGTATTCATTACGTTTTTACATCCGAGCAAGATACTTTGGTCATTTAAACAGGGAGCAGTTAAGGACGAATTTGTAAACAACAGCTACAAAAAATGTACACTATATGCAGCATATTCACATGATTTTTCAGCTTGAATCTCTTGGCGCGGAAATCTATTCATTAGTTTATAGTGGGGCTAATTAATAACTACAAAAGTTATACTATATACCAGGGAAATGAAACCTTTATGGGAGACTCTGGCGGACGACACAAACGTTTTAAATCATGGTAAAGCACACCGGTTCCTGTTATGACGCTGCAGGGCTTGTGTACAACGTAAGTGTTTTATGATCGCACGTGCATTGAAAAGTGTGACGCAATCCAGGGTGGAAAAACTGGGTTCACAGCTTTGGGACGCTTTGTTACGCTGCAGGGGAGGAAGAGGGGGTGGCGGGGAGGAAATAGTTCTAAGAGTTCGCAATTTCTTGCTGTACATGGGCATGACTATACATACATTAAGAAAACGCACAATATACGTTAAACAGTTAAGCTAAATTTTATGATAAAACAGCCTCAACGGTTAAGGTAAATTAAGATAAACAGTGGCCAAAGTAGGAATTTGTATAGAACAAGCTTTCGTTGACTATCTGTTAGCTTCGTCATGTGTAGAGAAGTGGAATGTGGTCGGCAAATATAAACAGGACAGAACAGTGAGATGGTTTAAATGAGAACAGTTCACAGCCCGATACAGTAGCTGTCAAGGAAAATGTTGAGCTATTGTCAGAACAAAGCAAACACCAGGACGAAATGAAACGGAAAATGTTGAGCTATTGTCAGAACAAAGCAAACACCAGGACGAAATGAAACGGAAAATGTTGAGCTATTGTCAGAACAAAGCAAACACCAGGACGAAATGAAACGGAAAATGTTGAGCTATTGTCAGAACAAAGCAAACACCAGGACGAAATGAAACGGAAAATGTTGAGCTATTGTCAGAACAAAGCAAACACCAGGACGAAATGAAACTGAAAATGTTGAGCTATTGTCAGAACAAAGCAAACACCAGGACGAAATGAAACGGAAAATGTTGAGCTATTGTCAGAACAAAGCAAACACCAGGACGAAATGAAACTGAAAATGTTGAGCTATTGTCAGAACAAAGCAAACACCAGGACGAAATGAAACGGAAAATGTTGAGCTATTGTCAGAACAAAGCAAACACCAGGACGAAATGAAACGGAAAATGTTGAGCTATTGTCAGAACAAAGCAAACACCAGGACGAAATGAAACGGAAAATCCTCACCCACTAAGTTATGTTGGCTGACCTATGTGAAAAGTTACCGAAGTAACTGTAGTCTAACTAATGTTGATCTAATTAAACTAGGAAAGTAACAAATACTTTGTAAGCACTGCCGTCACATTGCGTGTCCCTCGTGAGTCTCAACTGTCATAATAATGCATGTATAGTTACATCCAAACCCACAAAAGCGGTCGTAATTTTGTTCAAAATGAAGGGGACGACCCAAAATCCGAACTTACATTTTAATTGCTTAGTGAATCTACGTGCCAAATTTCAGATGAGCTGTTAGCAGGGGATAATAACGTGGTAGTATATGGCCCGAGACATGCTGCTTGATTTTATCGGATTAAGCTTTTACGCCATGTTGAAGAATTTTTTACTTATACCAAATCAACTGTACCTGTAGGGGACAGTCTGCCCCTAGCATTTCGCAGAAGCAACTGGCATGATACTTTAAACGAATGACAACAATTTAATTTAACATATTTTGCCCATATAAGCCGCTCGTCAGATTCAATTCCAAGATCTAGGAACTGTAACAGCAGTACTTCCTGGTATCAGCGATGACCGGGTGACCTGCTTACTCTCTGTAAACGAAGATAGCTTCTGTCTCTGCCTAAGGTTATAGATCTTATCCCCTGCCCACCTGTGTTGTCTGACAATTTAAATCAGGTTCTCCTGCTACTCATAAATACTGATGATTACAACTCTGTTACCTGTTAAACAGAGAGCAGACTGTCTTTAAATCATAGAGAGTTATGTTTGAAGTCATTGAGGGGGGTGGGGTGGGGTGAGGGGCTAACTCTGAGAGCGGTTGTCCAAGATTGAATGTTTTGACGCATACTTTTGTTACTTTGAAGGAACTTGAGTGAATGGTATCTCTGTGGCCATTTCGAGGGAAACTGATTATCTGCACCCATATTCTTTTTCAAGACAAATGGAACGTCTTCCGAGGTCTAGCTGGTGCCTCTCTTTGATATCAGGTGGCATGACTAAATTCAGTTTCAAGATATATATACATACACATATATATATTTGATTATCTGTATTTATCGTGGAAACACAACAGTTACAGCATGTTTAGCGGCAGAAAAGAATCTGTGACGTAACCGCCTAAGCATTCATTGATTTTCAACGTGCAGCTTTACAAGAATGATGATATAACGTTATATCCACACTGTACTAAGCTGACCCTTTCCGCTGTATCTTTTTGGCTATGGTGTACAGGTCTGTGTGAGGACGTCGGGATTGACTTCTTGCACTGCCTTTCAAACCACATGCGCTGCATTATTAGATGAGTATGATAGACTCATGGTGTGTGACAATGGTTTGTCCGAAGATCAGTATACAGACTGTCAGACACTAAATGGCAACCTGTGTGATTTGTCCCATACTATCCATACAAACCATATCTACCCTTTCATGGCAAATCATGTCTAAGAAAGCAAAACAGGCCTCGCAAGCTGTATACATTGAAAACTATGGAAGGTAAGGACGAGTGTTCCCGAGTCTGATGCCTTCATACCTGATGAAACTATTGTAGTCAGAGGGTCCTGCGGCCAATGGACAAACTGGCAGCACCTTGACGTAAACAAGAGTTATCTGCAATTCGAACAAGGCATATTATACAATTATGATTTGATTTGATTGTAGTATAAAACCATGCACAGAAATTCTTCACTGATATGATTACGTTCGGTCTTATTTGTGGAAAAAGAGTTTCCATGGTAAACCACCCACCTTTTGTCATGCTACTGACGGACTTTCTCACATATATCGTATAGATGTACACATTATAATACAGGAAGACAAGTGGTCTTCAATGAATGTTAGAATCTGCAAACAGTCATAAGAGGGTCGTCGACAACTTTCTGTCAATCATGCCTCACAAGCAGTAAAATCGAAAGAATCTACAAATTCCTTGTCAAATGCCGGGATTTGAAAGGAATTTGAAAGGAAAGCACCCCTTTTATATAGTGAGAGAATATGGACGAAGAATTTGGGATATATCACAGGTAATAATGCACATCTGGTGCTATTTTAAATAGTGCCGTTTGGCAGCAGAACCCTCACAAGTGGAGTAAAATTTCCATATTTGTCATCAAAGAAAGTCCTTTTCCAAAGATATTAAAGAAAATGTTTTTTTCGGCAATGGCAGTCAACATAGTGCATATTCACAATGGCTCCGCATGTGTAAATCTGTAGAAGCACCTAATCTACCATTCTGTCAAGTTTCATGCTTTTAAGGCAAAATGCTCAATTTTTGCACAGATAGCCTCTTAATATTTCTGGCTGATGGACCCATCTTAAGAGGGTCAAAACGGGTAATCCCTACAGTCTTTCTGTCCAAAATACTGTCACAAGTATACGACGGTTATTTCGGAATAGAAAAATGCCACTAGCGTGGAGGAGAGCTTTTGTACTGGCCATCATGCTGACATCGTGTAGATGTTGAAATCCTGCAGTGTCTAACTTATTTGCCTGCCCAATCACCGTGACTGCTCAAATCACACGATATGGCAAAAAATCGGCGTACATCTGTTCATCTGTGGAAACGAGAACTACTTGCTGGAAATGGGATACTTCTCTTTATTCCCAGAAGTTATCCCTCTCAAAACAACAAGATGGAAAGCTGAGGCTTCCAAAGACGGTGTTTGCCGGACACGGAAATCTTGACATTGTAATGAGTGATAAAGGACAATAGTTTCCTCTGTAGACCTGATCGAGTTCAGAACTGAATGACATTTCGTGCATACCTCGTCTAGTGCACATTTAATGGACTGATAGAAAGCTCCTTGAAAACAGTTAAGGGCATCCTAACGATGGCACAAATCAACAAGCGGGACGTATTTAAAGCACTACCAGCCTCCATGTCCACACCAGTCCTAAACAAATAATACCCAGCTCAGCTACTCATGAGCAGACGCATAAAAAAAGAAGTCTACCTATGCGCTCACCCTTGCTGGACATCGACCAATCAGACATCTGTGTTCAGCAAAAGCTAGAATTGACACAGAGGTAAAAAGATTGTCATGATCGCACTGCCTTTGAAATGATCGTGATAGTGTCAAGGGGCTTCGTCGTTTTGTGTAACTATGACTCTCGCAAGTGGTCGCATTCAGGGAATATCCGTTCAGAAACCTCCCCTAGATCATATGTTGTTCAGACAGATAGTGGTGGACAAGTACGTGGCATGAGGAGAGATCTAGGGAATGATCCACTACATACCAGCACAACCTGTTGATGACCGCCCTATTAATGACCGCTCAGATGTTTTAAATTACCAGGCACCTAGTACTCCTGCGATGGCACCAGTCAATCTGCACTCGCCTTCCTGTGAATCAGTGCCTTCGGGGAGATCAGCTAGATGTTCAAAAGCTCCAGACTCACTGATTGAATCTTGCTAAAACTGGCGTCGAAACTCATGAGGGAGAGAAGTGCTATAACCGCTCTTTCCAACTTTTTCAGTTCAGTTATATTCGATCCATTTAATATCAGGAGCCATCTGTTGAACTTTTGCTCAGTTAAATGACATTGAATTGAAATGTTAAATGGACCGCTAACTATTGCTCTTTGAGTTACCACTTTACAGCAGCATGTAACGTCTGTCAAATACTATTTGGTTTGTAGTGTTCAATTTCAATGTTTGTAATGGGTTTATTGAAATCTCTTTAAGAAAAGGGAATATGTTATGATACAGGCTTTATTCATGAGAGTTACCCCCCTTATCTCGGAGCTCTCCAATTGTATTCTACAGGTATAAAAACATTAAAAAACAGCCTTACTCTTTATGTAGTAATTTCACAAAGAACATCCTCCTAAAACTGTATTCCCTAATTTCTGTTAGCCCAAATGACACATACTGTCAAATAATTAGATGCCTGGCCTACAACATATCCAAATATCATCAGGGGTTGACCACCATTTTCTCAAAATAAATCAACTGGAATGCAGGTACTAGCGTCCTATTGCCCTAGAAACAGGGTGTGGGGGTACTTGCTCATTGGATGATATTTTTCTCTGTTTAATTGTAGCCACAAGTAATAGACCTGCAAAATTACCTGGCAGTACTTCAACACACTTCAGAGATACAGCCAATCCCTACCCGTCCCCAGCAGTTTCTGTGCGCCTGAATCTTGCATACAAAATCCAATTAGTGTTAATTGTGGTGTGCCGCCATGTAAGCTGTTTACAAGCGGATAAATTGACATTTGAGCCTACACATCATCACTCTTGTCATTGTGTTGTCAATGATATAACACTCCGGGCAGTAATAAAGCCTACGCCAGTATCTCCGGAAATGGACTAGTTTGGTGGGTTTTTTTCCCCCCTTTTTATAACAGATCTTGCTGTCATCTAAATATAAAGCCGTATATTATACTGAAATATGAAAACAACATCAAACATGTCTGTGTCTGAAACAGGATTTAGATTAAAGTCGATCACAGTTTGGTGACTGGTGTCGCTCTCCGTTAAAAAATATCCGTTATACCGGTGTTTGTATAATTATGATGTCACCCGAGGCAATTAGTTCTTGGTAACCAAAACAAGCTTATGCAGTTTAACATTGTGAATTTTGCCCATGTAAGCCAGATCTAGGAACTGTAACAGCAGTATTTCCTGGTATCAGCGATGACCGGGTGACCTTCTCGTTCTCTGTAAACGAAGATAGTTTCTGTCTCTGCCTAAGGTTATAGGCTTAAGCTCCCCAAACTCAGTTGTCTGACAATTCAGTCGAGGCTCTCCTACTCATAAGTATTCATTACGTTTTTACATCCGAGCAAGATACTTTGGTCATTTAAACAGGGAGCAGTTAAGGACGAATTTGTAAACAACAGCTACAAAAAATGTACACTATATGCAGCATATTCACATGATTTTTCAGCTTGAATCTCTTGGCGCGGAAATCTATTCATTAGTTTATAGTGGGGCTAATTAATAACTACAAAAGGTATACTATATACCAGGGAAATGAAACCTTTATGGGAGACTCTGGCGGACGACTCAAACGTTTTAAATCATGGTAAAGCACACCGGTTCCTGTTATGACGCTGCAGGGCTTGTGTACAACGTAAGTGTTTTATGATCGCACGTGCATTGAAAAGTGTGACGCAATCCAGGGTGGAAAAACTTTCACAGCTTTGGGACGCTTTGTCACGCTGCAGGGTGGGGGGGGGGGGGTAGTTTTAAGAGTTCCCAATTCCTTGCTGTACATGGGCATAACTATACATACATTAAGAAAATATATGCACAATATACGTTAAATAGTGAAGCTAAATTTCAAGTAGCATGAGCTAGCGCAATACGTTAGAGTAAAACAGCCATATTGCCAAAGAACATCTGTGTAAAACTATATGTATACATGTAAGTCATGTGATTGATATTACTTAAAAACAAAAACCAAGAAAGAAATTAAGCCCAAGCCAGTATAAAGCCAGCCATATGAATATATGCCTGCCTGTAAGATCTTAAAATTGAGAATGGCCCAGCAACTCCAAGTGCGAGCCTAGCCGGACTAGAGTCGAAGACAGCCGACGAGGTCTGCAGAGTGCACAGGACCTACACCCCGTGTGGCCGAGGTCTACACCTCTATGTGGCAAATGTATATTGATGTTTAACCCATCTATAATCAGCCAATGGCAACCGAGAATGACGGGTTATGTAAGCACAGGTTTCGGTGGATAACTTGGAAATATTTCCGGAAATGTTATCAAGAAAGCATACTCATGTCCGAAGATGGTCGCTGTAACACTTTTACCAAGTTTCTGTGCAATGCAGTAAGAACAGTAGCAGGGGCTGCGTTGTAGGAAAGACGTATAGAGACAGACGGGGGGAGAGGCGGACAGACAGACGGACAAACAGATAGATGGAAAGCTGATCCGTTTAGTAGTCCTGCCTGCATTGTGTTAATTGAACGAAGGGCTTTAATACTATCGTTATATTCTCTCTCATAACTATCCATATACTTACCAATGCACGAAGTTTGTACGCAGACTTTCCCAGTGTATTCCAAAATTTCCTTTTGAATGCCCTTATATTAAGCTACGTCCACACGAGGCACAGAGCACGGTTCCGATTTCGTGCGAAACGCGTATGGCAGTAAGCGTACAACCGTTCACATACACCGGAGCCCAATTCGTGTCACTCCACGGATTCGGCCAGATGGTTTGCAAAACCCATTTTTTCAAATGCGCCGGGGCGGGATTTTGTCGATTTTTCAGTATTGACCAATCAACATCGTTTAACATTTGAACATCGCAATGAATTGCCGAATCATGAAGTGAAAAGAAATAAGATGTTGTTCGATCTTAGAGACTGCATTTACAAAAATGTAAGGAAAAAGATGGATGTTTGGAGATTTTCCATGTATTGTTGTTAGCGGACCAGTTACTTCGTCTCTCATCAAAAACTGGCCACTGTATAAGTAACATGCTAATTCATGTCAACACAAAAACAACGATGTCCTTTTTGTATCACAAAGTTTGAAATTACATGTATATCAATAATGGTTTTGCATGTTGATTCATTACTAAACTAACGATCAGTTTGTTAACGAAATAAATTTACTTAGGAAACCGAGTTCGTGCTTCGAATTTTCCGTGTTTGAATCCAATCGGGCGAAAACGTTATCGCTCACGAATTCGGTTTGGGTCCCAGACTGAATTCCGTCCCTGGTGTGAACGTAACTTTAAAGTGTTTTGGAAATTACCTGAATTAATGAGGATGTAACCTACACTGAACGCGAGGGTTCTCTTGCGTTCTCACTTAAACAGTAAATGGACCGAAAATTCATGTTCAGTGGCTCCTTTTTTAATATTCAGTACGACTGTTGACATACAACGTTTTGTAAATTTTGCGAAATATTTATTTATTTATTTATTTATTTATTTGATTGGCGTTTTACGCCGTACTCAAGAATATTTCACTTATACGACGGCGGCCAGCATTATGGTGGGAGGAAACCGGGCAGAGCCCGGGGGAAACCCACGACCATCTGCAGGTTGCTGGCAGACCTTCCCACGTATGGCCTGAGAGGCGAAATATACTTCACTGTCTACAGATATTCTAGTGTTTGTTAAATGTATAAGGCCGGTTTGTGTTTCAACGTCGGTATTTTGCATGCTTTTTACCAGCGTCATACATGAATCCGATACCTGTTAATACCTGAGAGATGGTTTCCTTGAGATGTTCAGCCATGTACGTGGTTGTGTAATCAGCCTCCATTTTAGCTTTCCCTATTGCCCTGCGTTCCTCATTCACAGGCAAGAGATGCACAGGAACATCTTGGTGATTTAGTTATTCAGTTACTCTAATCATCATTGATTCGGATGTTTTGCAACTACGGATGTAAACAACAGGAGGCGATCAAGCTAGCATGACTAACCACAAGGAGGGGGGGGATGAAATCAGGCCCACACCACAAGGTGGCCGCCGTGAGCAGTACTGCCAAGAGCCCGATGTGCAGAACCACCATTTACCCACCCTTTCCCCACAGATGGGACACTGCGTTGGCCCCTCGCGGGCCGGGCGCATATTCACACCGGCCCCACATGGGGCCGACAGGGGCTCTGTGTCTAGAACCACCATTTACCCACCCATTTAATACAGCTGGGACATAGTGCGTTGGCCCCTCATGGGTCCGGTGCACATTCACAAGGGCCCCACATGGGGCCGACAAGGGCTCTGTGGGTAGGGCCACCATTTACCCACCATTTCCCCAAAGATTTTGAGGGTCATATTCGCTTTTGGAACAAGCTATCGGATACCATGACTTGAAAGTAAAGAACACATTTATAAAACCTTCACCTTAAATGAAGGAGCTACACAAACTGTGTGGAATTCTATTTCTTTAAATTTTTAAAAATCTTCCTAAGAGAGAAAAACTGTTTAAAACATATTCGTTTTCTACAAAATTCATCTATTCGAGGCACATTGAAAGTCCCGCCATGTTTTAGGCTTGTCCAATGAAAATCCTCTTTTCCTCCTCTTGAATATTCATTGTGACGTCACTGTGCTTACCATTTGATTAACGTACATTTCCAGTCTCAACTAAATATGTTCGTATATCGTGATAATCGTGGATTTTATGTCCTGTGAAAGCCAACTCTAAAAGGGAAGAGTTGGAGATGTACTAGGCGGCCACATCATGCCTACATGCGTGTCTGTAGGCTGCCAAAATGTGTCTGGAACGCGATGTCCTCAAGGTCGAAAGCGCAACCTGTCCTTTCACAGATTCCCCCTGCTGAAGCCAGTAATTCTGGTTCCCACTCACTTGAGCTTGAGGCGTGGTCGGTCTAATTACTGCTCTCAGCCTCACTCCTCTGCGGTTCAAACTAGTAGCCTTGTAAGCCGAAGTTACATTCACTATCATCAGAGCTAGAGCTGGAGTCCCCACTGAACTCCTCCGTTACGTTATCCTATGTGATTTTTGTTTTTACCTTCAAACACAGAAGACCTACTTGACAAAGCTAAGGGTGTGGTATAAAGTTTCGTAGCTTTTGGCCCCGATCTAAAATTTCATTGAACCGCATTAGTGAGTTTTTACCACACATGTGGTCAAGTAGCCGATATCTGTGTTTGTGATGTACCTATAACCTATGTTGAGATGAGCTGAGATGGCAGAAATACGGCTAAGGTAGCTTTACTGGGGAACTGAACATGCATGACAAGGTGCATGAAAGTTGCTCATTGTTGTTGTTGTAATGGCTGGCCTGTCTTTGTGGGGGAATTGACGCAAAACTGGTGGGACGAGCTATCCGTATTATGATATTTTTTTAGTGATGTTGATAAATGAGCAGTTGAAAACTGGACAGAAAAGAATATGGTGCGAGAGTCGAAATTGGGTCAATATTTGGCCAATGTCACTGTTTTATACATATTTTGAACATTTTAGTGTATAAAGTGTGCCTTTGAAGGTATGATGATGTAAGCAATCTATTAAAATGGCGGCCTAAAGGAGACTTCTCAGTCTTGAATGTTTAAATACCTGTACTCAGATAACAAGCACCGCTGGCAGAAAATTGAGATATTTTATTTAACCACAAGCATAGCTCTTTCATTTAAACTATTGGTTGTATTAATGTGTTCTTTTCTTGTGAAAGAACCGACCATATTTTTACAAAGCACGCGTCGTCTGAAAGGCAATTTCATGCTGATTCCAAATTATTTTTGTCATTTTTTTACAGTGATTAAAATGGAAATAAAGACTGAGGTACGAGAGTGGACTCTTTGGACCATATTGAAGCACAGTGACGTCAGAGATTCATTTTTGCCGATAAACATGCTGTAACTGTTATTTTTTGACATTAAATACAGTTACAGGTGTACTGCATATATACTCACGTGGAACGTAGACATATAGAAATCAGAGGATGCTTTGCAGCTAAAAAGAATCTGTCAATGTGCTTCAGTTGATCCAGAAAGCTCATCGTAGCACTTCGATCTATATTTCCATTTTAACCACTGTAAAAAAATGCCCCAAAATAATGAAGACCATACTTGGAATCAGCCCGAAATTACCTTTCACATACGGCATACTGTTTAAAAATGTGGCCTGTTCTTTTTAAGTATTAAGCGGTTAACAGTGAAACAGGTACGTATCATACGCATTTCCAGCTTTACACCAGTCTCCTTTCACTTTTCCCCATATTATTATACCTTTTCAGCGGACCACAAACACAAGTCTTACCTGGATTCGTGTAAAATGCATGGTTGGATTTCAGATCAGAATTAAGTAATTAATACTTACAATATAACTGCAAATATCTACTTTACGGAATTGTTCACGTAACTATTGCGTCATCTTAACATTTACCTTAATTTTATGCCAAGCCAGATATTTAAAATCACCAGGTAAACTGTACTCTTATCCAGGGTCTATTCGTGGATCTGTACTTATATTACTGAAGGCTCATATGGTTGCATAGTAGAGGTTATACATTTGTGTACCTTTGTTGAATATATGTATAATTCGCTACACTGTCTGAGATTTACATTTTGATTCTGAACCAAGTCGGTGGTCTAGGTAATCATATACTGTATACTCTTCATATACATTATCATGCTATATAATTTTGTCATCGAAGTGTATACTTTGAAGGTGTATTAGGTCTACCATACCTCTCCCACCATAATGCTGACCGCCATCGTATAAGTGAGATATTCTTGAGTACGGCATAAAGCACCAATCAAATAAATAAATAAATATATTATCGTACTATTTAATTTAGGTATATGATCATCATACTGCATAATTTTGGTGTGATTGCTGTATAATTTTAGTGTATAAGGTCGTATACATTTATCCTTTTGGTGTGCAATGTACAAACGTGTCACTTTGGTGTGCATGATGATACTGTATCCTGTGGATCTACATTATTATATGGTATACTATACTGGTGTACATTATCAAGCAGTATAATTTGGGTGAAGATTGCCACAGCATATAGTTGTGGAGGGTAACGTTTACTGTATGGTGCTCTTACTGAGGTATATCCATCCAGTATTGTGTATATTTCTTCTTGCTCTTATAAAAAATAAATACGTATTATCCATTTGTAAGATTTCATGTTTATTGGTACAAGCATTTGCTTAGAATTCGTCTATGTAGAGACAGGTGTATCCTGTAAGATTTGTCTTCAAGTCCAACGAAGTCAGTTGTCTTGCTCTTGCATCGTTTCGTTTTACAGTCCGGAGACAGGCCTTCTCCTTTAGCAAGAATGTAGTTAATTTAAAATTATAACTCCCTTGGTTTTATTTTTGTCTTGTGTTTGACGACCATGCTCTAAATTATTACAACTACATATATATTGTTTGTTATACTGTTTTCTCACAATGTAGATGAAATTTTCATGTCAATTGCTTTAATTTGGAGAACAGGTACATATATATATTAGGTCGTGCTAAGATTAACTCTTATTACCTTTATGCTTATGCAATACAATTGAGCTCTTGTTTCACAGATATACATCGTTCGAATCTAAAGTTATAACATATTTTCTTTCAAAAAACTATGTTGTCGTTTTGCCATTAATGATCAATTTATAGCGTTCTGGCAGAGGAAACGTTTTCATTGAGAAAGTACTAAGTAACCAGGAAGTTTCTCTGCAAACAAGCCTTTACAATTTTAGCATCGCACTTCCTAAAGACCAGAGTGTGAACATAAAACCTTAAATAATAATTACTGTCTACATGATATCAACCTGCCACCGTAGTCTTCAGTTTATAGTATATATTCTCTGTCATAGCCTTATGGCCTAACATTGTGTGAGTTAGTACGGTGTCAAGTAGCAAGCTGACTCATAACCGCGGGACGAGCGCCATCAGGAGTCACGTGATCACATCATGGGAAACAAGACACCAAATAGTAGCACTTGCCCTCATTTCTACGCAACGTCACCCGCGTTCGGAGGCAGCGGAATGCGTGTAATACACAGACCGGCTTTGATACCGCATCCGACATCTACGTCTAGTTATGTACATGGATGTAATTCACAGCCATGACCAGGATAGCGCACGTTCATACCCGAAATGGCATTCTCTCTGTCACTACCACAATTATATTCAGTCGTTAAACTAAAAATGCCCTGTAATCAAAATAAATATACTTTTTTCCCCGGGAAAGATGTTCTTATGGAATAATAAGTATGGGTTTGAACCATCACTTTCATTATACTATAGCTTAACCACAACTTCCTGTGTTGGCTAAATGGCTGGTCTAGCTGACTGGCTGGTGTGACCAGCGGAATTAGTGAGAGCATTGAAACTCTTGTTAAATGAAAGCCGTGTGGGTACGAGTAGATTACCGAATGGAGAAATGATCTTGATGTTTGAAGGCAGTTGAACGTTGTTGGAAGATTGGGTGATAATGTTTAATAACGATATCTAGTAAAGCCTGATTTGTTCCATGAGGATCTCGAGTAATGACTGAAATATGGGTACAGCTAGATATTGTATGAATTGGAATCTTCTTGAGTGAATATTGCTTACATCTGGATTGTGGGAAGAAAGGCCAAGTTTACTTACGGGCCAAATGAGAGGTGCACCCTGTTACATAACGAATGGAGAATCTTTCTGAATGAATAATACGGTATTGTGCAGTGACTGAGTGATCGTATATAGCTGGATGGCTTGATCAGTGGTTTTGAAAGAATGATGTTTACATCTGAACAGCTTGATGACTGGACGACTTTGCTGAATGAGGATTATACTTCTACGTCTGAAATGTTTGATTGATCACTGAATGATGGGTACGGTTTGATTGTTCACTGAATGATGGGTACGGTTTGATTGTTGAATGAATGATGGGTACGGTTTGATTGTTGAATGAATGATGGGTACGGTTTGATTGTTGAATGAATGATGGGTACGGTTTGATTGATCACTGAATGATGGGTACGGTTTGATTGTTGAATGAATGATGGGTACGGGTTTGATTGTTGAATGAATGATGGGTACGGTTTGATTATTCACTGAATGATGGGTACGGTTTGATTATTCACTGAATGATGGGTACGGTTTGATTGATCACTGAATGATGGGTACGGTTTGATTGTTGAATGAATGATGGGTACGGGTTTGATTGTTGAATGAATGATGGGTACGGTTTGATTATTCACTGAATGATGGGTACGGTTTGATTGTTGAATGAATGATGGGTACGGGTTTGATTGTTGAATGAATGATGGGTACGGTTTGATTGTTCAATGAATGATGGGTACGGTTTGATTGTTGAATGAATGATGGGTACGGTTTGATTGTTGAATGAATGATGGGTACGGTTTGATTGTTCAATGAATGATGGGTACGGTTTGATTGATCACTGAATGATGGGTACGGTTTGATTGTTGAATGAATGACCACTATGGCTGAATCGTCCATGAATGATTTATTTATTTATTTATTTATTTATTTATTTTTTATTTATTTATTGGATTGATGTTTTTCGCCGCACTCCAGAATATTTCACTTATACGACGGCCGCCAGCATTATGGTCGGAGGAACCGGGCAAAGCCTGGCGGAATTCAACGACCATCCGCAGATTGCTGGCAGATCTTCAAACGTCGGAGAGGGAGCGAGCATGAGTTGGACTTGAACTCACGGCATTGGTGGGTGGCTTCTGGGTCATTACACTGCGCGAGCGCGCTAACCAACTGGCCCACGGAGCACCGCCCCCCCCCCCCCCCGTTAATGAATGAATGATCTTAACTGAGTGAATGATGGATAGGTGCAAGAATGGTACAGCTTTGCTTTGCTGATTCACTGGTGAAAAGGCTGGAATTGTTGGATGGGTGGACGACGCTGTCGAATGAATGTTGGGTACTCTTCTGCTGATTGACTGATTTGTAGATTGCGGACCGGGCACACAGATGTCACATATCAGGATGTCATTATATAACGCTGATCAGAAGCTAAACCACTAATTATTGACATGTGCTTTCCTCCGAATCCTCTCCTTGTACTATTGTATATTCAATCAAGATTAACTCTGAAACACACACTTCAAGTAGTTAGTTCCTCTCTCCGTTTTGTTGCATTTCCTTTCTGGTCCAGTGGCCGGAAAGTTACAGGAAGAGCAGCCTGCGAGCTTGCCGCGAGTAATTTCCGAAATTTGCCGAATTCTGGCGGTCCTCATCGTTGTCATTCGTTGAAACGTAACCTCTGCTGCAGCTCTAGTCTGATATGCTTGTATGAAAATCGTCTTTGTGCTCGGATCTTTGAACGCATCTTTTCTTTATACGTACAAAGCCGTTTTCCAAAGCCCTTTGTTAAGTTTATGAGGAAAATTCCTTCATAAGCAACTTATCAGTGGCTTGAAATGGAGATCGTTTGCCACAGAGGTTCTGTTGCGTGTGTTAATTCACGGAATGACCTCACCAGGATTGCGGTTGAGGTTTCCATCTTGGGTACATGAGAGGCAGTGACATCACTGTGTGTACAGCTGCTTGTAAGTACTACATTCAGGTCATACCCACGCTGTCGTCCGATGCACATACCTCAGTGAGGCGCTCCTGTTCAGCGTTTTAGGGGGCCATGGCATCAGTTACCTCTCAGTTGTCGTTCAGCGCCATTTTGGTTTCAGTGACTTGTCTCTGGGTGAAATACGGTGAGTACAGCTATACCAGTACTTCTGGGTAAAAAGGTAATTTTGAAGTGTTCGTTACTATATACGAATAACTTATTATATATATTCTTAACTGGGAACATCGTCTCAATGGATATATTTCACGGTCAAACTCTTAAACTACAACAACACGAAACATAAAGGTTAAGGTTTAAAAAAAAAGGTGACTGACAGAGAATTTGTCGCACCCTGTTTTACAAACTATATTTTTTGTTGGAGGCGGGCTAATAAGCAGTCTCTAGTGTCTCTTTATCAAGCGTGACTTAATTTTAAGGAATGTTCATCATTAAATTCGCCCAAAAACATTTTTAGAGGCAATAAAGGTCATGTAACTTTACTTTTGGTATTGAACTTTGTTCACATTTTCTCATTAGGATATTATCCTTCTAAATAAACCTGTAAACCTTTCTTAGGATCAAGACGACGAGTCTTAATTCTGTTGTGAATCCACGACACAGCTTTGTCCCAGACTGCTCATGCTGATGTCGACCCACGACACAGCTTTGTCCCAGACTGCTCATGCTGATGTCGATCCACGACACAGCTTTGTCCCAGACTGCTCATGCCGATGTCAATCCACGACACAGCTTTGTCCCAGACTGCACATACTGATGTCGATCTATGACACAGCTTTGTCCCAGATTGCTCATGCTGATGTCGATCCACGACACAGCTTTGTCCCAGACTTCTCATGCTAGAATCGAACACTCGACCACACTGGTCAAAGGCTTGTGGTCTCCTAACGACCGGCAAGTGGCCAACCGCTTTAAATGCAAGTTAGTATAAAGGTATACCACTAGTTATTACTGTTCAGTTCAGTGCTTATAAAAATGTTTGACTCTGAAGATTGCATCGACTTTATGGATTATACAACTCTCAATAAACGAATCGGTAGGAGATTTTTTGTAGTTTTGTCAGGAAACTTGATCACAGGGATGGTGGACAAGCAAGAAGCTTCATCGCTACAAAAAGTATCCTTTGAAAAGCTATGCTTATTTCCAAAACGCGCTTCATTCATAATATTTGAGGGGAATCGACGAATGGTCATTCATAATTAACACATGAAATCTGGCCTGACATTGATTGTAGAGAAGACTATATAGTCCTACATGTACCAACATTATAACCATGCCAGTCTCAGTCGCATGTATATATACCATGTAGTACCAGTCGTATATGTATATACGTGCCAGCACCAGTCATACATATACATACCAGTACCAGTCATACATATACGTACCAGTATATATACGTATTAGTGTAAATTATATATATGCGTGCCAGTAGCCGTCATGTATTCGTACCAATACATAACAGTGAAACATTTCAATTCCTGGCTAATAATTTCTTTTACAATATTCACATACAGTGATATTGTCATCACTTCAGAAAGAAAGAGCATGAAGTGTATTTACCTAATTAAGATTCGTAACCGATCCAAAGCCGAAATGGTAATGTACATTCAAGTAAAACAACGAATCAGGGTCGATTCTTTCCTGCCGTATGCACTCATTCATATAATTAAAAGCAGTGGATTGTTCCCAAGCAGAAAATACATCTGGTTAAAACATGATTCACGCAGTTGGAAATCCTGTATTCTTCATATGTTTTGTTAAGCCTTACTGTTTAGCCTTACATTTTAATACAAACCACATGGTGTGTACAGCCTACTGCATGGTATGAGGACAAAGCGGAACACACACCATGGGCATGACGCATTGCACTGACACTCGGACGAACCAAGTTACGCTTATTGGATCACAGCTGCCCCAACTGTCAAGCTCGGATATTATCGCTTGTGAGCTGACACATTCGCGACTTGTCGGTAATTTCCGCCACAACTCGAGGATGAGAGGTCACACGAAGGGCGCGGGTCACCAGATGATCTCTCGTACGCAAAGCATTGAGTGAATATAAACAAATTAACACATCATCTGGAGTACAATTCTACAATCTTTTGTAATTCCTAACAAAATTATTATATTTCTAAAATTTGTAGCATAATAATATACATGTACAATTTCCAGCGTTATGTTTTAAGGTCATTGACAACCTCAGAATAGGTGAGGGAGATAAACATTTTCCTCGCTGGTTAGGCCTTCAGAGTATATAGATAACCTTGACTAGGCTGTCGCTATATGATAAATCCATAAGCATATGTACCATTAACTGTTATGGCAGTGGAGTCTCATATTATTACAAACGTGAACTGAAATTGTTTACATGAGAAACTGGCAGCAATCCATTACAGTTCTGGATTTGGCCCAGTGAAATTAAAACAGGAGGTAAACTACTCCAGTATATTAATATGTATAACATGTCATTTTTATGGCGCTGTTTTGATGCCTGTGGCCGATGAGCGTAGTATAAATATACCAGTACAGAGTCCACGTGCTTATAAGTACAAAAGCACTTAATCATAATCAAGTGGAAGCCGACCTCTCTTTAAGTCCCTTTGCTTCTGAGGAAACGAGTCAAGTTACAATGTACGGTACTTAGAATCTGACAGCAACACGTAGACCTCTAGAAAGCTTAATAAGAGACGTGTGGTGTAGTCCCTGTGTTATGCTCAGGATGAGCATGAAGGCAGAGCAGCGCCATTGTCGCCTTGGGCTCACTCATGAAGGCACAGCAACGGCATTGCCGCCTTGCGGCACAGTCAAATGAACCTCAATGTCAACACTGATCGATATACCAGATGCACACCTCAAGCTATAGGCGTTAAAGCTAGAAAACTAAAACGCTTGAGCCGCGGACGCTTGGTGTACTCTTTCTATTATGTGGACGATGAGAAATTTCCGCAATACCTTATACCTGTCGTCGTTTTCTATTAATGAGGCAAGAAAAATGTATAGACGCATACAGATAATGACAAACTATGATTGCTACAAGAAATGTCCATATAAAGGTTTTGATAGAATTTCAAATAATGTTTATTTTCAAGCTACACCGTTAGTGACACCGTCATTGACAGACACCGTTAGTGACGCCGCCATCGACAGACGCCGTTAGTGATACCGCCATTGACAGACACCGTTAGTGACGCCGCCATTGACAGACACCGTTAGTGATACCGTTATCCAGAGTCGCGGATTGTGACACAGTTATCGAGAGAGGGCGTTAGAGAAAAGCATTGCAGGGCCACGTCATTAACATGGGGACGGCGTTTGTTACACTTTGATCACTCGACACCATTATCGAGTGAGAGTATTAGTCACATAGTTATCTAGTTACAACGTTATCGAGTTACAGAGTTATTAAGTTACACAGTTATCGAGTTACACAGTTATCAAATTACACAGTTATCAAGTGGCACCGTTAATGACGACATTATCGGGCGACACCATTATCACATGACAGTGTTAGTGACACAGTCATCGAGTTACGGCGTTATAGAGTTATACATAGTTATCAAGTCACACAGTGATCAAGTGGCACTGTTAGTTACACCGTTATCCAGTGACAACGTTAGTCACACTGTTATCGAGTGACGTCCTTCCTGATCCCATTTTGGAGTGACATCGTTATCGAATGACACCGCCATCGAGTTACACAATAGTCGGTTGACACCTGTATAGCATGACCCAGTTTGGAGTGACATATTTCCGTTATTGTGCATATACAGGTTGAAAGTTACATGAAGATTTGTCATAAGAGCCCAATTAGACAGCATGTTGATCTTTGCTGTTATGTTTGACACGTTTGTTAAACGTGAAGCTAAACGAGCTGACAAGTTGTTTATTTTCTAATCAAAAACAACAACATTGCTATTCTATTGCGAATAACCTCCGTGTGACGTAAACAAGCAGATGTGGATGGGATTGTTTTGAAACGACGACAACCGAGACATTGACTGCAGTCTGTACAGCGGAATTATCCTGACAGCATCGTTCTATACATGTTTCACGACCATGATCATCATCATCACGAGTACCCTCATGGTTTTGTTTTACCGTTAGCTACCGAGAAACTCCTCGTGCAAGATACTACAATATTCTTATTTCATGATGATGACTCCAAATGTAAAATAAAAAAAATCGTTAATTTACATTTTGACCTGCCAAACCTTGGTGTCAAATTAAGCCTGTGAATGGTGGAAATGCAGAAACCGTGACATCATCAAAAACTGTCTATGACTTTTGGCTTATGGCGTGTAATTAAAACTCACAATGATATATCCCATGATATAACCAATAGCTTCTGACCACTGAGAAATTAAAGGATTATTTCGTTGTAAAATCGCCTTTCTTTTCTCTTCACTGGTACATTCACTACAAGTCAGAGTGCCCTAACACCGGTCACGCGATTCATAAAGCCTCAGAATTCAAATATTTGAATGCGATTCTTAAAGCTAGCCTCAGAATTCAAACATTTGAATGCGATTCATAAAGCCCGTCTCCAGTATTTGTGCTATATATCCATTTTCTCTATCTGTATGAACTGCAGTTTCCGGGTATACAGAGTCCCGGCAGAATTGCCCGGCCACCATCGCTTCAGGCAGTATCGTGAAGGTTTATCGGGGCCAATGTTATCAGTTTGTCCGGGTGGAGCGTTACTGGGACGTGGCCAGACATGACTGCCAGAGCCGGGGCGGAGACCTGGTGCAGATACGGGACCCTAACACGCAGAAGTTTGTCCAAGACACCCTGAACAAGTTACGGTGGAAGAAGAATGGCCTGTGGCTGGGAGCTCACGACAGGCACAAGGAGGGACAATGGAAATGGGTGACAGGTAGGATGATGCAGTCCTTGTATAAAACACATTCACAGCCTTCTGGGCGGTACGGGGAGTGGAACGCCGAGCTTAGTGATAAGGTACAGGGGTTCAGTCTCGTTTCCGGACAAGGAATTTGTAAATTTCCCGTTTCTTGTTGTTTTGGGGCTCTTAAGTGACAGTAATCGACAGAGTTCATGTGAGCGTTTGCGCAACCTTATTTTCCTACAATGTTGGTCAATAACTTTATAACGGTCCAAGGTTTATCCCTGGCATTCCGGTTCCTCCACACATAAACTCACAGCCATCACCGTTTGTCCTTAAATTATGAAGTAATTAAATAAAATCACCATATATCAGCACTGATCCCCACGATATCTTCCTGATAACGGCTTCGTTTCGCGTCAAAGTTGTTTTGCTGTTCACAGTCAACAGTTGTTCTTGGAGCATCTGGCCTTCGCCATAGCTACATCCATTGATGCCATACGTTTACATACACATCTGGTGATCAGTGGACACATCCAAACAATGTTGTTCTTCTTGTCTCATCACAGGCGACCAGGTCACGTGGTCAAACTGGGAGGCAGGGCAGCCATCTTGTTATGTGCCAGCGTTGAAAGTGTTTTGCGCAGAAGATTGCGCAGTGCTTCGGCTGAACACTGGGAAGTGGCACGATTACCGGTGCCATGTATCCGGGTTTACTTACACCTACATTTGTCAGTATGGTGAGTACGTAGATATATGGATATAAACATTATTACGGATATTGTGCTATAAGCATTCTGATGAATATCTACGCTGAGATATATATGGGGAATTCCAGTCATTGGTGCACACTCTGAAACATAGATTCAATCCTGCCTTAGCGAATATGTTATCGTTAAGGTGATTTATTTGACTTTATAAGATATACAGCAGCAAGCTCGTCGAGAAACGAAAGCAGTCGAGTTACCGAAACAGTAGGAATCTCCTCAATCCGAATTGAGTTTCATATTTTTATTTGAAAACAAATTGCCTTCTTGACATGCATATGTCGTATCCTTGAAAATTACCTATTCTGCTTTTAACTTTTTAAGATACGATCAACGCGACGGCAGCAAGGTCTACCAGAAATGAAAGCAGTGTAGTCTCTGAGACTGTGAGAATCACAAGTAGGAATGATTCAGGATTAACTCCTGCAACGGATATTCCAGAAGCCTCCACGAGCTTTACCGAAAATGTGACCGACTCGGGCGACGACTTTGATAACATAACGCTAAAAATTACTGTTTCCATGGCAACGGGTGATAACGAAACCAAAGAATTGTCAAATGTGACACACAAAGCAAGGAAACCCATTGAAGACGAAGAAAATGTCACCGCCTCGGACAGGGAAAATGATTTTGTTGATGTCCATACAGTGTTTCCGGTGGAAGAATCCACCCACATCGTTCTCGGCGAAAATGACGTAATGAACAACGATTTTTACAACGAATATGGTACGATAGTTAATCTCTATGCCTTCTAAGCCTTGTACTAAGCATAATTAGAATATTTTGCCCCTTTCCCCAAGTTAACTGGTGTGATGTATTTTATGCCATTGTTGATTACTGGTGACATAACAGTACTGCTATTTACCACCAGATTAAAATCACTACGGAGAAAATCATTTGTGTTTCCACGCACAAATCTTTTTCTGTGCATATGCCTAGAAACATAATCTAGCCAGATAGGCCTGTGTAAAAAGTCTGACGTTCAAGTGAATAGAAAACACATAATATTACCACTATATAATACGTAAATATTAACAACTTTGATCAGGTCATGAAGTCGAAAGCTTCAAAACACCTTCTTCATCAGCGGTTTAGCAGCTTTTCTCCTTTGCTAGTCTCATGTTTCTTTATTCCCCTACAAGAACCCTTGAGAGCCATAACATACATGCAGCACATTTAAATTCATTTGAACTTCTGCTTTTCAGATTACAGTCTGCCAGAAGTAAAATCGGCACAGACAGGAGGTCATTCCGAGGACGATACATCGAAGTCCCTGATTGGTTAGTATGACCAAGCTTCACGTCACTGAAAATTCATGTGTCCTTTGACTTCGCGTGATATCAGTGTTTAACTTTTCTAAAGAATCGTCAAGAAAAGCCACAGAGATATAACATAGGAGTGACCTTAGCCTGAAACGACCTGGGTGTCATTTTCGTAACCGCCGCATTGCGACGAAATATTTCTGACGTACCATTTTGTTAGCCATACTAATGGCCATTGAGTTTTATTCAAGTTTGGAATTTGTAATTCTCATCGGGTATACAGTGCAGGTAATATCAAACATCTTGATTTCCAAACACTAAAATCGCGACCAGCCAAAGATAACGATTCGACCCCCTTTTGAGATTTGACGCCGCAATCACGAGAGGCCGTATATAACAGGAACGCTCCTAGGCTTGGAACGGTCAATTTACTTTCAGTTACTAGTTTTATGGTCAGGCCCAAATGAAAGCTTTATCCAGATCAGCCAGCGCCATGGGACTTGCAGTTCGAGTCTCACTATGGCCGGTCTTTTCAAGAGCCTCGAAATCTGCTCTGTTTTTCAGCCCTTTCTTGACAGCTGGTTCTTTCATAATCTCAGCCAGGTGGCTTTCCATGTTCGTGGTGAAGGGCCGCAATTTTGTTTCCTCCTGTCCGTTTTTTCTGACCATATTGCTGACCACAGTTATGTGAATTCTGGGGCAAATATGGCAAGAAGTCTCAATCAGATAAATAAATAAATAAAAAATTATATATATATATACGCATTTTTAATGAGACTGCACCTTGAGTTCAAACAGATATAGTTTTACATTCCGTTTAAAGGGTGAAAGACATGAACTTCTAAATCTTGGTGACGGATTGTGTGTATTAGTTTTGAAGGTATTCATGCCGTCTCGCGGCCTGAGTCATCTAGACAGTTTTTCATTTACTAGTACTACACAATAAGCATGCCAAATCCGGCACTGATTTCGTTTCCAGGTCCTATTGTGGGAGTGTTGGTGGGAGCCTGTCTGTTAGCGGCCCTGTTGGCCGGCGCTGTGTACCTGTACAGAAAGAGGTAAGTATACAGTGGTCAAGTCTTCACACAGGAATGTCCAAGATCATGATGAGGGGCATACATTTCCTATCCCACCCTCGCTTGGTTACAAGCGGAACTAAAAAATCTAATGTTATCAATGTACAAAACCGTGTATTTAGTAAGATGACCTATCACAAAGAAATCTGAAGTGGACTTCCTTGGCCAATCAATCTGGACATCACAAAACATTCGTTTACCTCAAAGTGATGTTTACTGAAAGTTGTGCATTCCTGACACTTTCTGGCGTGGTCAGAAACGTAGAAATATTTTCTGTAAAAGTTTCAATGATGTTTCTTTCATTTTTTGTCAGATCAAAACAGGGTGCAGAGGACTGGGTTGTGGGGTTTGATAACCCGAACTACGCAAACACAGCGGTTCCTGAAAACCAACGAGACGGAAACGTAGCCGAAGTCGTCTGTGAGGAGTCTTCTAGGGTCGCCATGTTTCCTCCCGAAGAGAAGGGCGCATGTGGGACCACGTGTTCGGCAGACGTGTGCAGACCATACCCTCAACCAGATGTATGCTCGGTGGCTGCGCGAAAACCAGCAGAAAATCATTATGTGTCATTCGACTTTCAAGATGGCTGCCCTCCTTCAGCTACACATTCTCTTCATCAGTGTGAAGAAATAGACACCAAGGTTTCCATTCAAACCTCGCCAAAAGAAACCAGCTAGTAAGTCATACTGTACTATGGTGTCCCATTCTTTCGAGTGTACATTGCAATAATCAAAGGCGTTTTGAATAAAAGGTTGCAAGGATCATGTATTTTAGCTGTGACAGTCAGTTCTACAAGTCGTACTGTCTGTTCGCTTGTCTGTCGGTTGGTCAGTTGTTTTACATCCTTTTAACAGGGGACAATCACTGAACAAATGACTTGATTGTAAGACGATAGCGACCTTTTGTGAAATGACGCAACCATAGCGCTTGTCTCTTAAGACGATATCGACCTTTAGTAGAATGACACAACTATTACTAGCCTTAATGAGTCAAAAAGGCCAAATGTAATGCTGATTTCAGGAGCCATGCATAAAGTCGGTCAGAAAGGCACAGAAATGGGCCATAGGGTACTGTGGTGTGGTGTTAATCTAAATGTGGTCTTAATCTAAATCACAAGTGAGTAATGTTCAGTTTCTGAACTGTAGACAAGCACCACCATATAAATGGGAGACAAAATGTATCTATAACATTTTTTCCAGGATTTGGCATGAAGAGTGCTTTTGTTCGTTCATAGTGCAAATGGAATTACTGTGCACATACATACGTGTTTTAAGACAATTTACTTTTTTATATTTACTTGTACGTGTAACAAAATATAATGTGAGCTAACCGAGAGCAGACTCATTGTCATCAAACAGAACTTACGCGATCGTAATAATAAACGCTGTTTTGTCCCTCTTTGTGAAGTTGAATACAACGCCCAGTGGTGGTTGGCTGTGCTTGTTGTAATACCTGTATGATGAATATGCATTACTTTATGAAGTAACTGTAATGGACACCGCTGATAGGTAATCGCGTCTAGCTTGTTTCATGTAAATATATTAACATGCACCTCTCAAACACTTTGGTTACCATTTCTGAAACTCCTTGCGTAAATGCTCACACCCTTTCAATACATACTTTCTAACTTAACCAATGATGGTAAAATACATTCGCATTGGATGCACTTTTTACAAGCGTGGGAAACTTCTAAGCATAAGCACAGCGTGTAGTGGCAACCGAATTCCAGCTGGATATAACCATTCAGTATTAGGCATAACGTCTCAGTGTTGTGTATTGCGTCTCAGTGCTGGGTACAGTGACTCAATACTGGGTGTAGCGACTCAGTGCCAGGTGTAACCACTAGGTGCAGGTGTAACGACTGAGTGTTGTGTTCTGTACCACAAACATCACGGCCATCATATAAGTGTTTGTGTTTTTTACCACAAACATCACCGCCATCATATAAGTGTCTGTGTTCTGTACCATAAACATCACGGCCATCATATAAGTGTTTGTGTTCTGTACCACAAACATCACGGCCATCATATAAGTGTTTGTGTTCTGTACCACAAACATCACGGCCATCATATAAGTGTTTGTGTTCTGTACCACAAACATCACGGCCATCATATAAGTGATTGTGTTCTGTACCACAAACATCACCGCCATCATATAAGTGATTGTGTTCTGTACCACAAACATCACCGCCATCATATAAGTGATTGTGTTCTGTACCACAAACATCACCGCCATCATATAAGTGTTTGCCATACTCCATTTCAACAGGTTCCTCTCAAACACTCCACACTTGTATTACCAGTTTAAATATATTGTTACAATACTTCGACCATGGTTTTATTGACTTTGAAGAGCCGAGATGAATTTTTTTTTCTCTAAATACAATGCATCAACGAAGAACTTTTGTTCTTGGGTGTTCTTTCCCTATTCACCTTTAATGTTTTCATTTTTTGTATAACTGGACAAATAAAGTTCACATTTCAACTCTTGAATTCCTTGAATTCTTTAAGGCAAAATGTTATTCAAATATGCCTACGTCTACGCCTGAGCTTCCCTTAAGATCAGTAATTCTACACACCAGCCTGTAGACCTTGTTCACTGTACACAAAATAAGATCATATACAGAACGAGACATTCGAGTCTCTTCTGTGTGTCTTGTTGCTCTATGTTAATGAATCGACAGTTATCTCTCTGTAACCCAGGTAGCAAATCAGAGACTCCGGTCCGGAGAGTAGTTAAAAAAAGTGTCCCATTTACACTTTGGTTGCCTAAAATTGAAAGTCTCTCTTAACACCAAAAATCATATCCGCCATCCTGGTGAGAACATTACATATGCCCCGTGGTTCCAGAATTTGATGCGTTCATAGTTATGACGGACCTGTTAACGCAGTGTGTAGTCGATACTTTCTGCGCCGTCTGAATAGTCAACCACAATTGGACGGCCTATGGAACATGCAATTTTCAATCGTGCGCTATCTAGCACGTCAACATGCAATTTTCAATCGTGCGCTATCTAGCACGTCAACATGAAATTTTCAATCGTGCGCTATCTAGCACGTAAACATGCAATTTTCAGCAGATTATCCCTTTACAAGTGAATTAATACGTGTGTGTGTGTGTGTGTGTTTCTTTTTCCAGGTTAGTCAATGATTTGTAGCGCGCCATTGCAAAGCTTGGGTGACATTTTACATAACACGATATAAAAGACTTCAGCAGAGAGAGTAAAACAAGAGCAGCGACCACAGTGTGACAGATGCCAAACAGTCACATTTAACCCGCGAAAATCCAGCCTCTTGTTAATTTACCTCATTTATGGTTTTATTCTAAGTCTCTGCGTCCTGAGATTTTCAGAAAGACATATATATATAAGACCTATACGAGTGAACGTTCCGTGCACTGACCATGTATACTGTGAACCATAGTGCATTGGCCAGACATTGGTTAACTTGATTGCTTGTGGTCATTCATCGGTAGGACCACCCAGATCTGACTTTTTCCTCGCACTCAAAACATATAAATGTATTGTGCAGAGAGGTTAATCCAAGAGACTTCAAGTTTAAGAGATGATAACGTCAAGCCTAAAGCCTTTGATTTATCGCCTATTGAAAACATTTAAAAAATATAAGAAGAGATCTTTTTGAAAATGATTTTAACCATGTACACATACCTGGACTGTTGGTTATTGTAACATCCACACTATAGCCGACTTGACAAGATATCGGGATATATTTGTTGCTTGAAACTCATGTCAACCGCGCGATTTTTACTTTGTAATATTTTTAATTTTACTAAATTGAGACTTCCAAAAAATAAAAAAAGAGACTTTTCAGAGAGGAAGAACTTTGCATTTTGTGCTAAGCAGCACAAGTAATTTTGGTTCCCTGAATTTTGGAGGTGGTGATAATTTTCTCTTGTAAAATGCAAATATTTTCGAAAATCACAATTGGGGTTTTCTTAACCAGTTCCATTCAGTTTTAAACAAGCCTGTTCATTTTTTGATAACCCAGACCCAAGACTAATTTCTCTATATACACAAACAAATGTTTGTCTCTTGCTAAAACATTAAAACTAAGTACGCATCGCAACTTAAACGATCTGCAACATAGGCATGGCAGGTCATAATTAACTGAGATCTCAAGAATACTGAGATAAGAAAACGAAGCCCACATATTTTAGTGCAGTTTCTTAAATATTATCACGTCTATGGATCTAGACGCTGATTGTAACAAACATCGGTATATCTGTTGTCTAGTTGAACCAAAACTCAGTCTTAGAAGAACTGGTATACGATATATTCAGGTTCTTTACAACGAAGTGACTGCACGAGCTTAATATGCAAAGGCAGAAAACATTATACCGGCTACTCGTCTGCATGAGGCAGTTGCCACTGTTAGTCAGCTTTGCGCAGCGCATGTACCTTAGCCAATGAAGTTTAACCAAGGCGTGGTTATTGTTAGTTGAAAACTATTCCCAATACCCCTCGCTGGCGATCTGAAATATGGCCGCCGGTCGCAGTTTGTGTATGTGCTGCTCCTGGGCTAACTGGACAACGATATCATCATGGGATAGAACGCCAGAAATCATAAACATCTAGATGTAACTTTGAGAAACTTAAAATCGAGTGGAGTTTCGTTAACTCAGTAATCGTGTATACATTCTTGCGGAAAAATATATCGTTATGTGATAAATTTAATTTGTGAAAATACTTCAGTTCACACTGTCTGAAAAAAGTTTCGCCAATTCCAAGCCAAGACCATTTCTAAATTCACGTCATTACATTACAGTACACACACAAGGTGACTTACTCTGATGATATATTCGTAGTCGGTGATTATACGAATGCACATAATATAATATCACAGACTGTAGCACAACGCATATGACAACATCTTGAAAACCATATATATATTCTCAAAGCCTACACACATCCATCATGCTGCGAGGACTGTATAAGGGAGGTAATCAGTTTGCTATCGCATGACGTTGCGTGTACGCTTGCTGTAATCAAAGGGTGAGGAAGAATGATCCAGTTGAACCAGAACTAAAAGTGTATAACGAAATAATCAAGTTTTTCAACGAAGTTTCTTGACGAGCGTAATTATGTCGACATCAATCAACAATGAGCTAATCCGCATGTATCAGGATGGGTAATTTCTGGATCTGTACATGGCCATAGAAAATTGGTAGTTACTCGCATGTGTAACGCAGAACGCTCGAGTTATTCGCGGGTACACTTTAGCTAGATGACTGACAGCTGCTTAAAGTAGCTAGCTTTGCGCAGTGGCGGTACCATAGCCAATGAGGTTCATCCGAGGCGTGGTTATTGCTAGTTGAAAACTATTCCCAATACCCCGCGCTGGCGATCTGAAATACGGTCGCCGGTCGCAATTTTTGAATGCTCCTACGGGAGCAACATACTAGAATGTAAAGCATAGATGCATGCACACAATTCCTGTTGTACAATGATAAATGCTTCATACAGAAAATAGTCTTCCATCTTATGGTTGGATATTAAACAGCATTTACGGGCAGAGGAGAATTCCACACATTAAACAAAAATCACCGAAATGATTTCACCCACATTTCCGTGTGCCTGTGACATGTGAGGGGAGGAAACACTGTGGACACTGTTTTGATGTAAATGACAAACTAGCAATTTGCATGCGACCGATGTCTTATTCACTATGCATCCTTAAAATAGAGCATAGGAATAAACTGTAAGAAAACACAGGTCAGTCCAAGCCCCTTAATTTCATGCATAGCTGCAATTTTAAGAACCTTGCTTTGCAATTAAATGACTCAATATCCAGGTGATGATACAGTGCGTAGTCCACATCATTCAGGTCAGATCATTTCACGTCAGGCGTATCGGTGCATATATCCTCTGTATTTTAAGAGAAACAGTTTAAATTCATAAACCACCATATATATATATATATATATATATATATATATATATATATATATATATATATATATATATATATATATATATATATATATGATATATGTAACCAGTATACAGGGATGTTTATAGCACCTCCTTGGTCCTGGGCTAACTACACAGCGATATCATCATGGGATAGAACGTCGGAAATCACATTTATTTATAATTTAGAGAAGCTTAAAATCGAGTGGAGTTTCGTTAACTCAGTAATCGTGTATACATTCTTGTGGCAAAATATTTCGTTATATGATAAATGTAACTTGTGAAAATACTTCAGTTCACACTATCTGAAAAAAGTTTCGCCAGTCCCATGCCAAGACCATTTCTAAATTCACGTCATTACATTACAGTACACACACAAGGTGACTTACTCTGATGATATATTCGTAGTCGGTGATTATACGAATGCACATGATATAATATCACAGACTGTAGCACAACGCATATGACAACATCTTGAAAAACATATATATATTCTCAAAGCCTACACACATCCATCATGCTGCGAGGACTGTATAAGGGAGGTAATCGGTTTGGTGTCGCATGACGTTGCGTGTACGCTTGCTGTAATCGAAGGGTGAGGAAGAATGGTCCAGTTGAACCAGAACTAAAAGTGTATAACGAAGTAATCAGGTTTTCCAACGAAGTTTCTTGACGAGGGTAATTATGTCGACATCAATCAACAATGAGCTAATCCGCGTGTATCAGGATGGGTAATTTCTGGATCTGTACATGGCCATAGAAAATTGGTAGTTACTCGCGTGTGTAACGCAGAACGCTCGAGTTATTTGCGGGTACACTTTAGCTAGATGACTGACAGCTGCTTAAAGTAGCTAGCTTTGCGCAGTGGCGGTACCATAGTCAATGAGGTTCATCCGAGGCGTGGTTATTGCTAGTTGAAAACTATTCCCAATACCCCGCGCTGGCGATCTGAAATACGGTCGCCGGTCGCAATTTTTGAATGCTCCTACGGGAGCAACATACTAGAATGTAAAGCATAGATGCATGCACACAATTCCTGTTGTACAATGATAAATGCTTCATACAGAAAATAGTCTTCCATCCTATGGTTGGAAATTAAACAGCTTTCACGGGCAGAGGAGAATTCCACCCATTAAACAAAAATCACTGATCTGAAATACTGTCGCCTGTCGCAATATTTGGATTCTCTTAAGGAAGCAAAGTTATGCAAAGAGAAAAACACGAATTGACATAAACGACGAACGGAAAGATATATGACCAACTCTTCAGATCGACTATTTATCCACTTTTCCAACTTTTAGTAGAAATCTGCAATCACGGGACAAAGATTACCGAAATGATGTCATTATACATTTCAGTCGAGTGAATGGATTTTGGTATCTCCGTAGTTTGAACTAGTGTAATATCCTGAACTCCTATAGAACTATACAGGTGTGTGTTTAGTCAGTGCAAACTGATGTTGATGCCTCTCTGGCCAGGGGTTATGTATACAAAGATATCATCTAGGGAAAGATCAACAGAAATTATAAAGATTATACAACTTAGCACTTTAAAATGAAACGGTGTTTGATGCGATAGCATTACCTATTCTTTAAATATTGATTCCTTTAGTTTTTCCGCCATCGTTAAAAACTGTTTTCTGCTTCTCTATGCATGAATATGTATTACTTTGTTTATTTTTTTGCTATAATTTCTTATTTCTTTAACCTTTGGTGGTTTGTATTAAAGGACGACGTGGAAACTGGTCTGCGATTAATGGCGAATGTCGAAGTCGACGCCTTGGTTCAGCCTTTTAAAGATGTGTTGCTATATTCACAAACATCTGAGACAATTATTGAGGGTGTAAAAGACTGACTATTATCTTACTGGGCCTCCGTGGCTTAGTCTTTTAGCGCGTTAGCGCAGTCCAATGAACCAGAAGCCTCCCACCAATGCGGTAGCTGTGAGTTCAAGTCCAGCTCATGCTGGCTTCCTCTCCGGCTGCAAGTTGGAAGGTCTGTCAGCAATCTGGGGACGGTCGTGGGTTTCCCCCGGGCTCTGCCCGGTTTCCTTTCACCATAATGCTGGCAGCCGTCTTATAAGGGAAATATTCTTGACTACGGCGTAAAACATCAATCAAATAAATAAATCAAATAAATATTTTACTACGAAAGGCAAACCAGCAATGTACAAACTATCGTTTTGTCTTTATCTGGAGCATTAAACCCTAGAGCTAAGAAATAAGTATCATCAGACATGGACCATTTATATATCTTAATTTGTATTCACATTAAAGAAGTCCAGGTTTCTGACAGATGCTTTGGAATATGTATTTATGTATATACCTCAATATTCAGCTAAGTAAGTACATGTGTAGTTTGCCGCTAAAGACGTACGGCAATACTTTGTAATCGCAATAAATGTCTGAAAGTGTATACTCTGTAAAAGAAAATTGTGTATGACTGATACACACGTCATCATGGATTTATTACACAAATTGTGCACAAGTGGTACACAAAATTATTTGGATGTGCATTTTTGCCACAATAATGTGTAACACGCGTAGACAGTACTTTTTAGAGAGTATAGTAACAATAGTGGGGTACATGCCGATCGAATTATTGGCGCGGGTGTACCGTTATCTCATCTATCGATTCATGTTAAGTAGGGCCAGCTGACAATGCATCAGCCCGGGGGATCAGCGTCCTGTCTGCTTTCAGGTCAGATCCATACTCACTGACCTCTCGTACTCAGCTTTCGGGCGACGTAAATAAAGCTATTATCGGGATTCATACAGATCATAGAATGAATAAAATTAAAATCTAATGGTGTTTAATTTAGTATTGGCAGGTGAACTTTTGGAAAACTAGTTATAAACGATAAATATATCAGCTGGTTATATTGAGGGTGTCTGCGTTGCTCCTATATATACGGTTTAAGGGAATAGTTTGTAACAACCCCCTGAGGTAAACTGGCAAGAGGCCGTACTTCACCAGTTACGCATGACCATTTGCCAGTTATCACGTTCACTTTTGTCGCTCGTATATCATTCATAAACCATGAATTATGGAAGTGACATGTCGATAATAGGAAGGACCATTAATGAAACAACCTTTAACACTAGTTCCTAAAAGAATCTATTTATTTATTTGGTTAACTGGAGTTTTACGCTGTACTCCAGAATATTTCACTTATAGGACGATGTACAGCATTATGGTTGGGAGCAGATCGGCCAGAGCCAGGGGGATGCCCACGACAATCCGCAGGTTAGGACATGAACTCTTAGCAACCACATTGGTGAGAGGCACTTGAGGCGTTGTGCTGTGATAGGATGCTAGCCCCTCCTCCAAGGAGGACCCCAATATGCAGGTATTAATACAAATACATATGTGATGAAAGAAGCCGGTAATATGTAAGAGACGGGAAGTCAACGGTTTTAATTGAGGTGAAAAGACAGTAGATTTTCTTGGCATGAAATCCAATTCATGACTCCTTGAATAATTTCCAGATCAAACACTGTCAAATATAATCTTTTATTAAATCAGTTATTTGAGGGATGACGGGTTTGCATTTCCGTCGTAAAACCAGAGTAGGACGACAGTGCGGTAATTAGCAAATAAGTACATGTAAGAGTTGAAATGCGGCCTCCTATGAATGTACCTCATTCATGGGGTTATTTTAACTACAATCATGTAGATGTTGACAAGTCAGCAACTTACAGCCTCTTAGCATCATTGCTTAAGCAGAATTAGGTAGTCATGTCATGTGCAATTTATTAGACATTAGTAATCTAGAATTACACAAAATGTTGTGTTGCATCGCATTAATAAACAGTCAGATGAAAACAATGCAAAAGGATCAGGCCCTCGACGATGCTTTGTCCACCAGCAGAACCCCGGTCGCAGGGATTAGGTGTAAAAACTACAGCAGAGAGAGTAAAACCACAGCAGCGATGACAGAGATAAAACATGGCATCACGTAGGCCTAACCATACAGTGAAATCCAGCCTTTTGTCAGTTTACTTCATGCCATCAGGGTTTTATTCCAACTGTTTATGTAAATGCTTAAAAAGTAGCAGCTCTCTCGGCTTTAACAGAATTAGGTAAAACAAATGCTGTCACTGACAATTGCAAATCATTGAATACCACTGATGTGGAATTACTGAAAATACTGTGTCGAAAACAATGCATATAGGAACCATGCCTCGGGAATGCTTAGTCCACCAGCAGAAACCGTTTGTTCATCATTTTATGAAGGTTGCCGCTATACATATCGCTCCGAAGCAACGGGCCCTCAAACGTAACTGAGAGTAATTGAGTTCTGGCATCGAAAAGATCTTAAAAATTATGATGTTTACATTGCCGTTGGTACGCAAAACTTTAATCTTCATAATACAACCGAGAGTGATTTAAAAATGCCTTTTTGAATAAAGGTAAGTTTGCGTGACATGAGCTCGGGCCTCGTCAAGAGCAGTTCCATCCATTTCGAGTTCGAAAATCTGCGGCGACTTTGTTGAGTTTGAGTGATTTAAAAATAACACACCTAGCTGGACCAGATGGACTAGTTTGGTCCAGGTTTGTGATATTATCCACAGTCTCAATGCGTGTGATTCTGAGATGCTTAAGTTCTGCCGCGTGGAAAATTTCCCGAGGTAACCTTAACATTCGGGTGTAGATGACGGCGAGATCACATCAATGGTGGAGAAGCTCTATGACAGAGATAGAATACTGAGGTTTAACCTAGCTCTTGGAATGTCACCAGCGCAAACCAGTTTTACGAGTCGGTAGGATATGAGCCACTGTGCATGAAGCGTTGAACCTTATGGGTCGACAGTGGCAGGTAATTATGGATGGTCAAACGTAGTGTGTCTGGGACTAATGTAACTGTTATATTAGGCCCAGAGTGTATATGTAGGCTACTTGGCTATTAAAGTCAATGAGGTTTATCCGAGGTGTGCTTATTAATTGATAGCTTATTGAAAAAGTGTCCTCAGTATAACCTACACACTGTCGATATGAAATACAGTCACCGGGCACTATTTATGGATGCTCCTACGCGGGGCAACACCGATATACTCAAAATACAGTAAACCTGAAGTTGTATAAAGTATATGTACGTTGATGTGAATATTTCATTTATAAGACCGCGGCGGCCAGCCTTAGGGTGGGGGAAAACCGGTTAGAGCCTGCTGAGGAAAGCCAGGATCATCCGTGGTTTGTTGGCAGACCTTCCCACGACGTACATAAATAGAGAATCTTATATAATCTGATCAAGATACATTTGAATCCAGATATAGCAGGGAAACCTTTGCATGCCTACCGTATTCTGTCTAGGTGTGAATACACGCATTTAGTTTTTATTATAAAATATATTGATCACACCTATCGGAAACAATGGTTTGGAAGTGTTTGTACAGCGTATAGCATGCCGGCTGGGAGCAACATTATGTAACCATCCGTAGTTCGCATATTGTATTAAACCTAAACAATACACGTGAAAGAATAGCACCTTGACGAGCGCCATAACACCGTGAACTGTACTTCTTGCAGTAACCAGTGGTATATGCTGTTCATGTACAACCGTTACCTCGGTGGTTAAAATGAATTACTTGTAGATGTAGCCTACATCCGTGGAACATATGATGGCTTGGTCTATTCGCTGAGGCATGTTATTACATTGGTCTACATATTGTGCCTCAATCTTGTTATAAATTGGTGGCATGCTAAGTAAGCCTTTGCATATCTTCTCAATTTAATCACTTCAAGTTTCTTATCACCGACAAGCTATTGCATTTAGGCTAGGCGGGCCTCACGCAGGGATGTTAATATTTACATCTTTCCGACCAGGCACGAACGGTTTGAGGGGAGATAACTATGTTACTGTTATAACGCCGTGTGCAATCATATGCCGACCGTGACCCAGCTTTATCATCAAAGTTAACATTCGCAATGTTTTCTGATTAAATATATTAACGAGTACAACTTACATTTGTCAGTAGTCGTCAATGGGCTTGCTTGCAAGCATGTGATCAATATATCGGCGCTCATGCGGGTTTTTAACGGGTATAGGCGAAACAGAACGCCGGACTTGTTCACGGATACATTTGTTTTATAAACATGATGTCCCCTTCAAATAGCCAGCTTTGCGCAGTGGCGGTACCATAGCCAATGAGGTTCATCCGAGGCGTGGTTATTGCTAGTTGAAAACTATTCCCAATACCCCGCGCTGGCGATCTGAAATACGGTCGCCGGTCGCAATTTTTGAATGCTCCTACGGGAGCAGTGTAGTCACAAGTAAACGACGGTACCATGACTGATGACGTACGGGATGCCCATAAGATGATGCCTTCAGTACATCATTCAGCATACCTACAACACGTAAAGTCGTGAAATGTGCTTTGCCGTGAAAACAAAAGCGATCTCACTTTCGCATGATGAGTTAAAACCTTCAGAGAACGGCGTTAATCATTAATCAAATAAAGACATGAAAACAAGTGCATTCATATATATAATTAGTAATATGTAAATATATGTATATATATATGACGCTGAAAATATGCCATCACTGAAATCTGCCAAGAATTGACAGGTGCTTGTTTATATTTTTTTCTTAATTTATTTTATATAATCATTTTATTTTGTCCGTACATACACGTGCAAGTATTAGCATATGTAAGCGTACAGTCAGAATAATCATGTAATAGAGGAATCATAAGAAAAAAAGAATTAAATGTTGTCCCGTAGCTAGTTAAGGAAAACTGAAGATAACACTTTATACACTAAAAAGGTTTCCCAAGTTAACTTTAAATACTTTCCCAGTCTGCATGACCTGTTAGAGCGTTTAGATGGGCGTATATGATAGTCGTGCGTTGAATTTGTACAATATTCGTACAGGAGATAAATCATTTTCGGGAAGGGGCTGTACATAATGCTGCCACACTGGTACTGTGTTTTTTGTTGTTTTTTTTTTTTGTCCAACCTATAGACGACAAATACATACTATGATATATTTATAATTAAAGTTCTGTAAAGTTGAAGTCGTATGCAGAGGTTATGTCATATTTACTCCTTTTTTAAAAATAATGTGTGCCATGTTCTTTTTCTTCTTGTCTTTTTTATTTATTTTCTTTATAAATACACTTAGTATGCCTATAAAATCTGTATTATGCACGAGTCCATCGATACAATGTTCTATCATATTGCGTTCTTTTGTGTTGTTTTACATGAGATGAAGAAGGAAAATACTCCAGCTCACGTATTTACTTGTCACTTTTTCGACTACTTAACAACAATAGTCCTATAAACGTTAATGAACACACTGGAGACTGACTTAGACGTGTTCAGTGACAAACAGCAAGGGCTGGTGACGTCATGCACGTGTCCTATTTATAGCTGTGAGGCTTCACAGGTTACTGTACACACAGAATCAAGATGGCGGAGACGAAAGAAAAGACAACTATCCCTGTGGAGGAAAACATAGCGACAGACATGAAAATTGACGATGACAGAACGGGAGACGATAGCGCAGAGTTTACTGGGGCCACCTTGGAAATTGGATCAGGGTCTCCGAATCCACCAGTTCCTTCTGTTGCGATTGCGGGAGGCGCATCTGCCGATGGGTCCGGATTTGATCGCGGCCGCCCAGGCTCGGTATATGGTCGCCAAAGTATCAAAAGCACGACAAGCCGTACATCCATCAAACCCGGATACGTGGAGCCCGTAGAAATCACGAAAGGTTATTTCAGTTACAAGGTAATAAACTCCAGCGGGTCTTGAAGAAACGCCACATTTATTTTGTATTTATAACAATTTTTAACCAGTTCAACATGCACTGGTGCACTGGCAAGCTTACGCGCACAATGATCCCCCACATTCTTATTCGAGGACATCACTTCCGCGTTTGTACACCTTATATTGCGAAATAATGGCGATAAAAATATTTTAGAAAAAGTCCTTTGCTTTCCTTCGTTACGAACCCTCTGATGTACTGGCTAGCTGTTCGTTGACCCGCGTTATTATCTCTACCTTCCCTCCCACTCGGTGAAGTCAATGATTAGCTGTTAGTGTCACACAATGCTTGTGCAGATGACAGACAGAGTTGTTTACTGAAAGTCGTTGCATATGTAGCCTTGTTTATCTTAAAGTTAATAAGGCCATCAATATTGGGGTACATGTAACAGGTGGACAAGGTCATTGTAATCACAGTTTCACTTGACCATTATTTGAACAAAATGTATGGTAAACAATTCTTTGGCCTGCATTCGTGATCCTGAATGCATACATTTCCCAACATTAACTGTTCATGGGGTCTTGTTGACAAGCATCTGAAGATACTGGTATGACCATTTGTGCATTTACTGTTTGTTGAAAACCACTTGCCCTTCACCAGTAAGGCAATATGGTTTATGTATTTGTGCATCACATGTGGGGAAGTTTGTCAGTGCTCTCCAGTAAAACATTCTTTAAAGTTCTGTTAAGTAACAATCATGTAAATAAACAAAAAATGAGCATGTACTTATTCCATATCATTCCAGTACTGGCACCTTTGTCGTTTCCAGAAATGCTGTCAGCCCCTAGCTCTACAGCTGACTGTATACATTTAAATACTTGACAGTTCAGATTTTATAAAGCGGCCTTTATTCAGAGTTCATGACTTTGATCAGAGAAAGCATTATGTTGATTTCTTTTCACGGTCTCCTCTTGCTGCTTCATGATTGTGTGTGTAATTGATGTGCTCTTTGTGAGTGCCTGTCATTAATGGGAATGGTGATGTTGCGAATACCAGGACTGTTGTATCAGTTTTCATTGATAATGCTACAATGTCCCATAGTGTTATAAAAGTGATCAGCAATATTAAAACTTTTAGTAAATTTTAACCACTGATGTAGTAACTTCTTTTCTAACCATTGCCACAGTAGATTCCAATAATGTAGCAATACAAATATATGTTTAAACATCAGTGTTTACAACAGCATCAGATGTTTAAACATTATCAGTGTTTACAACAGCGTCAGATGTGGTAACATTATCAGTGTTTACAACAGCATCAGATGTTTAAACATTATCAGTGTTTACAACAGCGTCAGATGTGGTAACATTATCAGTGTTTACAACAGCGTCAGATGTGGTAACATTATCAGTGTTTACAGCAGCATCAGATGTTTAAACATTATCAGTGTTTACAACAGTGTCAGATGTTTAAACATTATCAGTCAAAAAGGGATACAGTGTAGGTTGGTTACAACAGTATTGGTACATTATCAGTAGCAACATCCTGGCATGTGACCAGCAAATCTGTTCGGAAAAGATTACAAGACACACAGAGAGAACAATTCAGAAGACTGAATGAAAGTGCAACTCTTCCTCGCAAAGCATGCCAGCACATAAATTATAATTACTGAAATCTTTCTCATCTGCATATGGGCACATACAGCATTCATTTTACCCCATCATTTACACGATAGGCTGCATTGGTTTTCCTAGTTTCATTGTATGTGCTCTGATGTGATAGAACTAAATACTCTGTTTAATTTATCATCATTTAAATGTACCAGAGGGAATAGAAGGGAAGATTGGACATTTGAAGGGCAGGCTGAACCTCGAAACTTCTTTACATTTGATTTTTTTGAGGTTTTGAGTTGAGCTTTCCAGTAATGCTACCCTTAAGATAAACATGCTGTTACTTGCTTAAATGACAGTCACACATGGCTACTCTTTACATTGTAACTGCACAGGACTTGAAAAGTTATTTCATTTACAAAAATAAAAAAGCATAGCTTGCAACTGACCCAGTTGGGAGACAATTTTTGTATTCCAGTAGTGTTACATGTTAAAGTGAACAGGCTGTGTAACCTGCACAAAAACATAAATCTATTATCACTCATGATTTCAAAATTTCCATATGAATAGTAGTATGTGGACACAGATGTCCAGCCAACACAACTGTCTGCTAACATGTGGACTCATCAACATATTATTACATTATAAATATATATATATATGATATTCATTATATATTCATATATATAAATTCATTAATTTATTTTACATCACAGTGGTCCATTATTGGAAAATCATCTTCATGTGCTTTATAATGCCAAAGGAAATGAAAAATAATAAATTTCACTTACAACTTATGTTGCATATTGAACACCAAGATAGAAAAAGGTATTGACCATGGGAGCAATAATAAAGCCATGTTACGGTTAAAAGTAATCTCTAATTTCTGCCTAAATTTTAAGGCTTTTCCATGACAATCTATATGTACATGTACAGTCATGCCTGGTTATAACGCCAGTTTGGGTTGCCTCGTTGGCAGTATACCCAGTTTAGCGGTATGGAGAGGGGCAATATGCCAAAACTGGTACATGACCTACATTCAAAAGTGAGAGGCTTACCTAAGGTGTAATTTTCAGCCTTACAATAGACAAAGATGCACGTGGCTAATATCTTCCACTTCTGCAGTATATTGTTGGCTATCAGTATATATACAAGAGACCAAACCTTCCAGAGACCGAGCAGTAGATTAGCAGGTTTACTGTATTTTGATCCAAATATCAATCTTTAAAAATGTCTTGCAGGGTTTGGTTTTGTTCTTTTCTGTCAGGATGGGTCTTTTGACAATGCTGTGGAAAACTGCAAATCTCTGCTGAAGTCTGAGCTGGATGGAGATCTCCAGGGGGCGTGGCTTCTGACAGAGTAAGTGACAGTCTATCACTCAGGTGAAATCTTCTACAGAGAAAATGTATGTCCCAAAGGGGGCGTGGCTTCTGACAGAGTAATTGACAGTCTATCACTCTGGTGAAATCTTCTATAGGGGAAATGTATGTCCCAAAGGGGGCGTGGCTTCTGACACTGGAAGTGACAGTTTGTCACTCAGGTGAAATCATCTGCAGGGGAAATTCTCATCCCGTACCTAACCCTTTGCATGAAAACACATTGAGAGGCTTGTCGATAAAAGATCAAAATACATGTACTAGGAGCACGTCTATTATTGTTTGTCTTTTTCCTCTACAAAGGAAACCAACACTTCCATTGTTTGAGTCAGACTTAAAAGATAATAAATTTTCTAACTTTTCACCTATCCTGTACACCTGATTACCTGAGTTACCTGTCAAAGAGAGCAACATTTTGATACTCAATGTCTGCTGTCGAATAGAAAGAATTGTTAAGTTCAGGTATAAAGCCTTAATTGTACTTTAATTTGAAGATAAGACAGTGACTCTTTGCACGTGATACATTGTTTTGTGAAGTTCAACGAACTTGAATATCCATATGATAATCTTCAGGATTTCAGGCAGCTTTTTCTTTTTCAAGATGATTAATCTACCTATTTCAGAATTGACCACTGGGATAATGAGCGTGAGAAACTCCTCCTGCTCACGGACAGCTCCCTCTTCATCGTTAGCTACAACTTCATCACAGCGAAGATTCTGGACAGCAAACGTGTACTGCTGCATCTCATTGACACCATACAAGTGGGCGACCTTACTTACCCACAGGAATCGGTGATGCCGTAAGTCAAACAGTCCTGCTGAACTCAGGCTTTAATCTCCTGACTCTTGTCAGAATGTCTGCTGTTTTATACACTTAGACTTTTTAACTTATAAATTAACAGTCTGACTTTGGTATTATATACCTTTTCACCTATTGGCCTGATTTTATTGACGTTTGACAGTTTCACATTTGATCCTGATTTTAGTATCTTCGACAGTTTCACGTATTGTCCTGTTTCTGGCATCTTAGACCTTTTCACCTTTGCAATAACAATACCGCTCAATCTGAGAAGCTGTGAAAGCAGCAGTGTAATTGGAAGTGAAGGGTGAGCTCACATGAAGATGGCCAATCGACTTGAGCAATGCTACATCCTGCACACCTGGAACATCTTGCACTGTATGTGGTTTTGATATTAGAAGACAGGAGTTAAACAGCATTACCACAAATGGCTGAGGGTTTTCATTCTTTTTGCCATTGATAAACACAACTTTTGTGTCCACCTTACTTGGAATGTTCTCTAATGCATGTGACTTGTTGGGTGGGCTGTGTTTTGCACACATAAATTTCAGTTTACACGAGTGATGGTGAGTATGAACTACTGCTCTCATCAAACTACATGGACTGGAGTAGGAATACTTTTCATAGACACCATAGACATATGACCTGTTTGAAGAGCTGGTGTATAAGGCCAGATTAGTGTCCCCTGCTGTAGGCTTACTGGATGTTCCAGCAGTTTTGGGCCAGTGCGTGTGAAAATAGTAAGATAGTGGTGAATAAAAACAAAAAGCAATGAGACATACCCGACTTTCCAGTGAGATGTTTTTTGTAGGGCCAGGGATGTAATCAGAAAATTTATGTAAACCACTTTTCTGCGATGAAATTTGTGTAGTCAGGTGCAGAGCCAATGTTTGGAGAGCAGACTCTGAACTTTTGTTTGAAATTCGTGAGTTTTTAGTGTAGGAATAGGATTGATTCTGCCTAACTTCTTCCAACCGAAAAGTTGACTGCTATGCATAGCTTTCAACTTTGTTTATCTGTCACCATTGTTGCAGCTGTGCTGCATATATTCCATATTCCAGGTGACTATTAGCTACATTCGTATTGAACATAGGCATTAGCAAGTTATAGCATTCAATTATATGACTTCTTGGGGCCTCTGTGACCAAGGGCGTTAGAGCGCCAGCTCGGTGAAATAACACAGTACCTCTCACCAATGCAGCTGCTGTGAGTTCAAGACCAGCTCATGCTGGCTTCCTTTACAGCTGTACATGGGAAGGTCTGCCAACAAACTGTGGATGGTCGTGGGTTTCCCCTGGGCTGTGGCCGGTTTCCTCCTACCAAAATGCTGGCCACTGTCATATAAGTGAAATATTCTTGAGTATGGCATAAAACACCAGTCAAATAAATAAATATATGACATCTTTCTTCTCAACATATTCTTGTTCCATTTTACTATCGTAAATGTTTGCATCTATTTTTGATTTTCCGTGACTAAAACCTTGGCTCATTCAAGTTTTGGCAAAAAGTGACTAACCAAACAAATACTGTTGTATTTCCAGTGCCCGCCAACATGGTGGTGTACGCATTCTGTGGAACAAAGGGGAACAACCCAGCTTTGGTCAGATGTGGAATCCCTGGTGTTCCTCCATACCCTGGACCACATTCTCGCACCACCCTGTGCTCTACAATCCTAAAGAGAATGAGACCATCACGTACAATGTGGATGACTTCTACGAGTCCCTCCTCCAGGCTGTCTCTAAGGCATTCCAGAAGAAGAAACCAGGCGAGAAAGTCCGTCTGATCGAGGGACCGGTCATCATTGAGAACTACCTTGGCGTTTCATCACTCGTCTTTAACCAGAGCCATCTTGGCTTCTTCAGAGATCGTAATGGCGTGAGTTTTTAGGCTTTGCCGGCAACACGGGGGGAAACATCTTTTTACTGTTTACTCAAGCAGCCTGGACAAATCCAAACCTTCCTGTGAAAATATTTTAATTGGACATATTATTTGTATTAGATAAGCAAGTGAAATAATTTTTTGGGCAAGGCCCGTTTTTGGTTGTTTTGCTGGGTTATGACCAAAGGCATTTTTCTTGGTTTGCTATACTCAGTGTTCTGTTAACCTCGTAGGTTCAGATGTGGTCACTGCTTAACTTGTAATATGTAGTTTAACTGGATGTGGGTATGTTTTCCTCGGCAAAATTTGTTGTATATAAAAAATATAGCAAAACCCCCCAAGGAATATCCACACATACAAGTGTGTCATGGTCCAACTCCACATCACATTCGAAAACAGGGAACAAATGTGTGTTGAAGCACATACAGTGATAGTTAAGACATGCAGTGTCTGTTTTAACACTGGTGTCTGGTATTTTGTGCACATAAAGATCTGATAGAAAAAATTTGTGGTTCCATTGTGCTGTATGCACTCTTTGTAAAGAGACTTTGTTGATGTTGGGGATAGCCTGTTAGCAGTACATTATCACCACTCACCTGGGTCTGGTACCATTATCACCACTCACCTGGGTCTGGTTGGCTTTATCTAAGCTGTTTTTGTTTAGTATTATATTTTTTTTCACACTTGCTTTTCTTCTTAATAACTGAGTTTTGGGAGAGGATTAACGTTCACACTAGGTGTGCACCAGAAGCGTTAGTGTATAGTACATGCATGGATTCCCTGCTTTTTGTGGTTGTCATCACATGTACAGTAGACTCAAACTTCAGAGCTCTTTATGAACAACTTTGCTGCCCAGAAAAAAGATTTGATGGGTTTTTAAACCTAACATTTTTCTTTGCCTCTGAAACAAAAACATCAGACAATGCCATAATTTTTTTTTTTTAAATTGTGTTAATATACATATCTGAATAACAAATCACCATGACTACACTTTCGATTCAAAGGTTATTGACGGCATTAATTTAATCTGCCTGTGTTAATGTTGACTTTATTATGAAGGATACAAGGGGCCTGCTGCACAAAGCAGTCCTGGTTTTTGACAAGCTCAGATAATCTAGACATTTGACATTTGACTACTATGTACACGTGTCCTGCTCAAGTCATTTTCACATTGGCTGTTTATAACTCTGTCCTTGGCAATCAGGTTGCCTGTTCATAGAAGAATACACCCTATACCAGTTAGTGTTATCAGCATTACATTTGTCACTCCATGGGTTGACCTTGTCTTAGTCCTCAAATTGAAAAATATAAATGTTGTGGACCCACAAATCAATAGAATTCCCCTCTCTGGAAAAAGGTGGCGCACACTCCTAGCTTACCTATAATAATGATAATATGTAATAATTAAACAGTGCTTCTGACACAAGAAGAATTTGCTCTCCCCAGCAGTTGGCGTCTGGTCTCTGACTGGAGGACTGAACTGCATCTTTTGTCAAAAAAGGGAGATAACAAAGTATTAAAGTAAATAACTACATCGCCATATTACAGTCTCATGAGACAGGGTTGTAACTGGTTTGAAACACAGGTCCTAAATTGTTGACATAAATAAATTTCCATGTGATAAGTAAAGGCTGCCATCATCAAATGTTTACATTTTACAGAGTTTAAAAGCTATCACTTTTTGGTTAGCCTCCTGTCCACCCCACACTTCAGTGGTTTCCAGAAATTTGGATTTTAAAGTTAACTTTAAAACTGAGATGAACATATCGAGTGATCAAATACACTATGGCTTGTGTTCTTGTTTGTTTGGGGCTTTTTTCTTGCATCAGAAAATCGACCAAGAATTTAAAAAGATTAAAAAAGACAGTGACCTGGATAGAATGGCAAATTTCAACATCTGATTGTCAAGAATTTTATAAAGTCGACAGACAGCATTGGTCATCTCCATTGTAGGAATTGGTCATATTAGTGTATGTACATGTAACGTTCAGAATCTTGATAGTTAATTAAAATATTTTCAGGAAACATGTCATTAAATTCAGTGTGTTTATTACAGTACCAGTACAGTGTTTAATTAAGAATGCTGCAGGTAGTTCTGTCTAAGAACAACTCCCTGGGCTTGAATGTCAGTGTTAGTCTTGTACAGCTATTATGATGGTGTCTTCTTTTGTGAAAATTTTCTGATTTAAAGAGAAGCTCGTGATAAAATTATTATAGTTTGTGGAAATAAAATATTTAAGACATTTAAGTCTTTACATTTACTTATACGATGAAGCCTTTGAGTGGCATTTTATGATGTTGTATATTAATAGATATTGTTCATATATGTATGTTAAATCTTTGTAGCTGGGCTGCGGTAGATTTTAGAAAACTCATTCAATTATTGTATTGTTTGTGGTGTTACTTTGCAATGTATAAACATTTTCATTATGAAGAGATTTGTGGTATTATAATTGGGTCTTAATATAAGAAACATGTATGTGTATATAATGTGCGTTGTTTCTATTCAATATAATGTATGATATACTTTCATTTGCTTGATTTTGGATTGTTTTTTTTCATCTTTTGTTATTATTTTGCCAACCTATTCACTTCTTGGCCATAGTTGTATGTAAATTTTCTCAAGAAAAGTGCAACAAATAGAGAAAATTATGACATGATGTAATGCAATGCACATGTGGATGTACCTTGTACACATATTTTGATAGGGTGACATTATGCTGTGATATGCATGTTTGTATGTAACATTTAATTATTGGTTAACCATTGAGTTCATCACCCTCCTAAGCCAGATGCAGTTTAGCTTGCAAAACAGTGTGAATGGTTTGAACTCTTTCCCTTTTGTTGTTATATATATATATTTATCATATCCCTGCTCCTTTCAGAATGTACTGATTTTCATTAAATTTCATAGTTCATACAAGTGCTCTTAAGCCTTACATGGTGATAGATTTATCAGAAATGACAGGATCAGTTTACATGTAATTGTACTACATAACCAATTGCTCAGAATCTGTCATCTAATTTCTCTTCAAGTTATGATTTAATTAAATCTTGTCAGGATTTGGTCAAAATTTCTCTTCAGGAACAATGTTAATGGCTTACATGTGAAAGATGTGTTTGGTAAATAGAAAAGTGCTGGGTGATCGGAGTAACTCGATGTAACTGTCCTTTAAAGGTTGGTCATAAGTGAAATATTCTTGAGTATGGCATAAAACACCAATCAAATAACTGAAGTTTGTCAATATTATTTCATTATCAAAGAATATCTGTATTTCCAAGACAGTTTTGAGATATTAAACTTTTCTGATCAGAGTGGCTATTCAGGGTTTTTGGTGCACATTAATGACTGGCAGCCCTAGCAACAAGAAAGCCTGTATTATATATATATATATATGACAAAATGGTGGTGTACAAAATTATCCAGTAAGTCATGGCAAGTTCAGGCCATGACCACAGTAATTGGTCAAATAACTCTCAATGCGATGTACACATTGTTAGATCATGTAACTCCCCATGCAATGCGATGCACACAGTGTTAGATCATGTAACTCCCCATGCAATGTGATGCACACAGTGTTAGATCATGTAACTCCCCATGCAATGCGATGCACACAGTGTTAGATCATGTAACTCCCCATTCAATGCGATGCACACAGTGTTAGGCTAATTAACCATGTGATGTAGACTGTTTTGTTAAGGTACAAAGTAGTTTCCAAGCAGTCCAAATGGGATGATGTGGAAAACGACAATATTGAAAAGAATATGGTGAAGAAAAATTATCAGATTGTTTGATAGTGTCCAAAAAAATAAAAATGATGTATGTATCTTTTGTCTAGATTTAAGTTTTGTCAATAAATTCTACATGTCCATTTCAAGTCTTTGGTGCTGTGAATTCTGATTTGCTATATAAGAGCTCAGTTAGCAGTCTGTCTTTAACAGAGATTAATTCAGTGGAAGTACATGTCAAGCCTATTGGCATCCTTATGTAATAGTTAGGGCTCTGTCAACAGGCCCTGGGGCCTCCCTATCTGTTGGTAAGGGACCTGGTAAGACCAAAGTCTTGGGTCCCCCTTGCTTAATAGTAATAGGCCATCATCAGGCCTATTGGCCTCCCTATCTAATGGCTAGAGGCCTCCCTATGTAATCCTAAAGAGACCATCATCAGGCCTAGGGGCCTCCCTATCTAATGAAGGGACCATCATCACGCCTAGGGGCCTCCTTATCTAATGTGGTAAGGGACCATCATCAAGCTTAGGGGCCTCCCTATCTAATGAAGGGACCATCATCACGCCTAGGGGCCTCCTTATGTAATGTGGTAAGGGACCATCATCAGGCTTAGGGGCCTCCCTATCTAATGAAGGGACCATCATCACGCCTAGGGGCCTCCTTATCTAATGAAGGGACCATCATCAGGCCTAGGGGCCTCCTAATCTAATGTGGTAAGGGACCATCATCAGGCCTAGGGGCCTCCCTATCTAATGGTAAAGAGACCATCATCACGCCTAGGGGCCTCCCTATCTAATGTAGGGACCATCATCACGCCTAGGGGCCTCCTTATCTAATGTAGGGACCATCATCACGCCTAGGGGCCTCCTTATCTAATGTGGTAAGGGACCATCATCAAGCCTAGGGGCCTCCCTATCTAATGAAGGGACCATCATCACGCCTAGGGGCCTCCTTATCTAATGTGGTAAGGGACCATCATCAGGCCTAGGGGCCTCCCTATCTAATGTGGTAAGGGACCATCATCAGGCCCAGGGGCTGCCTTATCTAATGTGGTAAGGGACCAACATCAGGCCTAGGGGCCTCCCTATCTAATGGTAAAGAGACCATCATCACGCCTAGGGGCCTCCTTATCTAATGTGGTAAGGGACCATCATCAGGCCTAGGGGCCTCCTTATCTAATGTGGTAAGGGACCATCATCAGGCCTAGGGGCCTCCCTATCTCATGGTAAAGAGACCATCATCATGCCTAGGGGCCTCCCTATCTAATGAAGGGACCATCATCACGCCTAGGGGCCTCCTTATCTAATGTGGTAAGGGACCATCATCAGGTTTAGGGGCCTCCCTATCTAATGGTAAAGAGACCATCATCACGCCTAGGAGCCTCCCTATCTAATGAAGGGACCATCATCACGCCTAGGGGCCTCATTATCTAATGTGGTAAGGGACCATCATCAGGCCTAGGGGCCTCCCTATCTAATGGTAAAGAGACCATCATCACGCCTAGGGGCCTCCCTATCTAATGAAGGGACCATCATCACGCCTAGGGGCTGCCTTATCTAATGTGGTAAGGGACCATCATCAGGCTTAGGGGCCTCCTTATCTAATGTGGTAAGGGACCATCATCAGGCCCAGGGGCCCCCTATCTAATAGTAAAGGAACCGTTACCAGGCCTAGGGGCCTTCCTATCTAATGAAGGGACCATCATCAGGCCTAGGGGCCTCCTATCTAATGGTAAGGGGACCATCATTGGGCCTATGGGCCTTCCTATCTAATGAAGGGACCATCATCAGGCCTAGAGCCTCCTATCTAATGGTAAGAGATGGTCAACTGGGGTTGGGACCTCCCTGTCTGACCTGTCATCGGGTCTAATGACCTCCCTATCTACTATTAAGGGACCATCATCAGGCAGAATAGTCTCCTTATCTGTTGGTAAAGTATCTGTTAACAGGTCTAGAGGCCTTCACATCTGACAAAACCTGTCCTTATGTCTAGGGCTCATCCAGTCTATTGGTAAGTGATCTGTGAACAGTGTTTAAGGCCTCCCTATCTGACAGAGACATGACAACAGTTCTAAGGGCTTCCATGTCCAATGTTAAGACCTGTTAACAAGTCTAGAGAATTGTCTATATAACAGTGAGAGATTTGTCAATGGGTGTAGTGATTTACCTATAAAATAGTGAGAGATCTGTCAATAAATGTAGTGACTTACCTATTTAAGCAAGAGACCTCCTTATCTATTGGTAAGGGACCATCATTGGGCCTAGGGGCCTCATTATCTAATGGTAAAGAGACCATCATCAGGCCTAAAGGCTTCCCAGTCTAATGGTAAGGGACCATCATTGGGCCTAATGGCCTCCCTATCTAATGTTAAGGGACCATCATCAGGCCTAGGGGCCTCATTATCTAATGGTAAGAGATAGTTAACTAACGTAGGGGCCTCCCTATCTGAAATGTCATCAGGTCCAGGGACCTGCCTATCTAATAGCAAGGGACCATCATCAGGCAGAGGGGCCTCCCTATCTGTTAATAAGGGACCTGTTAACAAGTTTTGGGGCCTTCACATCTGACAGACCTGTCAATATGTCTAGGGCCCTCCCCATCCATTGGTAAGGGGCCTATCAACAGTGTTTAAGGTCTCCATATCTGGCAGATACATGTTAACAGTTCACAGGGCTTCCTTGTCCAATATTAAGACCTGTCAACAAGTCTAGTGAATTATCTGTATAATGGTGAGAGACCTGTCAATGGGTCTAGTGACTTGCCTATATAATAGTGAGAGATCTGTCAATAGGTCTAGTTATTTGTCTATAAAACAGTAACATACCTATCAATAGGTCTAATGACTTGCCTATATAATCTATAAAGATACCTACCATAAATGACCAAAACTTTGGCCCAAAAATTTCAATTTTAGGCAAGTTACTGTACTGTCATAAGATAGCACTTTTGGTGCTGAAACTTAAGTCTTTTCCAGGATATCAATCTATTTTCCAAATAAACCTCACATTACCTATCTAAAATCAATAGAACTCTCAGAATCAGGGCAAAAGCACAACTTTGTCATGGACGAAATTTAAGGTACATTGATCGCAATGTACACGTTAATTATCATTTTTGCAGTGTATCAACAGGTCTAGTGACTTGCCCATATAATTGTAAGATGTGTCAAAAGGTCTCATCATCTGTCAAGAGGTCTAGTGACTTGCCTATATAATTGTAAGATGTGTCAAAAGGTCTCATCATCTGTCAAGAGGTCTAGTGACTTGCCTATATAATTGTAAGATGTGTCAAAAGGTCTCATCATCTGTCAAGAGGTCTAGTGACTTGCCTATATAATAGTCGGAGACCTTGTCACCTGTCAGCAAGTCTAGTGACTTGCTTATAAAATACTGGGAGACGTCATCACCTGTCAACAGGTCTAGTGACTTGCCTGTATAATAGTGGGAGACCTTATCACCTGTCAATAGGTGAAATGACTTGCCGACATAATAATGGGAGACCTTGCCACCCGTCAACAGGCCTAGTGACTAGCCTACATAATAGTCGGAGACCTTGTCACCTGTAAGGAAGTCTAGTGACTTGCCTATATAATAGTGGGAGACCTCATCATCTGTCAACAGGTCTAGTTCTAATGACTTGCCTACATAATACTGGGAGACCTTGCCACCTGTCAATAGGTGAAATGACTTGCCTACATAATAATGGGAGACCTTGATCACCTGTCGGAGACCTTGTCACCTGTCAGCAAGTCTAGTGACTTGCTTATAAAATACTGGGAGACGTCATCACCTGTCAACAGGTCTAGTGACTTGCCTGTATAATAGTGGGAGACCTTATCACCTGTCAATAGGTGAAATGACTTGCCTACATAATAATAGACAGGTCTAGTTGTCTTGTCAAAGGAAGTCTAGTGACTTGCCTATATAATAGTGGGAGACCTTATCACCTGTCAATAGGTGAAATGACTTGCCTACATAATAATGGGAGACCTTGCCACCTGTCAACAGGCCTAGTGACTAGCCTACATAATAGTCGGAGACCTTGTCACCTGTAAGGAAGTCTAGTGACTTGCCTATATAATAGTGGGAGACCTCATCATCTGTCAACAGGTCTAGTTCTAATGACTTGCCTACATAATACTGGGAGACCTCGTCACTTGTCAAGGGGTCTAGTGATTTGCCTACATATATTGGGAGACCTCATCATCTGTCAACAGGTTTAGTTCTAGTGACTTGCCTGTATAATACTGGGAGACCTCGTCACTTGTCAAGGGGTCTAGTGATTTGCCTACATAATAGTGGGAGACCTTGTCACCTGTCAACAGGTCTAGTAACTTGCCTGTATAATAGTGAGAGACCTCGTCACTTGCCAACAATCTATTGACTTACCTGTATAAATAGTGGGAGACCTCGTCACCTGTCCACAGGTCTAGTGACTTGCCTACATAATCCATGTAGTAAGATACCTGTGTTCTCTGTGAAGATGTCTATCCCATCAAATAACAATTCAGCCTCGATGTTTAACTCCAACTCCTTCTGATTTGATGGAGTCAGCAGGTTTGTCTGGTACCTGACACCTACATGCTGTGATTTTATCCTGCCTCTTTTTGCTTTAATTCACTTGTAAACCTGAGTCTCATCATCAGAGGGAAATATTCTCCAGGTCTGCACAAAAAACTGGTCAACCAAATGTGGTACTATCTTTTCAATTCTCTCATGCTCTGAAGTTGTCCAACTCAGTAACGAATTTACTGCTAGTTCTTTCTTGACATTAACTCCACATGTAGCTGTGGACAGAAGAACATTCCATGAAAGCAGAAATCATACTAAAAGAGGTTCCGTATTTGAAGTATTAGATATGACCTAAATGTGTAAATGTACATATTGGATCAATTTTATTTAGGCACATCACTACTGTTCACAAACGAAATGACCTTGGCAACAATGGATGGACACACCATGAAATTCATACACACTGATAACTAGACAATAATTAGAATACTAATTTCGACATTTGTGACAATTTTCGTAAAATCTGAAATAATGCTGTCAGCATTTCAGATGTTACTGTGTGCAAATGAGGGTCGTGAATTGGAAGATTATACCTCACTTGAACACCTGTTAGCTTCCTTTCCTGACACTAATCCTGGCAACACTGTTTCAGAAAGTAATTTTCACCACTGTTAAGTACAAAATATACTGAAATGCTGAGGAAAAAGTAACAATTACCACTCTTGGACAAAAACTTCATCCAGGTATATCAAAATTTGTCCAAAGTTTCCAGAGGTTGTAACCACATAATGCAATGGCATTTACGAGAAAGGAAAACTCAACAACAAAGTTTTGTGACGGTAAATTTTGGTGTAAATTTTGTGATCGCAATGTACACGTTAATTATCATTTTTGCAGTAAACAAAAAACACAAATGACTCCAGTCATTAAATTCAACAAAAAAATGATAATGAACAAACAAGTCCTGGACTTATGACAAGATAAATATTTCTTTCACACCATTAACAGATTTGCCGAAAAAGTTTTAGAACTTTTTCTCATGCAGAAGAAAATGAATTCATGACTCCACAGAGATTCCTTCCACATCATGGAATCACTTACAATGCTGTTAACCTTTTTACCAATGAAAATGCCCAGTGGAAGTGAATGGAACTGTCTATTACTGGCGCACTGAGGCGTTAATTGTTCTCTGAACTCACGTTCTTCCACACAATAAGATCATCATAAAGCTATAGACCTCTTCACCAATAAAAGAGCCCGAATCAAGTGCCCAGAACAGTCTAACGTTGGCCTACGGATGTTAGCTGTTCTCTGAACTCATGTTCGTCATCACAATAGGATCGGCCGTAACACTGAAGATCTTCTCCACCAATGAAATTGCCTGCTAAAAGCGCCCAGAATGGTCTACTAATGGTCCAGAGGGGTGCTAGACATCCTCCGCAGGTGGTTCTTCTGACCTGTTGCTCAGGAAGCACACACACATCTCATCCTCTCCTATCAGCAGCAAAGCTTCTCCACTAGGATGCCATTTCACACACTGTATTTGGAATGAAGCTGTAAGGAAACAAACAAAACCTGAATATGAGGTTAACAGCCCAAAAAGGAAGTGTTAACCTTCATATATGTTCTACATGTTCAGATGTGATATTCTACTCTTGGTGTATTTCTGAAAGAATGAGCAAGGTGTTATCGATGGAAAGGTGTTATCGATGGAAAGCACACCCTTCAAATCTAATGGATAATACACCCATGGAATTTATTTGAAAGCAATTTCAAGTATCACATGGCTGAACTGTTTTTAACATATGTCAAGCAATTTTATGGCCATACTAAACTACTGGCAACATTTCAATGAAGAATGATGTTTTTAATTCTGTGATCTGTAATTCTGTGATCTGTAGTTCTGTGATCAGTCTCACTCACTATCTTTATTTATTTGCATGAGAAGGTTCAACACTGTACTCAAAAGTACTTCCCTCTTCCATCACAGCAATCAGGTTTATAGGCATTATAGGAAACCAGACAACGCTCAGAAAAACACTTCACTGGAGTAACACAAACCTCACTTGTCTCCCTGCACCTAATACTTGCACCTCAAGGTTGTACAACGAGGTTGATAACTCCTTCGTGTTGCTACCCTCTATACCCTTATTATCTGATGGTATCATCTGCTCACAAAAGTTAACCCTGAGGTAACTTTCTGCATATTAGGAAATCCTTTGAAAAATCCTTTGCTCTGAGTAACATAACCCTGACAGAAATTATTTTCTATTATTCTGGTTAATCAAAAATATAGGGGTTTCACAGAAATTAATGAGGAGAGAAAAAAAATTGTATCAAAATCGCAAATAAAACCAGGCTTCCTGTTTTAGAGGGTTGGTCAGGTTACATCCAACAGACATACTTGTAACGATGGAATTAATATGTCCTATATTTTTTTATTTATTTTATTGGTGTTTTATGCCATACTCAAGAATATTTTACTTATACAATAGTGGCCAGCATTATAGTAGGAGTAAACCGGGCAGCGTCATCCACAGGTTGCTGGTGGACCTTAACACGTAATATGTCCTATAAAGCCTGGATTTACCTTCAGCTGGGATTTCCACAGCCAAGCAGCCTGCAGGAGACCACATGTAGAGTTTGTTTGTTCCAGTACACAGCGCTAGTCGTGGCTGAAGCGGATCCCAGTCTACACCTGACCAACACAAAAGCCGTTTCTTTAATTTATCACTAATATTGTAAAGCTATTCACACATAACATGTCCTAAGAATACATCATCTGATTTTTCTTCCCTGCAGACAAAACGTATACATGTATATCTATACAGACTGTATCCTGGTATTTAACATCTATGCAACTTTTCCAGACACACTGCATAAAACCTTCACAGATGATCTAGCTCTCTTGGGTATCTGCACAAAAACGTCTCTCTACCTCTTCAAGCCCATCATACAAAATCTTTTCGAAGGTCTTCAAATTTTATAAACTGGAAAATCGAAAGTTCAGGGATATTTCTGTTGATTTCTTGATCAAAAAATTAATACTGTTGAAAGAAGAGATGATCACAAAATGCTGTAAAACTGTAGCAAAACCACAGAATAAACACCTGGCGTGAAACTTAAATTTATGACATAAATTAACATGTTCTTCAACTTACACTTGATGGGTGCAGCTTGGACTAGTACAACTGCCACACTAAGCTTTTGTATATCCCAAACCCACAGTGTATGGGGCATATTATCTGCAAACATCAAGTCACAGGAAGATTAACAGAAGTAAAGACATATGTCAGTCCAAATAAAATATACACATGCCTGTAGATATAACAAAATTAACACCTGCCAAAACTCAATACATTTACTGAATACTCAAACTCCATTAATGAATGAATGATCATGTTTTAACTCTACTTCGACAATATTGCAGCCATACTGGACGTGACAAATTTTTGAAGTTCTTCCGGTTATTTCGGGCTTTATTTCATAATCAAGAATAATGCAGTGTTGGGCTGTTGTGAGGGACACCATGGGTCATCACCATGTGCCTCATAAACCCTCTGACAAGAAGTCAAGCAGCAAATGAGCTATTAGAACCTGCAATCTATCTTTTATGGACCTGTAGATCTACACCTCAAAAGCCATCTTCTATGTTCTGACTTCAGTCTTACCTGCTTCTGCATACTGTGTAATGTAAGAATACAACTGTGCAGACTTCCATGTTCTGACTTCAGTCTTACCTGCTTCTGCATACTGTGTAATGCGAGAATGCAACTGTGCAGACTTCTATGTTCTGACTTCAGTCTTACCTGCCTTCTGCATACTGTGTCATGTGAGAATGCAACTGTGCAGACTTCTATGTTCTGACTTCAGTCTTACCTGCTTCTGCATACTGTGTCATGTGAGAATGCAACTGTGCAGACTTCTATGTTCTCACTTCAGTCTTACCTGCCTTCTGCATACTGTGTAATGTGAGAATACAACTGTGCAGACTTCTATGTTCTCACTTCAGTCTTACCTGCATTCTGCATACTGTGTATTGTGAGAATGCAACTGTGCAGACTTCTATGTTCTGACTTCAGTCTTACCTGCCTTCTGCATACTGTGTAATGTCAGAATGCAACTGTGCAGACCTCTATGTTCTCACTTCAGTCTTACCTGCCTTCTGCATACTGTGTCATGTGAGAATGCAACTGTGCAGACTTCTATGTTCTCACTTCAGTCTTACCTGCCTTCTGCATACTGTGTCATGTGAGAATGCAACTGTGCAGACTTCTATGTTCTGACTTCAGTCTTACCTGCCTTCTGCATACTGTGTAATGTGAGAATGCAACGGTGCAGACTTCTATGTTCTGACTTCAGTCTTACCTGCCTTCTGCATACTGTGTCATGTGAGAATGCAACTGTGCAGACTTCTATGTTCTCACTTCAGTCTTACCTGCATTCTGCATACTGTGTAATGTGAGAATACAACTGTGCAGACTTCTATGTTCTGACTTCAGTCTTACCTGCATTCTGTATGCTGTGTCATGTGAGAATACAACTGTGCAGACTTCCATGTTCTGACTTCAGTCTTACCTGCCTTCTATTTACTGTGTAATGTGAGAATACAACTGTGCAGACTTCCATGTTCTGACTTCAGTCTTACCTGCATTCTGCATACTGTGTAATGTAAGAATACAACTGTGCAGATTTCTATGTTCTGACTTCAGTCTTACCTGCCTTCTGCATACTGTGTAATGTGAGAATACAACTGTGCAGACTTCTATGTTCTGACTTCAGTCTTACCTGCCTTCTGCATACTGTTTCATGTGAGAATACAACTGTGCAGACTTCCATGTTCTGACTTCAGTCTTGCCTGCCTTCTGCATACTGTGTAATGTGAGAATACAACTGTGCAGACTTCTATGTTCTGACTTCAGTCTTACCTGCCTTCTGCATACTGTGTAATGTGAGAATACAACTGTGCAGACTTCCATGTTCTGACTTCAGTCTTGCCTGCCTTCTGCATACTGTGTAATGTGAGAATACAACTGTGCAGACTTCTACGTTCTGACCTCAGTCTTGCCTGCCTTCTGCATACTGTGTCATGTGAGAATACAACTGTGCAGACTTCCATGTTCTGACTTCAGTCTTACCTGCCTTCTGCATACTGTGTAATGTGAGAATACAACTGTGCAGACTTCTATGTTCTCACTTCAGTCTTACCTGCCTTCTGCATACTGTAATGTGAGAATACAACTGTGCGAACTTCTATGTTCTCACTTCAGTCTTACCTGCCTTCTGCATACTGTGTAATGTGAGAATACAACTGTGCAGACTTCTATGTTCTCACTTCAGTCTTACCTGCCTTCTGCATACTGTGTAATGTGAGAATACAACTGTGCAGACTTCTATGTTCTGACTTCAGTCTTGCCTGCCTTCTGCATACTGTGTAATGTGAGAATACAACTGTGCAGACTTCTTTGTTCTCACTTCAGTCTTACCTGCCTTCTGCATACTGTGTAATGTGAGAATACAACTGTGCAGACTTCTATGTTCTGACTTCAGTCTTGCCTGCCTTCTGCATACTGTGTAATGTGAGAATACAACTGTGCAGACTTCTACGTTCTGACCTCAGTCTTGCCTGCCTTCTGCATACTGTGTCATGTGAGAATACAACTGTGCAGACTTCCATGTTCTGACTTCAGTCTTACCTGCCTTCTGCATACTGTGTAATGTGAGAATACAACTGTGCAGACTTCTATGTTCTCACTTCAGTCTTACCTGCCTTCTGCATACTGTGTAATGTGAGAATACAACTGTGCAGACTTCTATGTTCTCACTTCAGTCTTACCTGCCTTCTGCATACTGTGTAATGTGAGAATACAACTGTGCAGACTTCTATGTTCTGACTTCAGTCTTACCTGCATTCTGCATACTGTGTAATGTGAGAATACAACTGTGCAGACTTCTATGTTCTGACTTCAGTCTTGCCTGCCTTCTGCATACTGTGTCATGTGAGAATACAACTGTGCAGACTTCCATGTTCTGACTTCAGTCTTACCTGCCTTCTGCATACTGTGTAATGTGAGAATACAACTGTGCAGACTTCTATGTTCTCACTTCAGTCTTACCTGCCTTCTGCATACTGTGTAATGTGAGAATACAACTGTGCAGACTTCTATGTTCTGACTTCAGTCTTACCTGCATTCTGCATACTGTGTAATGTGAGAATACAACTGTGCAGACTTCTACGTTCTGACCTCAGTCTTGCCTGCCTTCTGCATACTGTGTCATGTGAGAATACAACTGTGCAGACTTCCATGTTCTGACTTCAGTCTTACCTGCCTTCTGCATACTGTGTAATGTGAGAATACAACTGTGCAGACTTCTATGTTCTCACTTCAGTCTTACCTGCCTTCTGCATACTGTGTAATGTGAGAATACAACTGTGCAGACTTCTATGTTCTCACTTCAGTCTTACCTGCCTTCTGCATACTGTGTAATGTGAGAATACAACTGTGCAGACTTCTATGTTCTCACTTCAGTCTTACCTGCATTCTGCATACTGTGTAATGTGAGAATGCAACTGTGCAGATTTCTATGTTCTGACTTCAGTCTTACCTGCCTTCTGCATACTGTGTCATGTGAGAATACAACTGTGCAGACTTCTATGTTCTGACTTCAGTCTTACCTGCATTCTGCATACTGTGTAATGTGAGAATACAACTGTGCAGACTTCTATGTTCTGACTTCAGTCTTACCCGCATTCTGCATACTGTGTCATGTGAGAATACAACTGTGCAGACTTTCCAACTACTGTACTTCACCTAAAGTTTAGCAAAATGCAATTTCAGAAGCACATAAAGGCCGCAATACTCAGAAATAATGATTCTTTATCAAGTCATTATTGCTGATTTTAGCACGGTAAATTTGGGAACGTTGGAAATTTAGAACTGTGACACCGTATTTCTCTTTGATTATGCTTACTTCAAGCCTTGTTTATTGGACTAGAAAAAGTGAAAAAACTTCGCAGAAATGATAAAATCTTCTACCCTCAGAGGGGTGAAGTATATTTGTAACAAATCAATTTTGAATCACTTGTTTCACCAATATCTTATTAGTTTCTAGGAGTGTCCGCAGCGCAGTGGTTAGCGCGCTAGTGCATTGTAATGACCCAGCTGCTTCTCACCATTGTGACCGCTGTGAGTTCAAGTCAAGCTCAGACTGACTTCCTCTCTGGTCGTACATGGGAGGGCCTGCCAGCAACCTGCAGATGGTCTTGGTTTCCCCCGACTCTGCCCAGTTTCCTCCCATTACAGTGCTGGCCACTGTTGTATAAGTGAAATATTCTTGAGTACGGCATAAAACACCAATCAAAAAAATAACTAAATATTAGTTTCCATAAAAATTTCTTTGTTGCGTTGTTTTTTTATGCACACAACTTTACTGTTGTCTGTGCACATAAATTTGATTGACAAGTAAGGCAAACACTTGTGAGAAAGCCCTGTGTTACAATGACGTCACACAATATTCTACGTGAGTCATGATGTCAGTATTTTCTGAAAGGTGCGTCTGTGAAGTCTGGCGCACTGACATTGTATGTAGTAGGAAAAAATTATGTAGGAAAACATAATAAAATGATCTGTCGCTTGAAAACTGCTAACCTTCTGGTGAAATACAGCAATCAAGAGGCTACTTTTAATAATAAGAATACAAATATGAGTAAATTTAAATAGCCAGAACTTTTTTGCTATTCTCCTAGCACAGAAGAATTCTACTTTTCATTGTAAGATTGACAGAAAAGTCTCTTGCAGAGCACCTCCTGAGGAACTGACCGTTTCTGGAGATCATGTACTGACAGTTACAGCTAAACGACAATGACCCCACGCCCATCTCAGGGTTGGCCTTCTTGGGATCAGGTTTGACCACAGGGACTGAGGCTGGCAACGGCTGAATCTCATCTTAAAACACAAAATTACAAGTCAATGATTAGTTCAATAAGGTTTTAAGTTCATCTGATACCAGAGTTATTTATTTCATATGGCTGTAATTCTGCACACCAGTTGAAGGATAGCCTTTCCTATTGGTTGAGGAAACTAGAGTACAGGCAGTAAATCTCCAGACTTTGGTAAGTCAAAAACAAACTTACATGCATTTTCTGTCACATACATGTATTAGGACATTAGGAAAAAGATCTTTGTGCAACACGCATGAAAGCTCTATGAGGGTAGCCATCTTGAATAGAAATTACATTAAGTCAGGAATTTTGTCGAAATGAAAAAATCCATTAAGACCACATTTATTCATGAAGATGGCCACTCAATACACACAAGTCTAGATTTGGCCAATCTCGATGTAAACCTGAAGACAGGTGAGGTGGGTCACGAACGGCATCATCCTAAGATTTTGTTGGTAACTGCAGAGATGTAATTATCTCCCTTTACCTGTGCACAGCAATGACATCTTCAGTAGCCTCCCCTTACTTGTCTGGCCGGGCACTCCCCATACAAATCAATACATTGTGATGTATTTGTAAATGTTCATCAAGTGAAAAAGTCAACTGCCTCTAAACCTACCATAAACCATGGAGGACTGTTTCAGGGGTGGAGCAGCCCAGGCTAACTGATATTGTGGATGATATCAAGCAACAATTTAATGTTCATCCACCTTTCAGTATGAAAAACATACTTAGTCCTGGACCTTTTTGACAGACTTGTCAACGTAGACATAGTCATGGTTCTGGTAGAGCCCTAAAAACTAATTCAAATTAGTTTCAGGACTCCAAAGTAAACAATAGGCTTAATGACTACCACACTTAAATTTGCCCTCTTTGCTCTGATGTCCTAATTCTGTTGGCCTTACATTTGCTGTGTGTAGAGAATAGAGAACTCTGAGGAGGGGTTGACTCTCTGTGCGATGTGGCCGTGCAATTCTCCATCTCCTTGTACACAATCTGCAACAGACAGGTGCTCTGTATTTTATTTGATTGTGGCTTTCATGATACTCTTAGAATTTCTCACTTACACTATGTCCATCTGTTTCAGTGGATGGCAAAAACTAGAGAGTATGATTCATCAATCTCTGGCAAGTTACTGACAAACTTTTCCATGTGTGACACAGAGATACATGTATGCGCACTATACTTGAGGAAGACATGTGGTTACATTGCCTGCTTATTAATGCCAGGTCCCACAGGTAGTGAATCATACAGGTGAACAAGACTGCTCAGCTAACATCATCAGCAATGTGGACAGGTTTCCTGGATGCTCAGTCATGAAGGGTTAATAATTACTGCTTTCATTAACAAATGGGAGGGCTGATTCACTGTGCAACCAAGAGAGAATCAAGAGGTACCACCATTTATTTTGGGATGGATTACCTTGAAGGGGATTCTTTCAACAGGAAACAAGTTCATCCAAGGAAATGGAATACACAGAAGAGGAAATCAACTAAACTATCTTTGGATGTATCACTTTAATGTGGGGACTTCGACACGCAGTTGAGTCCCAGATAAAAAAAAACAAACTGATCTGTGTGAAGGATTACTTAATGGGTGAAACAAAGCACCAAGGAGAGAACAACTGAGGTATTGTGGGATGGATGATTTCAACGAATACCAAGAGGACAGCAACTCAATTATTATCTTAAAACTAGACAGCAGCAAACGTTCCGAGATGGATTAGTACTTCTCTGAAGAAACCTACACCCTTCATGGGATAACTAGATAATGAGGGAACTGGGTCGACTTTGTCCAGATGAAACCATCCCGAGATACCCAGGTGTTAGTTGTCCTGGGTTGAGTTCACTCGGTCAGAAAAGGCCCTGATACAGGATAATATTCCATTATCAACCAATTGTCAGGCCCCGGCATTACCTGCTCTGTCCTCATTCCACTTACCACGTTGTTGGTGTCCACAGTTTCGGGGTGGTCTTCCTCCGTGACAGTTTTCCAGGTGATATGATTCAATATCCTCACCTGTGCAAAGAGAAAGAAGAAAAATCTTCTCTACAAGTACTAATCTATTGTAAGAGCTTGTAAGTTTAGATAAAGCTATTCCACGCGAGATATCTTACCACAGGTATTACAAAGCAAACCCTTCTTGAGCTCTCATGACTGTGATCGTATTTCATGACAGTAATTCAGGACTTTCACTATAAAAAATTACAGAATTTGAAACCAGCATAACATGACTAAATTATGCAGTTCAGCTGTTTCACCACTGGAATGAAATAATAAAGAAATGAATTTCGTGAAAAAGTTCATGAGATGAAGATGTCATAATACCAGCACTAGCGCATACTTCCACAAACAGAGGTTGATAAGGAAACTCCTGACCTTTTCCTAAATGTTCCAAATTCATGACAAACCATGACTGGGACATATTTTCTCATTTTAAGGCTGATGTCTGATGTGTAACAGCAGAGGTCAGGTAAAATGATTACTCCACATCACAGAAGTTTATTTATCCTCAGCTAGCTTAAAACAGCTACTGTCATGACTCTCACATTATCTTCTCAACCTTGGAAACATGCATTTCAGGCTGAATTTTTTTTTTTATGATTAATGTATTTATTTATTTCTTCATTCATCTGACTTAAAAAAAATAAGAACATTTCACAATGTCTTACAACAGCAGTAAGTCATAAAGGGTTAGAAGAAGAAGCCATTGCCCATAATTGACAAAGCTCCAGACAACCTCATCACTTTTCGGACCTCAGCCGAACTGGAGGCAGATGGTATCCAGCATTTGACCTCATTTGTCAGACATGACCGTCTGTACAGCAGAATCATGTCGCTGGCTCTGAACACACCTTCATCCAGAAATGAGGCCATGTTGCAAATGGCCATCAGCCTAGGCCATGATGATTTACACGCTGAAGTGATGCCTGTTGGAGTTAATCCATTTCACTTAACATCTCCCTCGGTGTCAAGCTTTGTACATTCAAACAAAAATGCCAAAGGATTTCCTTTTCATTCTTTATTTAACACTTGCCAATGTCAGAAGAGAATTTTATTTTTATGTTATTGTTTTATTGCAATCATTAAAAAAAAAAAAAAAAAAAGGGATGTCTGGGAGGGATGTAGGTTGTGAGCATCACTTCTATATAGCAGTCTTCACAAGTAGCTCTGTTCTACTGACTACTGCAAGACCACTCCTAACATGCCTGCACCGTCATTTCCCTGACATGAACCTTACTGCAGCCAGAACAACAATTTATTGGCAGGAAGAAACCATTATATTTTGCCTTTCACTGAGAGTCAGTTTTCTTTCTGTCAGGGAAGTTACCATTGATAAGGATTTATCACATTCTACATTTGAAAACTTTCCTATACAGTTCTTTCTCCACTGTACACTTGATCCCAGTTGTATCTACAAGTCACTCAAATTTCAACGAATTACCATCCTTTCCTTCAGAGGTCAATAAATTCATGAAGTCATTCATTTCAACTTAAATCTATCTTTTCAACTCACATACATTGCATGTGACAAGTTCAGGCAAATATCATCTATTTATTCAAAGCAGTTACTACATGTAAACCTTGTAATTGGCAGAAGTTCTGATGTCAGTAACCAATACATTCAACAGGTTCATGCATGCAAGCTGCCCTATAAGTTTCCTTCAGCTAATAGGCCATTCTTGGTTTTTATTGGTTTTTTGGATTTCCCTGAGACAGCAAACACACCGCTAAAGCAGTCTAGTCCTGCAGAAACCTGTCAAGAAATGTAAGAAACTTGCTGGATCAAGTTGCTTGATTGACTGAAAGGCAGAAAATCAAGACACTAGATTGGCGTTGCTGCCTGGGCAGCCCATTTCTTATCGCCACAATTTGTTTGCATGTCCCGACTGTGTCGGGGCTCACCCCGTCTCTAATGGGGCAAATTCCCCTAAATTCGAATATAGCTGTATAACGGGATTTTCTGTATTATCTCCCACTATTTCCATGGCAGCTCTTTGTGGGAGTTGTCAGACAAAGGGCAAAGGGCTCAAATTGAGGTAAAGAATTCCACGCACCAGTTGTCCCCTGGGCATTGATCATTGTTACCTGGGTGACTAGGTTCAAGGTGAACCAGTAAAGGCATGTATCTGGAGCCTGATATTCACAGGTGATACACTTATCCAAGCTCACGTATAAACACATGGCACACCTGAGCCACTGACTGACGGACTGACTTATTAATTAATACTGACCAGGTACAAGGTGATCCAGTAAGAAGGCATGTACCTGGAAACTAGTCCTCACAGGTGATACACTTATCCTGCTCATGTGTTAACACACGGCACACCTGAGCCACTGACTGACAGACTGACTGATTAATTAATTTAATTCAACTTTCTGTAAGGTTTTGGATGAAGTATGGGGAAATTTTCAGGAATTCATCCACAAAGCACTTGTAACTTATGACATACAGTGTATCTGAATACACAACATGCAATACTGAAGATGTAACTTATGACATACAGTGTATCTGAATACACAACATGCAATACTGAAGATGTAACTTATGACATAAAGTGTATCTGAATACACAACATCCAATACTGAAGATGTAACTTATGACATACAGTGTATCTGAATACACAACATGCAATACTGAAGATGTAACTTATGACATACAGTGTATCTGAATACACAACCTGCAATACTGAAGATGTAACTTATGACATAAAGTGTATCTGAATACACAACATCCAATACTGAAGATGTAACTTATGACATACAGTGTATCTAAATACACAACATGCAATACTGAAGATGTAACTTATGACATACAGTGTATCTGAATACACAACCTGCAATACTGAAGATGTAACTTACGACATACAGTGTATATCAATACACAACATGCAATACTGAAGATGCCCTCTTGCTATGGTTACCCTACAACCATTTAATTTACCAAAATCGGAATGTAAGCTTCACTATGTTCTATTAGGAAGCCTTTCAGAGATCAAATGTCTGTCGTTGAAAGTCAATCAACTGTTAGATTCTGCAATTATCAAGCTGTGTCTGCATTTCAAAAATCAAGTAGGTCAAGGCACTTCTTGGATAAAAAACGATTTCCTCTCTGAAATCCAATTCTATTAATTTTACACCTACATGTAAGTCCTTTGAATGAAGACTGTCAGGCCCTAGATCTAGAACTAAGTCAGGCCTCGAAAAATGACCAAATGGTACATTCTGTTAAATGTCCCTAAGTGGGTAAATGTAATAAATCAAAAGTGGTACTTGTCATCTGAGTTTGTGTACAAACCTGAAACCTGTTGAGAGAAAAGACCAGAGTTTTTATTTTAGTACGGCTTCAGTTTTGAGATGAATGTGTGAAAATGTAGTTTATACACCTATGTTGACACACATGTAAACTAAAAATATACACACATATGAAGTCTGCATTGGTTGTATGAAAACCAATTTAGCAATTTTAGCACATTTTTTTTATGAAGTAGTACGGTTGGTCTACCAGGCAGTTCACAACATGTTATCGTCTTACAAGTAATTCTATATGATAGGTAATTTATTCTTTTCACAGCAGCCTTCTGTGGCAGGCACCACAAAGTGTCGTAGATAAAAAATGCAGCACAAAAGAATCTCAAACCTTAACGGAATTTGGAGTCATTTAACCAATAGCCACCCCACCAGGAATGACAAGGCCGTGAACCGTTACTCTTTTCAAACTTGTTCACAAGAGCCCTCAGACGGGGCACACAAACAGTCTCTGGATGCATAAACGCCTACCCAGAATGTTCCTCATACTAAACGTCTAACGGTTTCAAATGAATAAATAAAACATTCTTCTTCCCTCCAGTGGTTAAGAAAGGACGATTTACACAAAGGAGGAGGCATCAGACAAGGTGACACCCATACTGGTATTCTTTATAAAAAAAATAAATAAATAAAAAAACAGACCACTGAAAATCTAGTAATAAATCATAGTTTCATACTATAGGCTACAGCACCTCCCCCAGAAGACCAAAAAGAACATCACAAGCTGGTCTGTAAAAGGCTTAATTAATTATGCATTCAGCTAGGTTTAACCTCATCTACCTTAAACAGATTTTCATTTGCATTGCTGCAGAAGAAAAAACCATATATACATTTTTAAATTAGGAGTACAAAGAATTTCAAAAACATGCAATAAGTTTTGTGGATTTCTATTTATGCCTGTGTACCTTAATAACCATTTCAATGTTAAAAGTTGTATACATGTTTTGTATAATGTTTGAAGGCAAGGACAGACCAACAAAATGAAATGAAGATCAGCAATATTATACAGCTCAATATTTGATGGCTTCTTTTGCAATGCCTTTCATGACTTACTTTTTTTTTTTTTCTTCAATACTGAAAGCAGCAATACAGGGGTTGACTTGTCATGCATGGCTGAATATACTGAAAGCTCCATGAAAAGAACCCAGATGCTGTTAATCTTGAAATCAATTCAACACAAATGGATATGGTTGAGCGAGACGGCCAGAAAAATATCACATGTCCACCTACTTCAGCTTTGTCTCGTATCATATATCCCGTTACAATTTCCTACAAAAAGCAGATTTTCAACTCTGCTATTTGCATTCGAGTGCTGAGTCCAACATCAAAAACACAGAAGAAGTCTCCATGTGAGTGCCACACAAGCAAAAAGTAAGTACCTTCAAACTTTCTCAACGTTGCATCTGACGGAAAAGTGACATTATTTAAAGGCATTCGCATTCTTGTTCAGACATATATCTGTGGCCAGTCAAGAGCACTGACAATAGTACCTTTGTTACTGTGATTTCTCTGGGTAGTTAGATTCGACTAGAACGTTACATGGCCATTCGGCTTGGACTTGTGCACACTCAACTGTACAGTGTTTTAGCTTGTCCATGACGCCTGAATGGAATTGGTCCTAATGATACCTGATCATCCAGAACCAATCACTGAGGTCTTGACCTTAAACAAGGATTGTGTTTGACCCTTGTACTTTTCCATGATTGCCTTATGTGACTTCTTTCATTTGTTCCTATCAGCTGATGTATTAAATTTTCAACCATTTTACATCTTGTTGCAGTATGTACATACTTTTTTTTACAGAATTATTGTCAGTCTCTTAATCTCCAATTCTTTATTCACTTATTTGATTTGTGCCTGTTCTTAAAGGAGTGGGCTGAAATGACAACTTCTGTCATCTTCCCACGAGTTTGCTGCTCATGTTTTACTTATAACCAAATCATACTACATATAGTCTAGATCACATCACACTTGAAAATCCTATATATCCCAAACATCTTATGACCTTAGCTTGAACTGAAAGAAAAGACAACAAAGAAAATAACCAAACTTATTTCAGAAGAGGGGTCCATACAAGTCTAAGCAGGCATAGTCATTTTTTTATGATGTACTTGGTAACTGTATAGGTCACCTTTTAATCAGGAAGTCTTATGAGGCCATAGGATACGCCATGTTAGAGAAACAGGAAACATGATGTCGCGTCCTCTGTGCCCTACGCTCTTCAGTATTAGGGGCAAGACACTCTTCTGTGTGCGAAGTACGGTCCTGTTTATAATTACATTGAAGGCCTCGCATGGTGGCCTCCCAGTTGTGGCCTTGGGGAATAAGATGTATTCCACTATCACTTTCTCATTGACAATGGCTTTAAAATATATCACAATTGTCTCGTAATCAGAAGAAAAACAGCTGGTTTAACTCTACTTTTATATGGCAAAATGGTGAGCATTGCTGACGTCACAGCAGAAACAGACGTCTTCTCAGGTTGTAGGAATATCTCGCCTTTGATTAGTTAAAATTGAGAGTGTGGCGGCCCCTTTGATTTTCCTCATGTGGGTATTTCTCTTTACTTTGAACTGTGATATCTCGGTTATCATACATCACAAAAATAAAAAGTGAAGTTTTTTTAACTATGAATAGGATTCTTTATCGATATATATATATATATACATTTGGTCTACTATTGTCTTCCCTTTTTAAGTAAAAGACAGCTCATGACTGAGGTACTGTTCATTAAAACAATCATAAAATTCAGATGGATTTTCAGTAAAGAAAAATACTTTACCGAAATGAACATAATATTGTCCAATTTTTTTGGCAAGCTTAACTTAGAACATGTGCTGTCTTCCACTTTAAGCGAGAAAACTTAAGCGAGATACTTTTGATTCAGACTGGCGTAGTAAGCTTGCCAGAATTTAGAACAATGAATGAAGCTCGACCAGTGAACAGGAGGACCTAAGGCTATTGTATCATTTGTAATATCTTTCCTAATCCTTTTTCGCCATTAGTTTTGATTTCTAGTTAATCTCTGAAGTCATTTCAGAGGTGTTACATTTTATTATGAAAGTGCAAATTTTCTCTAATGTATTCCATCCCTCCACATTTCACCTCTTTAGAAATTCAATTTCAGCATTGATTTTTTTAAAAATTACATGCTTCACATGCTAAAAAAGGATTGGATATTTCAAACTCCTCTGTTTATTAATTAAGGCCTTACTGGCTCAGTATTCAGGCTCATGACCAATAATATCGCATGTTTGAATTCAGATTATTTGGGTCAAAAGATTTGTCCGGTATCTGGTAAAGGTGTGAGTGCTTTACTCTGGTTCTCTCCATCCACAGACCTGACTACTATGATACAAGTAACAAAATCTTAACCACAGAAGTAAGCATCAATCAAATAAATTGAGAAAATAAAAAAATTATTTCACCAATTTCACAACAAACAGAAAAAAAAACCCAGTCCATAACAGATGGGCTATATCACACTGAAGTTGTCTGCTGCATACGAATGTTACATTACGAATGTTACTTAATTTATTGAGAGCGTTATTTTGCTTGAGCGAAAAAAACATCCTATGATGGAACTGGATTAAGGTAATAAAAACTACGCGTGGAATCCGCTGTCCCCATTCACAGACGTTTGATGATGTTTGAACAGAGTCCGAGATCTATTCCACCAGCAAGTCTGGAAATATGCCCTTAACGCCATTTTACTTGAATTTCTCGTTAAGATATATAACATGCCTTAAATTTGTTGAATTTACAACATTCCTCTGTTTGGATGTTGTGACAACATACACAAAATTTGATGGTGAATCGGGCCAGTACATCTGAAATCTGGACGCACAAACACATGCAGGGATATCAAAGATGCTATTCCCCACCACCAACTACATTTCTGATGGTAAAAATTAAGCTGTTGGCAAAATACATAAGACTATAGATTAAAAAGGTCTTTATTCAATACATCAATGTGTTTTTTCCATGATTTTTTTTCCTGACCTCAATTTGAGAACTTGGTCACAAAAATACTCTTCTTCAGAATGTGTTTTTCACTTTGCCATTGGTAACCAATAAACAGAGAGCTTGAGGCACAATCATCTTGTGTTAACCGCCACGACGCAGGATTGTGTAACACGAGGTATGTCTGCCTGTGAATGCCAAGCAGGGCTTCCGCAAGATAACCTCACTCGCCTCGTCTTACAACTGTGCATATATCACACCTGTAGCATGTTGCTCGCGTGACAGAGAAACAGGTGTACAGTTGCCACGTGAGGCAGACGACACACCAAGATGACACATGACCAGTCATTCTTGAATTCACTTAACAATCTTCAATCTAACGTTCTACCATGTAAAATATGGTATCACACAAATCATACAAACTACATGTTTGTGTTCAAAATAAATCTGTGAAAGTGTGTTTCATTAATTCACCTGAAAAAACAAAACAAAAAAGAAACACTTCCACAGTGAATATAAGCATAAGTAGAATGTCTTTAAAAGTTTTTGTCTTGGGCCTCAAAGATCATACACTGGCAAAACTCCACCATGCTGTACCTGCACAAAGTCTCTAATTATAGTTCTTTTTATTTCTTTCATACTAAGCACTCAAAGTTTATCACAGAATGTTTGCAGTGACCTTTGGCCTCTGACCTACCTTCTGATCATAACTGCCGATGGCTAGAAACTGGCTGGTGGGGGCCCAGGCCACACTCTTCACTCCCAGAGCGTGGTCATAAGCACTGTAGGTTGCCAAGCAACGCCCGTCAACAGAGTAAATCAGGATTTTGTACTGTCAAAACATGAAAGAGATTTTTACGTGAAAACATTTACCAAGAAAAGGATATATTAAACCCACAGCCACCTAGGCAACAAAGACTATTCAGCAAAATAAAACTAGCCTGACCCAAATTATAAATTCCACCCTTCCCCACCCTTCACACACACACACCTCCCTCATAAAGTGAGTGCCAGGAGGAGGGAAATTACAACCCCTTGTAGACCACACCTGTGAGGGGTAAGCCAGTCTACTAGGCAAATGTATGCCCACAATAGACTAAAATGTCTACTGAATCAAATAAATACAAGCACACACAGTAAAACACAAACAGGTTGTTTTGAGCGCTTAATACAGAATAGCTTGATACTACATGTACATGTAATCCCCCAACCCACCTCCATCCCTCCCCCCCCCCCAAAATAAAAAAATTGTAGCAGTGCATTGATATCATATGAAATGATCCCATGGAACTAAGAAATACATATGAGCCTGCTTCAGTTTAATATGTAAGTAGTTCACGCTTACATGAAAGTATCCCAAATTTAAAATCCCTGCTTGAAAGGATTTCACTTCTGGTGTCTTCACATCGTTCAAACTTACCTTTTCTAAATGTTGTGAAAGACACCAGGAATCTGACACAAATAGCCCAAGTCAGACTACAACTTCATCTCAACACAATACTGTATGCCATACATGAAATTATTATCTGAAGTCCATTAACTCTGAATGTGATCTTGCCAACTGAAATTTGCTACTTAAAGTCAGCTGCTATGGAAACCAGAAATTTGACTGAAACCTCTGGAGTTTAAATAGGAGCTGAGTTCTTCTTGGTCATTTTAAAGAATACAATGTTTGAATACAATCTATACATTAGCATAGATTCCTGCTGAAGTTATTCATTTTGAGGTTTATGGGGTAAAATATGGAATTAGAAGTTTGAAAAAGATATATATTATATGTGTTCTAGTGAAGTCAGAACACACATACCACATATGTAAATATCACACCAGATGTTACATGAGACTAATAATTTCTATACCTGTTATGTTAGCCCCAGAACTCATGAGGGTAGAAGTATTTGGAAACCAGATACAAATCTGAGGGCTAATAGATTGCTGGGATTTGCTGAGTAAGACTAAGTGTTCAGGTAAGATCAAGGCCAGGTGTAGTGGTACAGGTAATCTCAGGTAAATAAGGGGAGGGGCAAGGGGGCAAAGGGCACCGGTCTACAACCAGTCTCAGTCTCCTAACACACACACACCCTTCCCTCTGACCCAGATTCACTCAAAGTCAATGCTTTCATTGAAGAGAAAAAACTAACGGTTTACTGTATAGATCCTAAAATCACGCTATGGGTGCAACAATACTCTGAACTACACAACAATACTCTGAACTACACAACAATACTCTGAACTACACAACAATACTCTGAAGTACACAACAATACTGTGAACTACACAACATACACAACAATACTCTGAACTACACAACAATACTCTGAACTACACATCAGGATTTCTCTTGTGCTTTCTTACCAAAACTGTTATCTTAACAACTGTCAGCACAAACATTCCTGAGAAATTATGCGACAAGCAGCACCACTATATAAGTCGCTGTGCAGGTGCTAGTGAGGAGTAGTTCAATCATCATTAACTTGCTAACAAATGCTTCTTGAGTGAATACCTGGGAAAATGCTACACTGCTTCTCTTTCTAGAATTTCAGCACTTCAAAATACATCACTGACAGGCATAAAGTAGAAAAGTCAATCATAGTTGAAGATGTGCCCCTGAATAACTGTGTAAGAATTTTTAGAGATATTACCTTGGGTGATGTACCCTTGCCTGTGAATCAAAGTCTGTACAAGTCAGATTACCTGTCAGGTGCTATCTCTACTCACTACTAATCCTTACTGGAGACCCAACCTGAACATAACTATTCACAAACCACAAGCAAATGTACCTGAACAACAGCCTCAGGTAAGATGTCAACTTGTTATTGTAAACTACATTGTATATTGGCAGGGTGTTAAAAAAATTCTTAGCCTTCAAGAGTTACTTGATGTTAACTAGTGGGGATAATGCCGTGCTCTGCCATTTTCAAGTACTCGCAAGCTTTCTTGAAAATGTCCGAAAACTTGATTATGTTTTAGACTCCATCTGATCACAGATGAAGTTCTTCCAAACACATAAAACTCATGTTGGGCCTCTGACCTGTGCATAGCAGTATTGTGTAATTACATGCATCTTGGAAAGTTTCCATTTTAAACCAAGTAACTGATTAGGAGTTGTTGTGCTGAGCACCATTCTGCATGGAGGACATTTCTACGAATACAGTAGCACGGAACAACAAAAGCAATTGAAGCACTGGAGAACTTAAGGCTTTTCAAAGAGAGAACCCCTAATTGATGATTTCACATACACATACAAACAAAATTGTTACATGTACATGTCTGTGTTCAAAAATGACAACAAAACACGGTTCTATGTTTGTCTCTTACCTTGATAAAATTGACCATTAAAAGGAGACTCGGGTTCTTCCTTTGATTCTATATAGTGGAAAACTTTTCAATTACCTTTGAATTACAAAGGCAAAAACACACTGAGAAACACCTTTGAGATTTCTACACTATAGCAAATTGAAAGCCAGTACAAATCAGCTGTCACACCTGAGCCTCAGTGAGTCTCACAAGATTTGACCACACAATCCAAAATGACCATTATCTGGGAATCCTACTGTTAAGCCCCGATTTTTTAGCCCACTGCTTCCCAAAAGGCCATGACACTGGGTAGCTCCAAGTAGAAAACCACCCTTTGTTCACTCCAAAGGGCGCTGTTGCACCCAAAAGGACCACTGCTTCCCTTTGTGGGCTCTTTGTTCACCAATATTTAGAGTGTCTGGCTGCCCCATTGTCAAGAACTCATCATTAGGTTTTGCAGCGACCTGTTGCAGGCCATTCCATGTCTAAGCCTTTAATCCATTTAAATGCAGATATCTGAAGAACTGTTGTCCTGGACACGAAGATTCTAAATTTAGCAACCGCTTCTCAATGAGCTGCTTTACTCCAAACTGTCAAATCACATGATTTGAAGATCAGAAAAAATCATGAGGTTCAACGAGATCACAGACACACAAACCAAAGGCAAACAAACAAATTGTCTTATATTAAATTTTTGCATCACTGCACAACAATTGCTCACTGCAAGAGCACTAAAATAAATACAACTGCAAAAACTACATCCCACACAGTCAAGAAAAAAGATCACCACCCTTGCAGACCCCCCACCCCCAACCCCACCCTCAGTGGCCCCCTTCAATTGGTGGCACCTTGCAGATTTGCAAAATCTTTTCAAAAACCTCAGACCAGAGAAATACACAGATTGAGTGACATTCAAAGACTTTCTTCAACAGGTATTTTCTATTTCTTTTCCTTCTTTTGGCATTCATTTGTTTGTGTTGTGTTAAGTAATACTAGACATACATTTGTGATTGACAAGTGGCTTTTTGACACTGCTGTAGGTAATCTCGTCACAACAGGTGTTGAAGCCACAGCACAGTAGAAGTTGAAGCTTCAGCTACAACGCTATGGGTACTGCATCCCTTCCACAAACTAACAGAGATTGCTTCCTTCTTGCTTTTTTCTGCTAATCACAGGAATTCAAAGACTGGTGCACATTTTATTTGCAAGTGATCACACAAAATTAGATAGCTATGAAGATTTGGCTTGGACTACGTGGTGGTGTTTTAATCCCCATTCAAAAGTTTTAGACAGATGGGGCACACTTGGTTTTAGAAATTTACAGATTGTCAGTCCTTATTAATTCATGTACTTTGATGTCTGACAGCTTGACACAGGAAGAAATCTTGTTTTAATGCTTTAATTTTTAGACAGCAATCAAACCATCCAAATAATATAGTTTCACACTGTTTTGTGGTACATGTATACAAACGCCACCTATTTGATGGTTTCACACTGTTTTGTGGTACATGTATACAAACGCCACTTATTTGATGGTTTCACACTGTTTTGTGGTACATGTATACAAATGCCACTTATTTGATGGTTTCACACTGTTTTGTGGTACATGTATACAAACGCCACTTATTTGATGGTTTCACACTGTTTTGTGGTACATGTATACAAACTCAACTTATTTGATGGTTTCACACTGTTTTGTGGTACATGTATACAAACGCCACTTACTTGATGGTTTCACATCATTCTAACTTTCTTAACAGAACTAGACTGACTTGAGAGCGTTACCACAAGCTGCAAAACTGTCAACATATAACATCGCACTTCGTCAACTTTTTGTCCATAGCCAGATCCAAAAACCAACTTTGTTCAGCACTGGAATAATGTAACAATTTCATTTTGAATCTCTAATTTTAACACAACCAAAGCCAGGGTCAGAAACGCTTTTCCCAGGGCTTGAGCTCTCTGCTGAGACACTACAGCAAACTTATCCATGCTAAAATGTGAAGGCTGAACATGGTTTGCCCTGTGTCACTCCATCATGTATCACATCTAATAAACAAAGGTGACATATATCTTATATTTCCCAGTCAGTTAATTTGCATGAAGTTTTTATCATTTGAATGCAGTTGCACTCAGAGAATATCTCACATACATATTTAAGGGTGTTCAAGTTTATGGGTGGGGAAAACCACCCACAGAAAATCTACAGAAACAGCTCAGAAAAGAACTGGTGACTGACTGACTGATGCAGCATAAGCAGGATTTGAACCGACGTCCTGCTGTGATGGGACAGTAACTCTATAGATTACACACCATACAATGGCCTGAGATCCCACTGCAGACATGGACAGTCATGTCCAATAGTCGTGCTACACAGCACACATTCTCCTGTATACTTTTCTGGTCAATTAAAAACTGCCCAACTACAAAATCATGCAGAAAATCTTTGACTTCCAGAACACTCTTCATGCATTAGAAAACCGGGTATTACATTACAGTACTTATTCTCTTTTTCAAATAGAAAAATATAATAAAATGGTGAGAAATGTAGCATAGAGGACCTATTTGATCTTGTCCATGCTACGTGATTTCATCCTGGCTGTTGGGAATTACCAGTAACAAGTTTACACAACTACTAACCAAGGAAGGTTATCAGGAAATGCTGTGGTGTCTATGATTTTTATACCTGCAAGCCTTCAATAGATATGACAAAGCCCCTGGGTTCTATAAGTATACTTTCTAAAATGTAACACGAAAAAAGCATGATGTAAGATCTCATAATGCCAAGCCATGTTTGGTAATGTTACCCAATGGCATTCAAACTGCTCTTCAAAGAGAACCCATGCTCACTATACATATACCATTGTACATATAGCCACATATAAACACTTGTAAGGAATACCTGATTAGTCACACCAGCTAAACCAGCTAGGAATTACACTATATGTATTATTGACCTTTCAATAATGTGTAGCTTTCTTCTCCAGGTAATTTGATGCCCTTGTAGATGCTGATATGTGATATGTGGCAAGTCAGACACACTTGTTCCAGTTCATGTCATGCTCTAAGGGCTCACTATCATAGTTTCGTAAAGTAAAAAGGTAGCATATATCACACAAAACATCCTTTGTCAACATGTTAGTATTTCAGCCATAGATACAATAGTGCGTAGACACCCAGCAAATGTAAAACTGTAAAATATTAAAAGTGATAAGTGAAGACTTCTGCTTCGTGTCAAAAAGTCCATTTATTTCTACACTTTTTTAACAACGAAGCGCTATGCACTATAAAAATGCTTCTCAATAAGTAGTCATTTGCATGTATTCATTGTACATTCATAAGGTCTCCACACCACCATTCTCTACCTCTCCCCCAAACAGCTCACAAACTGTTCCCCTCTCTCACTAAACTACCTGTACTCAGAACACAATGCCTCAAATGTATGTGGGGTAAAATGTATGTGGGGTAAAATCAACATTTCCAGCCCCACTCACGATGGCATGTGACAAATCCACTTGTGCTTGAAAAACCCGTATCAGACCAAACAAGTACATTTATAAACAATGGTTTATATTCTGCATCAATTTACAGCCATTTAACCAGGGGTTATTCTGCAGAACTTCTTGGTGTAGGGAAAAAAATAAAATAAGAAAATGAAGGTGTGAGAATTGACATTAACAAGCCTGCAGCATTTAAACCAAGAATGATACAATCACTTTGATCACATTTATATTAAATATACACAATAACCACCAAGTAAGCACAACCAGATCAATCAGGAGATAAACATCTCTCTAAATATCCCCACCCTCGACAAGCACCAATCAAGTTTCTTCAGATGACAATTTAGTTGACCATTCAGAACTCTACGACCTTTTCTGTCATTTATATCCTAAGCCACATTGATACCCTCACATATCTAAATATTATCAAGCAGTGTCAACACCAGCCTACACGTACATGTAGTTATTATTGGAATATTACCTTATCTACACACAGATATACCTCATATCGTCACACTCACAGCACTAATATTACCTCATCTACACACAGATATATCTCATATCGTCACACTCACAGCACTAATATTACCTCATCTATCTCATATTGTCACACTCACAGCACTAATATTACCTCATCTACACACAGATATATCTCATATCGTCACACTCACAGCACTAATATTACCTTATCTACACACAGATATGCCTCATATCGTCACACTCACAGCACTAATATTACCTCATCTACACACAGATATATCTCATATCGTCACACTCACAGCACTAATATTACCTTATCTACACACAGATATATCTCATATCGTCACACTCACAGCACTAATATTACCTCATCTACACACAGATATGCCTCATATTGTCACACTCACAGCACTAATATTACCTCATCTATCTCATATTGTCACACTCACAGCACTAATATTACCTCATCTACACACAGATATGCCTCATATAGTCACACTCACAGCACTAATATTACCTCATCTATCTCATATTGTCACACTCACAGCACTAATATTACCTCATCTACACACAGATATGCCTCATATTGTCACACTCACAGCACTAATATTACCTTATCTACACACAGATATATCTCATATTGTCACACTCACAGCACTAATATTACCTCATCTACACACAGATATGCCTCATATCGTCACACTCACAGCACTAATATTACCTTATCTACACACAGATATATCTCATATTGTCTCACAACACTAATTCAGCAGAATTCAGCAGAATCAATATACAGATGCATGTAACCTTGCATAAACAGAAACACAGTCATAGCTGTATCGGTATGCATTTTTTGCCTGCCAAAAATAAAAAAACCCACTGTGAATATTTTTCTTAAAAAAAAAAAAGTAAATCCACTCAAAGTATTTATATATTTAGTTGATTTGAGTTTAATGATGTGAAGAGAGGGTGAGAAAATGGGTAGAAAACACTTGGAATAGAGGATGATGTTGGTAATATTCATGTCCATGACAATCTCTGCGTGCTTCTTGTAAAATATTTTCATTCCTTGGTTCACATTCCAATGAAATGCCAACCTGAATCCCTTATCCATGTTCAGTACTGTACTCATGCAGAAGGCTGTATGGTAAACTTGTATCCATCAGCCAAGCAGTGAAAACTCTTCATTGCCAACTCTTAGAATGCACTTACAAGAAAGCACACTAAACACATCCGTGCTAAAGGCAACAACCCAGCAATATTGTTAACAATACTTTCCAGCATCTCTGGGGTTTCCATTCTTTACCAACACTAAGCAATTTACACCAGTTCTCAGTCTTGCTGGTTTTATATACACAATTTAATCCCTGAAAAGGCCACCTGGTGGTTGTGGGGGGGGGGTGCTCTTGAACACTTGACATACTATGGCACACTTCACTGTTTAACTCGCAGCAGTTTTTATGAAAACAGTTAAATATATTTACTGCCCTTGATGATAAACAAAGGCTGAAGCAGTCACTGGAATTAAGGGTCTATGTTAAAGATCTAACTGCTTACTCAGCACCCTAGGAAAGCCTCCATGGCCTTGGTGCCATGAGCTACTGTGCAGCCTGGCAGGCAGGCCACAGAACAGCATATGCTGCTTAAATGCATCCCAATACATGATTATCCCATTCAACATTTCCAAACTGGATTATTTTAATCTACTGAATTCTACTAACCAACGAGATTAGGCCTTGACCTTGGACACACTGAGATAGTAATAGAAGTCCCATGTAATGATGTCCTCTACAATCCTGATCATGGATGGAGTGCTGGAAGAAAACCTGATCCCACAGTTAAATTGCACAGCAAAAAAGAAAAGAAAAAAAAAGATATTTTTTCAAACCTTAAACAAACACGTTTAAAATACTTATAGATGCTAATAATGAAAGTAGAGAAAAACTTTCTTGCTCATAACGACTTGTGGACAGCACATCAACATGACACGAGAAATTGGAATAAATGCCAACGTGAATCACAGGAAGAACTTCCAACTAAGTCATACACATAGCTCACATGAGAGCACAAACTGTATGGATATAAACATAATCCAGTACCCTAATTTCCCCTTTTCTCCCTCAATGCCTTTTTTCTTCTTTACATACATGACATATTAAGTAGTTTAACTAACAAGGGCTTAAATTTAATAGACATATGCATATGCATGCTTGGGTTTTATATCGTAACTGAGATTTGAAATTATCCATGAATACCGGATCAACTTATTTTGTTTTCTCCTTCAGATAACGTCTCAGAAGTCCGTCCAACAGCCTTCACTGCCAAGCAAGATCAGTTCAAAGCCGTCCAACACCACTTCTACTATAGCCAATCACAAAGTTAGTTTCACTTTCGTTCTATCAGCATGGACTACCAACAGTGCAGGTATGACCTTTTTATTTTTTGTTTGTATTAAAAAAATAAATGTCTTTTTTTTTCCTTGTGACACACTGCAGGACGACGGTGGGAATGTTTGGTGGGGATGGGGGATGGGACGGATGTCCAAATTACAACACATAGTTCAAATGTACCATTTGCACATGAAAGTCTGTTTATACATGCAAGCAATTTTTATCATTAAATATGAGTAGTAGTTGGTGTCACAGCAGATCAGCTACCACATGCACGGTACATGACAGGAAGTGCTCATCAAAATGCTGTCGCTAAATAGACTGAACAACATCACATGAAGTAACAATCAATCAATTCATATGACTGATCAGATAAAACATTGCACCAAATTTGTCTTGTTCAGGAATCAGATATACATGTACAAGAAATCACATGACATCTGACAACTGAAATACCCAGCCTTGAACAACCATGGAACAGATATAGGGCAGGTAGAAGGCACTTAGTCTACGGAATTTACACCTGAAAATCTACCTGTTCTTAATAACCTCTGGCAGAAACCGAGCTTCTGGGTCATAAATTACACCGCTTTTTATACGGCCATTCTTCACAGGTAGGAATTAGTCTGGACATATTCAGCAGGTTATTTGAGAGGGTCCAAAGGGAGGGTCAGTTCTTTCTAAGCGGGACAAATTCTGAAGTACCATACCCTAATTGTGATACAGTACATCTCAGGGTCCATCCCTCGCAATATCAGACTTTACATTTGTTTTTTTATCTACTGTTGTTTAATGTCACGCTCAAGAGTCTTTTGGCCTATACTATGATGCTACCACACTCGCACACCTACCACACTCCCACATCTACCACACTCCCACACCTACCACACTCCCACACCTACCACACCTACCACACTCCCACATCTACCACACTCGCACACCTACCACACTCCCACATCTACCACACTCGCACACCTACCACACTCCCACATCTACCACACTCCCACACCTACCACACTCCCACACCTACCACACTCGCACACCTACCACACTCCCACATCTACCACACTCGCACACCTACCACACTCGCACACCTACCACACTCCCACATCTACCACACTCGCACACCTACCACACTCCCACATCTACCACACTCCCACACCTACCACACTCCCACACCTACCACACTCCCACACCTACCACTCTCCTGAAATAAAATCTAGGTGTGCAAATAACATACACCTTAAAGATGCTAGAACCCCTTGTGAGCAGAATTTCACATTTTGCCTTGTGTAGCTCAAAATATTGATCAAATGTGGTCAATTGCTGATTTGAAAAAAGCTTTTAAAATTTACCTAACTTTGATATTGATCAAAATAACAAGACAGTCTGAAAATGCAATTTTTTGGCTAATTTTCACAATATTAAAATTTTTCCTCCCCAAGTGTATAATTCACTATTTAAATTATAAAATAGTCCCACAGACATCACAGACTGTTCTGAGTGAACATTTAAAATCAACACTTTCAAAAATTTAAAATGGTTTTGAAACTTTGATATTTTTTTATTAATATCTTTAAAACCGGGAAAGATATCAAAACTTTGTGGACCAGTTTTTTTAGCTTACATATTTACCTACGTGTGCCAAGTTTCATTGAATTGTGTTGAAAAATAAGCGAGAAATAGAAGTATTTCACCACACAACAATCTCAAAAATAGAACAAGGAGAAAAAGACCAAAATGTCCGGAGGATCATTTATGTGTGATAAAATTTGTCATTAATTCATTTGCAAATTCATTGTAATCAAGAATGACCCCGCCTCCAGATAAAATGTGAACATATCAACCTACTGATGTTGAATTTGAAACCTTGTTATGCTCCATTACAGTGTAAATTGGTGTTTTATCTTGAAATTTCTGAGCAAAACCTGCTAGAATGTGTTTATAAGCCCCTGCCCCCAGTGGCACCCTAGTGGGGTAATAAAGGCTGTTGTTTCAGTTAACAGGTCTGCTAGGGTAGTCTTCACAAGCAGCCATGCACAGTTTGTGCAACAGAGAATACACATTTACCAGAGCCATGTCTATTTACAGCAGGTAACTTCTCTCAGTGAGCTAATCCCTTTAATATGGGGAAATTAACAACACATTTGCCCTGGTTCACAATATGTGATATTTTTTTCAAATATAAGGTATTTACAATTTAAATTTGGTTTTCATCTTTAACTGAGATGTGAGAGTGGAGAATAAGAATGTAAAATTAATAAAACTCACCAAATTTCACCCAGAGGAATTGTAGTGTCCTTAAATAAACTCTTGGGAGTGTGAATTTAGCCATGCAAATAACACTCTTGGTCTTCTGGAAGGGGTGTGATAATCACACTCTTGGTCTTCTGGAAGGGGTGTGATAATCACACTCTTGCTCACAAACAAAAAGAAGGCTTATTGGCCAGGTTTATCAGAGGAGGAAGCAGATTACCAGGTGTTAACCACTGTTTTTTTTTTTTGTTTTTTTTTGCCAGCCACCTTACAAATCTTCTGACTTCTTGCCAGAGACAAAAATGGAGGTGACTTTGAGCCTGTAAACCCTAAGACATTGTAACAGAAGATCTGAATCACTTTGTCCAGAGGAATAATGAACTTGTGAAAACACAGACTAACAACTTCTTTTGGTCTCTCCAGAAAATCAAACAGGCTACCTCAGTTTTCAACTCACCAGACATACCATGCACATAGGCCTACCCACCCATCCACACCCTCAAGTACAGCTATCAGTGTGCGTCTTACCAAACTTACCAAACACACAGCTAAAACATAATGCTTTAACAAGCTACCATATCCCCCCCCCCCGCCCCGCTAATAAATCAATTCTTATCAACATACAAAAGTATTTCATGGCCAAAGAAGTTTCTCAGCTTACAGGCAAGCACTCAAAAGTTCTAGCCAACTGGAACAATGCACTCTACCACTTTCATCTAGTTTAATTTCTTTCCGGCTTGATATCAAAAAGTTGAAATGTTATCAGATATTCGGGGTGTGACAGACTAGAAGTGGACCGTGGGCCAAGGCAGGCTCGGGGAGGGGGTGGAGGCTACAGTATAAAAGGTGTTGACTGACAAGTCAATATTTGGGCATATTTAACAGGTACTAGAGGGTCAAAGTGCAGATCAAACGAGAGTGATCACTGATAAAATTTTTTAAGTGAAAGATATATGGGCCAAATCCCCCAGGGTACTAGTACAACAAGTACAACATTATTTAACACTGCCACAATTACATCTGATAGTTACACTGAAACACATGATCAAAAATAAAATAAGATAATGGAAGGAAAAAAAGCAAAACCAGTTTCCAGCAAGTGTTTCATAAAGTAAATCTTATGTTATTTTCAAGGTCATGAATTTGAGGGCTCAATCTCACTGTTAGTGTACACTGAACTATGGACTCAAACCCCACGTTTAAAGGTTTAAGTTCTACTTTTCTCTCTTTGCATTATACAGACAGATATTGTCACTGAAAGTAACATTACCTATGTAACACTGTCAACATAACAAACATAAGAATCAAGGAATCACCATCAGGTGGATAACACATCTGAGGAGACTTTCTCCTGGGTACACCTGAAGTTAGCCTACATTAAGCTGGCAAGAGAGCATGTTATGTCTATGTTTTCATGTAATACCTACATGTGCCCCTCCCCCTGTGGAAATTCACCAACATTTACCAGCACAATTAACTGAGCAAACACTGTCCAGCAGATACAGCCTGACAGGCAAGCCTCAGGTGAGTAGAAATTGAAAACAATGCTTAAAGGCACTCCACTGTGTTTGAAATAATATTGGGTCTTGACTGTGGTTATATTAATGCAAGTACAAAAAGTGAATACTCTATGGTTGTACCTTTGGGAGAATTTCTGATCATATGACTGCAAGAAAGTACACCTGCATATTCCGTGACCGACATATCAAACTGTTTATATCGCCTTCACAAGGGTTGTAGCCATTTGAAGCCGGAGCACAAAAGGTTTAGAACTCTTAACTCAGATTTGTAACCTGAATTTGTAAATTTGGACCTCAAGGCTCCTAAAGTAAAATACAGCTATCATTGGGACAGTGAAGCTGAGAGTCAAGAAATGAAATGACCTCGGCCTGAAATTATTCCTCAGTCGAATCATGCAGATAAAATCTGAACATACCTGGAAAAAGGATTCCCACACTGCCAGCACTCGTCCATCCGGGGACCACTCAAGTCCTGCCAGATCCTCTGTGGCAGTCTCAAAATGCTGTCTCACAAAAGTAAGAAGACATTAAACAGCAATCAGCAGAGAAAAATAGGTGTAGACAGATGATGATAAGGTAAGCAGATGATAAACAATAGTCAGAACACGAAGACCGGTAGCGTCAGGTGAAAACACAGTTGAATGTGAGCTAATAAATGGCACAAACGCAATGAGATGTAGAACAGCAGTCACAACAGAGCAACGGGTAACATCAGGTGTAAACACCGTTGAATGTGAGCTAACAAATGGCACAAACCCAATGAGATGTAGAACAGCAGTCACCACAGAGCAACGGGTAACATCAGGTGTAAACACCGTTGAATGTGAGCTAACAAATGGCACAAACCCAATGAGATGTAGAACAGCAGTCACAACAGAGCAACGGGTAACATCAGGTGTAAACACCGTTGAATGTGAGCTAACAAATGGCACAAACCCAATGAGATGTAGAACAGCAGTCACCACAGAGCAACGGGTAACATCAGGTGTAAACACCGTTGAATGTGAGCAAACAGACAGCACAAAATTTTAAAATGAAACTTAAATTCAAGTCTTGCAACATCCAGGCACTTCACCCACTTGAGGCAGCAGCAAGCAGATGACGAGGTGAAAGATAACGTGGGAAGGGATAGGAAAATGAAGGAAGAATATTCTGAGAACTACGGCTTACAAAAACCAGAAATTACAGTATGTTTTACTACAGAACAATCTACATAGCATATGTAAATTATTAATGTTAACTAAACCTAGTTTTATGAGGAAATAAAGTCCCTATTAGCTTCCATGTTATATTTGCAATATTTTCACGGGTTGCACACACAAAGCATGTAGGACAGTAAAACTAATAATGCCTTGAAGTCTGTTCTCTCAAATAGATGTTAAGGTACATCACAGATGTAACCAGATGTCCAGTTACATAAACATGATATCAGATGTGAATGTATGATATTTTATGTAAGTGAAATGTAACATACATATACATTATTGTACATGAAACAGAAGCAAACATACATGTAAATGTAGATAAAAATAATACATTACTGTATGTGTATGTGGACAAATATCAATAGATATCAACATATGCACTCATGTACTGTCGTGTATGTGGACAAATATCAATAGATATCAACAGATGCACTCATGTACTGTCGTGTATGTGGACAAATATCAATAGATATCAACAGATGCACTCATGTACTGTCGTGTATGTGGACAAATATCAATAGATATCAACAGATGCACTCATGTACTGTTGTGTACGTGGACAAATGTCAATAGATATCAACAGATGCACTCATGTACTGTTGTGTACGTGGACAAATGTCAATAGATATCAACAGATGCGGACAAATGTCAGTAGATATCAACAGATGCACTCATGTACTGTCCTGTACGTGGACAAATGTCAGTAGATATCAACAGATGCACTCATGTACTGTCATGTACGTGGACAAATGTCAGTAGATATCAACAGATGCAACCATGTACTGTCGTGTAGGTGGACAAACATCAGTAGATATCAACAGATGCAACCATGTACTGTCGTGTATGTGGACAAACATCAGTAGATATCAAGAGATGCAACCATGTACTGTCGTGTATGTGGACAAATATCAATAGATATCAACAGATACAACCATGTACAATCAGACTCCCAACATGTTCCATGAAAAAAAAGGCTTAAGCACACATTAAATGTATATGTCAGTGATATATTATATTGACAAGTATTAAGCACACATTAAAGATATGTGTATCAATGATATGTTATACTAACAAGCACAAAGCAAGCAGTCCTCCTTACAAGGCATAAATAATGCCTTAAGAAGTTGTTACCATGATATCATATCAACCACCACATACTGGTTTCATCAGCTAGACTGCAAGAGTATAAATTATTTGGGCCAAACTGGTGAGCAACCATAAGGATATCATGGTTGTTTTCTTTTCTAGCAAAAGTCTTTTTAATAAAACATGGAGTACATATTGTTATTGGGCTTATTTCATTCAAGGAGCTATATGCACAGAAAACTGACTTGCACATGAATATTTAAAATGTTTTTTGACAGGAAGACAAAACCTAAACAGGTCTTTTGTCAGAGAAAACCCTGTGTAATTTTTGAATAGTAAATGAGGGTCGACTGAATTACTGCCCGATTCACTTGCAGAATCTTGGATGTCGGCAATGTATATCACGTCAGGAAGTCAAAGTGAAACATATTCTTCTTTTTAAACTAATCAAATTACTAGATGAAATTGTGGGTTTGTAAATGACAAGTTACTTTTGTTCAGATATAGATTATTACCTAACTTTATTTTCTTTTACTTGTGTCTCATCTAAGAGCAACTACACGTATTTGGCTTACAGTGATAAAGTGCTGGACTCTCTGAAGCAGTGAAATTAAGCCAATACCAAACCTCAGAAAATAGGGGTAAAAAAATAGCAAAGTGAAAAAAAAAAGTATTATTTAAAGGCAATGGCAAAGGTAAAATAATTTGTATCTGGTTACAGATAATTGTTTACAATACAGCCATTTTGTTTTTCTTGACTGCTCATACCAGCACATCCTCACCTTAACGAGCTCCCAGGTGCTACAGGCAAACACACTGACATAATCCTTACAGTCTCTCCTCTCAGCCAGGGCCATATACTTACCCCCTCTGCTGAAATCTACACCTGAAATGTGATGGGCAAGAGGACACCAGTGACAACGGTGCAATATGAGAGTGCAGTACATATTACATCCTTACATTCTTCATGCTATTAGCATATATACTTTAATCACGAAAGTGATTCTTTCCAAAAAAGTGTACATGGAAATTAGGTTTTAAATTTCAAGGCTTTAAAGTGTATGTGTGAAATGATATTAATTTAACTGTATTAAATTGTCCTAAAACAAAGAACACATTCTCAATTTACCATTATAAAAAGGCAAGAAAGTTACTTCTCAAGAAGGATTTCTGTAGATGTAAAGCATACCAAAATATCTTTCGAGACACTATGAGTACTACGCCTGATTACCTTTGTGACATTGTTTGGGGTAATTGATATATGACACAGTCTTGTTCAGAAGAGACCAAACTGTAATCCTCAACTGTAAGGCAAGACAAGCATGAAAAATAATTTTTCAGATCTAAAACTTTGGATTACCAATTTCAGGTGACCGTATCATGCTATGAAAAAAAAAGAAGAAAATAAATAAATAAAAAAAACCCTATAAGGATGTTAAAAACATTTTTCTTCATATTCACTTCCAGCAACAGTCAAATAAACTAATTATTTAATTTATTTAAATTCAATAATTAATAGTGCATGAGCACAGTGAGCACAGTCCATGAGAACTGCCAGTTGCCTGACCAGGTACTCACGTGGAACTCTGCCGTGGTGAGAATGTGACGGCCATCTGGACCCCATCTGACCTCACTCAGGCCTGCTGACCCCTCATCTATCTTACACGTCCAATCAGGGCTCTCCAAGGACCAAACCTAAGAGCAACAGAACCAACATCATTTCCTTTTCTACCAAGTAATCTGAATGCCATTTTGTGCCATATTAACACCAAGTTTGTTTTCCACTGAACAGATTGTTGTAATGTTCATACATGGAATAAATAAGGATGTTTTGAAAGTACTAAACATATTTGAATTTGGATGAACTAATTCAGACACTCCACTTTTCACACTCTTTGGGCCTATTTCATGAGTTGTGTATGATGTACTGCTACACACATGTAGATTGATGTACCATCATCATGACAAAACAGCACCAGATAAACCGGGTTGCATGCGTGACAAAGGTGCGCAATGAATAAAATTATGAAACAAGCACCAGGTAGAAAAAAAATACAGGAAAGAGAAAATGCCCCATAAAGCCAAAGAACCTGTACTCTGTCGGTAAACTTCCATTCATATTGTTTAACATGTTAATTTGCTGACAAAGCCAAAGCTACATCGATCCCACAGGTTCTGCAATTGTATTGCACGCTAGTTGGTATAGAGCACGTCCCCTCATAATCATGATGCTTATTTGGTGTTATTAAGCCAAGATTTCAATCCCTAGTCTGGACCACAACTGAAGTATCTATGTATTTTGAAATCAGACAACTGGGTCCTCAGTACGAGCACCCACACAGTACTGGTAAGCCCAGTCAATATTCAGGTATTATAATTCCATGAGATATCATGTCTGGTGTTTACAGTGTCTGAGGCTGCACCTGTATATCATCACAATAGTCTGCTACAAGGAGGCACTGCCAGAAATAATGTAAGTAAATAACTGAGGTTCGATCAACAGCTACAACTCTCATGTGTCTCACCTGGACTAGAGCTCTCTTATACATCCCACACAGCACGAACTGCGAGTCCACTGACCACTGCAACAAGCACAATAATTCCTCAATCAGAATTTACAGGTAGGACAGGTTTCTATACTCTACATGGGAGGACAGGCTATGGCTGCACGCTTTTAGCATCAATGTCTAGCTAAGCATCACCAGAGTGAGACTTCCATTCACCTTATCAAAGACAGAAATGTTGCTTAGACTCAATCTGCCTGGCATTTTACTTTACACTCACGAATGTTTCAGTTGTTACTTAGCTCAAGAGCTATCAGTTTTTCAAAAGGCCGAAACCGTGCAGCTTTTAAAGACAAACAACTGGACCTAACACTCCTCCTGACTTGAGGCTGCAGTAAAGCCAGACAGTCCGTTTCAAACACACTACAGTGTTCTGGTATCTCATTAGTTAAGTGGCCACTAGTGCACATCATCATGGCTCTCAATATCGCCTGTCTAATCACAATAAATCCTAATACTGAGTTTCTGCAGTAACTTCAAGCAACACATACCATTTTCTGGGCTGCCCAGCCTTATTACCACTATCTTGTAATTGCTGTATATATCCAGCAGAGTAGACAGTGTAACTTAAGATACAGCTGAACAGCTGGCAAAAAATACTGCATCCATCAGGTGTTTTCAATGGCATGTTTGTATACATGTACCTCAATGTACTGAATACTGTCCAAGCAGGAGAAGAGGTTGAGCACTTGTAGTGTCTCCACATCGCGGATCACCAGTCTGTACTGGACCACACTGGCCTGCAAACAAAACACAAACAATACTGGGTAATGATTATATATGACTGATTATGGCTTGATGCCTCTGACTTGGACAGAATGGCCAGCATCATACCTGTAATCAATGAGTGGTCAAGGATTGAAGCAAACTTAGCACTATTTCAGCTATATCTTGGCAGTACATGTATCACGACACAAATTCACATAAAACCAACTAACACTGGCATTTGTGTGTTCTGATAAACTAAAATAACAGTATGTGCACTGGTGTGTGCATGCTGATCAGTTCATCTGTAATTAAGCTGAGTAATGAACACTATCCAACTATTCAACAAAAACAGAGAAAATGAGAAAAGAGCATGCAAGGATTAACTCTGATGTAATTGTATTGATTCATGTTCTTGTGAATGTTAACAAAGTAAGCGTAAAACTGTAAACAGAAATGTCCAAAAACTTTGTCTACTTTCAGAAAAAAAAAATTAGCTAATGTTCTGAGAGAGCTGAAAGCCCAGTTCAGCTGGAAATCATCCAAAGAAAACCATTAGGAATTTGCCATGCCATCTGGGTAATTTACTTTCTCACAACGTTCATTAAAAAGCCGCCTAATTAAGATAATCACAGCAGTCAATTAGGCCAGACTATGAAGTGCTCATTCCCCAAGGAATAGTCTTTTGAGCTGCTGGCCTTTTACAACGACATTTTATCAAGCACTGATACCTGAGTGCGGTCCACTGTAAGCACTGTAAACCCTAAGCACCTTAATGGTGACAGCTTCCACGAAAAATCTACAACCACTGGCACATGTGTCAGTATTTTTACACCAAAGAGTAGGACCATGCAACAACATGCATGCAAAACATAAAGAATTAATTCCATTTGAAACTTTGTGTAACTTTGTTCTATTAATTTGCTATGGCTGAATGAAGCTGATGCTATTGGAGTAGCCTATGACTGCACACCTGAGGTTTGACCACCAGCCTTCCTGACTGAGTTCTCCTGTAACCCTGGCTGATCATGGTTTGTGAGGTGTACAGTGTGCTCAGTCAGGCTTCTCGCACACACATACATGCCCATGTAATCCTGATTGCCTTTTATACAAATAAAATGTTATAAGTGACACAAAGAACAGTGCATCCACAAATCAAATATACACACAATACATAAAGAATTTACGAAAACGTCGTATATACACTAAAAAGAAATGTTTAAAAAAAAGAAACACAATTCTAGATTATAACAGGAAACAGACATGAAAACCGTGTTTGTCAATCTTTCATGTGATCACAAGTCAAAATAAGCACTAACCATACTGAACATGTGGCATGTGACCTCAGTTTGGTGAGGAGAATGGATTACAGTATTATGTATGTATTGCAGTAACTTCTAAACAATCCTCCGACAATGGAGCTGTTCAACACCACTCCAGGTTACTTAGTAGTTTCTAAGAAAATATTGCAATATCCTCTGAGGTAAAACCTCCCCCACCCCACACCACCCCACCCTCACCCCCACCACAGGAATAAAGCTCTATCTAAACCACATCAGCAGGTACCACAGACTTCAAAGCCAGAGGTGCTTGACAACAATCAATGAAAGATTAACTAACTTCCTCCTTCTGAACTTAATCTGTATTTCCTTTAAAACAACAAAGGAATCAACTCTTTATAACAGGAGTCAGTTCCATTAGGAAAGATTAAAAAGTGTCTGTTTATGACATCTGGTGTGTTACATGTACCTATAAATGTGTACCAAGTATACGAAGCAGAAATTCTTCAAACAGCCAGCGGAACACTTATGAATTGGGTGATCAGGGACTTTACTCAAATTTCTGGACAGAAAAGGTAAATATGAACAATATTTTTTTAAAATATGACATGAAATCGGGAAAACACATGCAGGGGTTTTTCTAGACACATTCTTATCGGGGTAACAACGACCAGAAGAGTGTGAATTGAGTTTTTGACTTCTTTTGAGTTTTTCAATTTAAATTGAGTATCTTGGTTAGTTTGGGCAATTGAACACTATAGGCGCACAGAAAAAAATGAGTTTTAGTGTTTTTCAAATTGAGTTTGACAAAAGATTTTTGTCTAAAAAAAAAACCTGCACATGCATATATATTCCTTTTGTGGGTACACAGATTTTATTTTACATTTCTATGCTGCCAAGTTAAGCAGATAGAGTGTCAGTGGTAGCCAGCAGTGCTGCTTCATTTCAACATTTAGAAAACCAAGATTTAATTATTTAAGAAAGGGACCACATAAAATTAATATGCCAAATTAAGGAACACTTGGTCCAGTAAAACAGATGGAAAACACCACTTTTTTCATTTCATTTTTCTTTTTTTTTGGTTTCTTCATTTGTTAGGAGAGAGAGGGTCTTGCGATTTTCTTCCTCACCAAAATGCAAAAAAATTCACATTAGACAGAGAACACTTGTCACACTGTCTGTGGTATACACATACAATACTATTAAATGAATGCTGTGGCAGTAGCTAGGCGTATTAACCTTGAGGTATTTATTTAAATGTTAACCTGTTGTGTTAGGTGAATAAGTAACATTGTCTATGGTTAACCTGGAAATTTATGACAGCTCTTGGTCTTGCTGTAAAATGTCTGTCGTAATATTAAGGACTTGACATTATATTGCAAAGGGAGCAAATATATATCAGCCATGTCAGAATTATAGAATATAGCACAGTGAGGCCATTTAGATGTACGTGTACAATGTGGTCAAAACTTCAGTTACTGGGTTAATTTCATAAACGTCTGTTTACCCACCTGTACTTGTCTAACATGAAAAGCTCACCCTTCTTCAGGTTGCCCACAACTACAACAACAACCATATTACACGTGCCAACGACAGATTTATAAACACTGTGTTTTACTCTGCTCTTACCAAATACTTCCCGTCCGGAGAAAACTTGCACAACTGTCCCGTATGTTTAAAAAGCTCCGAGAAATTCATACCTTTGATTCGTCTGATATCAGAGACATATTACACGTACGATTTGTTTTACTGTTTATGTTTGACGGAATTTGGCAAGCGACATCAAGCCTGTGCAAACTATTCAAGTGCAGACAGGCTCTTCCCGCCGACAGGCATACGATGATCAGACTACTCTGTCTGAGGCCTTCCGACTAAAATACTCAGCCATGACTACTGAAGTTTCCATATGACACCAACATAACACCTGTGTTTAGAGTGATAGTCTGACAGATATTGAAATGTTTGATTGTTTGGTTGAAAACAATGCACTGTGCTGTCAGTGCTCTCTCCCGCGAAAATCATTTGGGCTGTCTAGTAACACCTTGTTTGAATGCGTTCATAAAATAGAGTGCCAGTCGTTTGGCCATGCAACTTGGCCGTGACACCTTGATCAAGCAAGAGAATTGTATCCCAATCGGATCCTGTGCGGGTTTTAGTCTCACAATTAGTACATTGGCTGGAATTTGATTAGAATGTATTGATGGCTTTGAAACAGCGCAGGAATGTGAAAATAACAGGTGTCTGGTCTTTTCTGAGGTTCCCCATGAGTATGGATCGCCGCAGGTGTCGTAGGATATAAAACTTGACTCCTTTGAATGTTTTCGAGGCATTTTTATTACAGAGAAGGTAAGTTTATAGTCTATACATTTAAATAATATTTTACATGGTCATGAAACAAACCCTTTGCTCGCAAAACACTGATTTAGTATGAGAAAGTAAGTATTTATCGTCACAGCCGACACCCCTCCTCCCAAGCCATCAGCCTCACTTTGGGACAAACACGTGGTCTAATGCTGCGGTGTTTTGGCGCTTTGTAGAGTGAGTTTGTGGCGAGTAGAGCGGTCGCGAGGGGCTGTAGGGAGTTACAGCCTTTCACCTACAGCATTTTATCACACTGTCGGTCTCACTGTACTCTATGTCATCATTTTCATCCGTAAGTATTCTACCAATTCTCGAAACCATTGCTAATTCTGTAATTCTTGGCACGGGATCTGACCAGCGGGGAATTTCCTACCTTTTCATTCACTGACTGAGTTACGTGAACCAACATGGCGACCACCAAGGGATCGACCAAATGGTGAAAGCGTCTCGTCAGAATATGTCGAGTATCTGTCGAACTTCGGGGAAATGACTGTGTTTTTTGTGGTAAAGTTAGACTCCACGATATGTTACATGCGTCACTACATGCAGTGGAAGCGGATGGGGATTTTGATACTTCGTATTTTACTGAAAAAATTCCTTAGTCTGTCATTCAAGAAAACGCACCTTAACAAAGCTGTCAACATCCTAACATCTGTTTCGTAGGGGCCACGTTTTTATTTCTGGGAACCGGTGTAAGCATTAATTTTATTTTTGTTGTTATAATTATTTTTATTTGCATTTTTTGTTTTGTTTAGCACAAATATTCAACGTGTCATTTATAATTATATGAATTAAGATTTCCAGAAATATTTGTTGTATGCATTAAAGTTTAGTTCCCTTGCCTCTGTCAAACCAATGAAAGGTCAGTGTATTGTAAGTTGATTCTTCTATCCTTAACGGTATTAGTTTGCTGTGTTATGGAATACCCAGTTGTAATTAAGCAGAAGTAAAAGATAGTTCCAGCTTAAGTGAAAGAAGTTAGTGGAACAGACATGGGTAGTGGATGTAAATCATTTTGATAAAAGTCTGAGATTTAAATCAGTGCATGTGTCAGATTATGTAATCTGGTATTATGACAAACACATGTAATGTCAGATTTTATGGGGAATTTTCCAGGGTTTCTGAGTTAATTGATTCCAATGGTAACTAGCCAGGCAGGGATAAAGGTAAAGGTGATGAGATATTTGGAGCAGCTGGGGCAGCTGTTTGGAGCTTTGGGGAAGAGGGTAGTTCAGTTCGGATGTGAGTCATATATATATATATATATATATATTGTAGCAATCTGTGTGCATCATTGCAATTAGAGGTATGCAACAAGAAGTTGTATGGCTCAATACTAAGACTGAATGTTTGTGGTTTAATTCCACATTGTCAGTGTTTCAGTCATGTCATGGCAACTCAGAACTAAGTACTTACTAATCTTATATTTAGAACTGTCAGTTTGAAAATGTGACTTTTTCCAGTTGGGCGTAATACTAACTGAAAAGATACTGTCCTTTAAAGTAGAAGGGAATGGCCTGGATAGGAATATTTCACATGCTGGACTTTTAGTGCAGAGAATTTAATTACAGAGCTCAGTTTATCTTCAGGCTGATGTATGAGTTTCATCAGTACAGTGATAACCAAAATATGCAATAAGAACTGTGAAATAAGGTTGTATTTAAATAAAATGTAAGTGTAAAATTGAGATAAATGAACATTAGATAACTAATATAATGTAATAGTAGTTTTATATTGCAGTTCAGGTGTCATAGAAAGAATAACTACACACTTAGTTATATGAGCTAAGCTCTGAAGGCTATTTGATGCAGAGCAGATCAAACTCTGGTTGAAGTTACTATTGAATCTACCTCTTGACATGTGGGATTTAATGTCAGTGTACTTCATAATGTACTTTTTACATCATGACATTGTAGCTTTGTTGTGAGGGTAGAGTTGACTTCACATGGCGTTTGTCTGTCCTTACGTACCAGTAGACCTAATGATACTCATGTGAACAGAAAAACAACTTGTTGAATTCAAAAGTGAAAGCCACCCAAACATGTAGGTCAGTAAACATGCTCAGAATTTAAGATGGTGCTTGCCAGGTCATTTAATACATGTGTGTGCCAAATCACTCATGATTGTTGCTTTTCATTTTGTTTCAGATTTGCCAAATACCCACCCTCATTTGAATATCTGACTCGTAGGATGTCCCAGCAAGTGCTTCTTTCATCAAGCGGAACTCCACCAAACCCACCAATGTCTCAAGAAACCTTTGAATTTCTGTGGAACACCCTTGGAGATGTCACAAGTCAGGGGTAGGTCCTCCTTGCAACTTGAAATAGCCTTGTTAACCTGTTGGGGTTATCTTTTTCTGATCTCATGGTCAATCTTGTTAAACAGTGTTAATCTTGTATGGGAACTGATATACCTTCAGCTAATTGGGATGAACAGTATAGCATTGTGTTGAAACCAAAAATGTTGAAACCAAAAAATGAATGAAAAAAATATAGATGAATAAACATATAAATAACAAAGTATGTAATTCCCCTTGTGAGGATGAGCACAAGAAATGATATTTTATTTTTACTGCAGTAATATCATTGTGTGGGGAAGTTCTCTGTCATCCACTTTAAAGAAGAAATATGGTGCCTAAAAGAGCTGGGAAGTGCAAAAAGCAGCCTGCCCACTTTTGTTTGCCGGGCAGCATTGTGCATTTTATTGGACTTGTGTCAATAGATGTGTACACCTCTGCATAGTGTCTATTGTTAGCATTGGTCTGTTGTTCCACAGAAAATTGACCAATCAGAGTGCCTTGAGCTATTATCTGCCCATGCCATTGTTATACTTTGTTCTGCCTGTAGGCTGGACAATTAGAGGTGCCAGTCAGTTGAGTCCTGGGACAGTAAATACCTGAGTCTTTCAGACAGCTTACCCCCATAATCTCTTCACTATTGATCAGTATGGCAGTGGTAAAGACTAACCATGTCAAAGCGCTAAAACTTATCCAGGAAATTGATAAAATGTTAGAGGAAATTGTCCTGTGATACAATCAAGTCTTCATTGGCACTTCTTCCAAATGCCTGTTAAATCTGAAGATGGCTTCATTGCAGATGGATGTTAATGTATTGATCATTCAATCCATTTCCTACTCCTCACTGAAGTCATAGAAACATGTCTCAGTTGGTTGATCCATTGAGTGTGTTGATCACATGGAGAAAGAGAAATCATCAATAACCAATCATCATACATCGATCTTTAATTTGATCATTACCAACATTCTGTTTCAAGTAATTTTTGACAGAAGCTGCTGTATAAGATCCTGTAAATTATGATGAAACAATCGAATAAAAGAAACAACCTGAACATGGTTAATGGTATTGTGAACATCAGGATTGTTAGATGGTTGTATTTATCTTCATCTGTTTCTACTTATCTATTATCTTTGCATTGGGGTAAGGACAAATGAAGAATGTTGTGACATAATCATAAAATATGCTTGAATAATGTATTATTCTAATCCTTGTTTTTTTTTTTTTTTCATTACTATTACTCAGAGATTATACTCATATATCCTCGAGGGATATTGAATATGATTACTCAAATGAGGAGGAGGAGACTACACTTCAGGTGGAAAAGTACCAAATTCATACACAAGACACGTTTTCTGAACTGGTAAGTTTGTTGCAGTTGTTTATTAGTAACTAGTTCTGGTCCTCATCTGTGGAAATCAAACTTCATCGGGAACTTTTGTGAAATATAAGAATTTTTAACTTCTTTAACCTGAAGTACATTGATGAATTTGTTGGCACTGAGTATCATTTCATTTTCATTTGAGAAATTTAGCATAAAAGTCACTGACATACCAACACTGACTCCAAATAGCCACTTATTTATTGTCCATTTCTTAGAAATCTCATTCCCCTTACTTGCACACAGTAAACACTTACACTGTGATTTCAGGTGTGTTTGTGTATTTGACACACTAATGTACAGGTACCTTGTAGTTGACACTATAAAGTGTTAGCGGTGTGGTGAATGTAAACTCAGTTGATCACACACACAGGTGGTAGACTGCAGAAAATGCAGATCAGCAAAGCCCAGGGTTAGGTGGAGCCACTTGACAACCTGGGCAAGAGAGCGGAATCAGTTTGGGAGCTGCTGAATCAAACATGTTTGAACAAGGAAATGTGTTGCTCCTTTTATCCTGGTTTAGTGACCCACTGGGGGAGAAATTCCAGAAATAAATTTCCCAGCTTGAAAACAAACAACTTAGCATGATGGGGCTCCTAAGGTGCCTGGAATGTGAACAGTGTACAAGGCCTGTGGGCTTGTCACCTTGTTTAATAGATGGAGTAAAAGTGTGTATATACTCTGCATGCACATGTCATGGTTAGTACTTCACGTTTGAAGTATTAAATTATCAATTTAGATTACAAATGATTTAATCTGAGTCAGTTTGATGCTCAGCAGTTACATAGGCCAAAAAAATTTCATTTATTTTGCATAACAAGATAAAAAGCTCTTTGTGTTTATCCTACTGTCTAACAAAGCACTCTACCAAACAGATGTTTTATCCATTTTTGGGTGGGGAGAGGGAAAATTTAAGTGTGGTGCAGTTGGGAATTCCATAAATGTAAAGCTGTGATAATTAACTTGAAAATAAATCTGAAAACTAATCAAGATCATCAGAGGGGAAATTCTCAAATTCTTTAATTAACAATCTTTCACTTGAAATGGACCTAGAATCTCTTTTTCAGAGAAGAAAATAAAATAATGCAAAGAACAACAAAAAACTTTTGGCCTGACTTCGAGTCTTGTTTGGCTAGTATTGATGTTCAGCCTGTCCTTTGGTGCTCCGTCGTGTTAATGTTCAGCTTGCTTTTGTTATAAATTGGCATATCCTACAGGTAAGGTAACGTGTCATTGGCTCATTGTAAGAAATTCCTCAACAATTAACCATGGTAATGATAAGTAATTAGTATGCTAGGTATGTGCAGGAGTGTATAACATAGCTGTCAGCTTGGGTTACAGGCTGAACCACAGGTATAATTATATCAGGGTTGAATTCCAGGTGGTGAGGGTATGGCTGAAGGGGAGGGGGTAACGGGCTTTGGTGATGATTACATGGATGTGATTAATTAAGTCCAGAAGACTAAAATAAGTATTACATATGCATGTTTTCACATAGTACAAAAAAAAATACATGTAGCAAAGTTAAAAAAGAAATGTTTTGTGTAGAATTATTGTAGGGGTGAAAAGTAGGGGCGTACATATATGTATTGAATGATGGATTTAAGTCTTCGTATTTCTGCTGTTGATGTGGAGATGGTTTTGGCTGAAAACTTGTGATGTGTGAACACATATTTAATAGCAGATAATCACCTGTCTGACACCACTTAGGGAAATTGCCTGGCAGATTAACTTTGGGGTAAAGGTAATAACTCTAACTGTAAAAGCAGGTCTTGGTAGCGTGAGTCTTAACACTGCCTTATGTAGAGCATTAATTCACAGACTGGTGGGGCTGCCTGTAGGCTTGCTTATGTCTCCATGGTAACCACACTGTAAGCCCCTGGGCCATAGCAGGTCAGTTGTAAAGCTGTGTCTGTCTGTGTGTGTCACACACCTTGGCCTACTTTCTGGAGAGCTGGCCTGCGCATGCACTTTGCATGAGGGAAGTGCATTGGTGATTAACATAATAAATTCATGAGGGGTGTTTATATCAGACCACGTGGCCTGTGACAGGTCGGTCCATGTCAAACAGAAGCATGTCTGGGCATGTCAACGGCAGACCACCTTAGTAACATGACAGAACATGTTTGTGGGGGATAAACAGCCCATGGGTTCAACAGAACACATTCAACAAACCAACACCAAAGCGGACTAGCAAAAATTTTGCTCCGCATTTTTTTTTTTACCTGGAATATTTTGGACATACCATCTGGAATTTAAAAAGGAAACGGGAAGAAATTAACGCTTAAAAATGATGAAGTTTGAGAGGACTGGGTTTACGACCTATCGGGTGAGTAGAGGGAGGCCTCATTATTTGGAAGGGAGGCTGAGGATCCATTTGACAGTTGACTAACATGTGCCCCCCTTGGGCTCACCGTCAGGGGCAAGGATGCCTCAGGGGAGGGGGGAAAGCTTGTTGTTCTCCATTGTCATCCACTCTGCCCCCTCACGTGAACCATTTATGACAATCTCTATGATTTGTTTTGGTGATTTTTTTCATAAATTTTTTACCGTACAATTTAAGGTCATCATTCCTGGTATAATTGTATACATTTAGGTGTGACATGTCACATGCTTTACCTTCCGTTAAAGTTTTTTTTTTTTTTCCATGTTCTTGAAAGGTTTATGTTCTTTCCTCAAAACTGACTGTGTGAAAAATGTTGGTTTGATGTAGTAAGAATACCAGGATACTGTAAAAGAAGGAAGATGAAAGGAATGATCTAGATTTAAGGAGAATTCATTACTTCGTTTTCACACCTGTTTTTATCTTGTTTGGTCAAAAATCCATGTAGATATATAAATTTTGAAATCACACACACTAAAAAATCCTCATGTTTCTGTGCCTGTTGTTGGCAGTGGATATCATGGTTAACAAGATTTTGACTTTGTATAGTGTCTTTCTTGACAGCATCTTTTCAGTGGTACAGACAGCTTAAAATAGAAATGATGTCAGATTGAAATGTAATGCTTTTCTGAATTACCTGGAGATGTGGTGACAAGGATTAAAGCTAGTATCAGATGATAGAGTGGCAAGTATATCCCCGATAGTACCACCCCTATCACATGGGCACAGCGGGTCAAGTTAGGGTGACTGGAAATGGAACTAAGATTTAGTGTCTTGTAATTTCCCCCCCCCCCCCTTCTAACATGGTAGTGACCAATTATCATCCAGGAAATGTTCAACAGAGCTTTTATATTGATATTAACCTGTGGTGAAATTTTTGTGTCTGGTGTCTGGAGAATGAAAGGAAGGCATCTAGCACTTGAGTGTCTTTGATCTAATTCCATTTTGTTTTTAAATTTCCCCTGCACCTTTACGCAAGAGAATGTCATAGGCTGTAATTTTTCAAAAATCAGCGTGAACAAAATGCTGTTTGCGTGAAAACAGACTTATGGAACCCATTGTTCGGTTACATCGTTGTGTCTCTAGGTTAAGCACTCTATCACACCGTCTGGCCAAAATGAGAAAGTTTAGTGCCAATATAGCGCTTGCTGCCAGTGGTGATCTTTGAATATTATTATGGGCTAAATCCAACACGTAGGTGTTTTCGGTTTTGGTATTTCGGTATGGATTAAAACTCCCACTGAATGACGATGTCAGAGGATAATCTGTGTCAAAGCCATCATGTACATGTACATGTACTAGGATTTAAATCCTGGCGACATGTTATTCACTGCACGGATAACACAAACTCTTAACAAAACTGGAGTTCTTGTTCAGTGGCATTTCCATGTTATGTTAATCCAAAATCGTGCTACCGAAGGCCATCGCATGGTAGCTGGGAGTTACCCAAACTGCCAGTGCAGACACATGGAGGCTGCTTTGTTTCGCCTCACATTCCCGACAAACAACAGGCAGATACAGTGATCTTGCGTATCCTGCAAAGACCGCACTGATATAGTTACATGTAGTACATCGACGCAGATGGCCTCAGAAAATTGTTTTAAAATTTTGACATTCGTTGCAACCCTGAGTCCTTCACCTGAACTCAACAAAATGACTGCAGATCTGATGTTATTAAAATTGAATTATTCATCAGCTGTTAGTCTTCACACACAATTGTTCTTAAATGCAATCGGTATGGGTGGTCAGGGAAGTCAAAACGGGAACTAAGGTTTTATTTCATGCCCAGTAAATGCTCATAAAGTATGCGTGTGTGGTTTTGTACAGGGCTGTGACATGCACATAGGGCATGGAATGTTTACCTTAGGTAGTTACATTATTGCAGCATAACGAATGACTCTTTTTTTTTTTTCTTTCGTCTTAATTTGTTGATTAATGCTCTTGTGAATTAAATTAAACTGGAAATTGTATATGTGTATTTTCTGATTCTGGCCTTAGTGTTTTCGCGGATAGAAGCCAATTAATGCGCAGTCTCTCTGCCCCCGTCCCCTTTCCTCCCAGCTCTTTAGCACATCCTTCTTAGCAATGCAATTTCAGGACAGTGTTACCATCCCTGTCCTCTCCCCTACGATGCATACTATTTCTCAGATGACCAATATTTCAGGATCATGCCATGTGGGATAATTACTTGTGTTGCACCTGTATAGCCTTGATTAATCAATTAATTATGTATTGATTGGTTGTTTCCAGCTGAACCCCATCATCGCCCAGACGTCCGTCAACAGCATGTCCCCTGACTCCAAGTCACACGTAATCAGCAGCTCTGCCAGCCCATACCACGACGGTGTAAGTCCTCACTCTCCCCAGCCTGCCTCACCAACTTCTTCATAATACTGTATTTGGTTAAGTGAATGATTGTGACTTACTGGCACTTTTGGGCACTTAAGTAGTAGCAGCTATATCGTATGGAGATATTAGGTGTTTTAAGGCTAAGTTTTAATTTAAATTCAACTGTTTGATTTTGCAGCTATGAACATTTTTTGTCATTGGTCTCCGATCGTTGTGTGCAGTTCACATGTATGGTCATTAGAGCCTAATTTATTTCGCTGTAACTTGGATGTAAATTTCACATTGTGTATTAATTTGCCTAATTATGTCAACTGCTCTCTATTGCTGTGACGTCTTCTTTCAGCCCATCACATCACCACCACCATATTCACCCAATCACCTTCAATCTCCAGTACCAGCAGTGCCTTCCAAGTAAGTCACATACACTCTAGTTTGTTCTGTTTTCGGACTCTTCACTGAAAGATTTGAGTAATTTTTCCTTTCTTTTTTTTTTTTCCCTATTTTTCAAAGGAATAACAGATTCTTGGAATTTCTATATACTCATTATCAGCGATATTGGGAAGTATGCAGTTATATGATAAATGCATATTTTCTCCTGAAGGTATCCTCCTGTTTGCAAGACTCGAGCCAGAAAATTGATTTAAACATCTCATTGCTAGGTTAGCGACACTGCTTGATTGAGAGGTTCAGTTGGTTGTCATGGCAGTAGGGTTGGTATTGATTCTAACTTTGTCATCACTTAAGTCCTGTCTACTCCTTGTAAATAGTGCAGTGTCTCTGATAATTTCCAGAATTTATTTTGCGCTGTAATTTTTATATGATGATTTGATGCAAAGTGCATTAAAAATGATGTGGTGAAGAGTTACAATGTATACTGGTTGAATTTGATGAATTTGCCCATCTGTGTTTTGGAGAGATGTTTTGCATTTAAGAGGTGTATATCTTGAAAGTGATTATCTGAAATACTGTGGGTAGAACAGTGGTTGGTATGGCGAGACCAAAAGCATCTGCTTGGTATAGTTTTGGAGATAACGACAGTAGTTAGGACATAGTGATCTTTACACTTTAGCTTTGATAATGAAATCGTAAAGTGGATGTGTTTCACTGGTAACAGTTACTGGTGAACTTTGGCAGGCCTACAATTCATTTTCGTGTCAGACCTCCATGTACCCAGCTTATAACCGTGTGTTGATTTAGTATGTGGGAAAACCGGACACAGTTTATCATGCTGTATGATGTTTAACATGTGCCAATCAAATCTTGGTAGTAACTGTAGAGTAAAATGGCTAAAAATAACTTTTTGTTGACATAGTAGTCATGTGATGTAAAGTTTCCTTTACCTCTGAGTCAGACCTGCTTGCTTGCTTGTCAAAGGGGAAGGAATAAAATAGGCCACACCTCTTTGCTGAATGATTGACATATATCTACCTGGCTTTGGCAAGGAGCCAATAAAACAAGTTGATAGGTGAGGCAGGCTTATTTATTTCACCTGGCCAGTCATCTTATCCTGGTGGGACAGTTTTAGCTCTATTGTGTTTCAGTATTGATCACTATTGATTGTTTTTAGTGCAAGGTTCATGTCATTGTCCATTCACCCAGCCACTTACTATCAAGAGACCTTGGTGAATTCTTCAATAGCCATTGTTCTCCTCCATTAGCTGGAGAATGATCAAAGGGGGGTAATCATTCCAGGACTCCAGGCTTTTGTCTCTGGCTTCATCCCAGCATGCATGCCAGACCCAGGCAGTTGATTTGAATCTAAATAATTGAATTTTATATATTGCGGTGTGTGGAGGTTTAATGCTGATTTATTGGTGTTACTGAAGCCAGTTGCAACTCAGAGGAAGTCAGATTTTGTCCTTGACATGGCAAGACATACAAGTTGTATCGAAGTGAGAAAGCATCACACCATAATCTGGGATTCCATGCACTTTCACATGTTTACATGGTGTTTATACATAACATATGTTCAGATTATTATTTGCATTTAATAGTCATATGCAATCTCTTTTGTGTGAATCGGTGAAATTGATAATATCATATCTAATTATGCTCTTGTTGTGTGATATGCTTAACAGATTCCTATTATTTCATCAGGTGTTGGCAATGACAGTTCTGTCATCTTTTTTTTGTCGTTTACAATGTTTAGGTACCTGTCACTTTTCCATGTACATTACATGATGAATCCTTATGCACTGAGCAGTGATATTCTGTTATATGAGTGTTAAAGGGATGGACTAAAATTTTGAATGTCTAGTCGCCTTTCATACCATGCTGAACCCTGAATGCTTTTGAGGTATTTTCTAATCAGAACTTGTGTTTTGATGCATTAGATGCAAATTTTCACGATTCTTTTTTCTTTTTATTCTGATTTCAAATATTTTTTTTACTATTGCACAGCACAAATTATGCAGGGGAATATGGGTTTGAAATCTCATTTTCACAACCATCGAAAGAAACAAAGTCAACAACTTGGACAGTGAGTATGCATATTTGACTAATAATGTAATAGAAAATGAATAATTCTACATATGCTTTTCTGTTATTTTCTGCTGGCTGGTATTATGGTTCAGCTGTTACCCCAAAAATTGATAAGTTAATGGCTTGTTATTTTATAATGATATGTGTGGTTACTACAGCCTTAACTATGGAGCTGTGTGCTTCCCTTGTGATGCATCAATATCCAAGCAACTGTGCTGTGATTTCTTCCTACAGTATTCTGACTTGTTGAAGAAGCTATATGTGCGTATGGCCACTACCTGCCCTGTGAGGTTCAAGACTGCCCACACACCGCCCAACGGGACCATCATCCGGGCCATGCCCATCTTCATGAAGCCAGAACATGTTCAAGAGGTAGTCAAGCGATGTCCGAATCACGCCACATGTAAAGAGCACAACGAAAGTGAGTGTCCTATGGCTGTTAACTTTACCATGAAGTGTGATAATCCTTCCTTGAGCTGGATATTCACACTCAGAAGGTCATAGTCATTACTACGCTTTGTAAATAACCTGAAAACCTTGTAATTGGTCAGACTGCCCGTGAAAAAACGGTTCGTTGAGCATAACCCAACCCTAAGAGAAAAAATATCGTCGGTCAGTAGGGATTCTTTTCTTTTATTCTACCTCTTGAAAAAAATATGGGTTTTAAAGAAATTAACATGGAGAGGAAAATTTAGCCCCAGAAAACTTTTGAGGGAGGATTGGTCGAGTTACACCAACCGAACATATTTTTAAGGATGGCCCAACCTAAAACAAATTTGTCAGCAGTATACATTGAGGGGCTGGTGAGACAAAGGAGGAAGCACCTGTCTGTTGCATGTAATTACATTCTCAATGTGTAGTTTTGATCCTAGCTTTACAAAGGCCCATGTGATGATGCTTCTCTTGGAATTCATCCTGATTATAACCCAAGTGAATCCTACCCAGAGGTGCTCTAACATCAAAGGCAGATAAATGAGTCTTACAACAGGCTTCAAAGATAATTATATACTTATATACCCAGGCTAGCTTATTGGCTGAAAATTCTAGCACATTGATCTAGGAATTAGCTGTCAGTCATCCCATCAAACTGTTAGCATGAACAGCAACTTAAGTATTCGTGTAATTACTGGTTGCTTGGTCTGAACAGTGTAACTAAGACACACTATTTCAGTGGCCAATGAAGGGTGATGAATGAAATCCTGGCAACCTAATTAAAAGTATAGGCTGTTTGAAGTATGTACTTGATTATTACATTGCTTGCTGAGCTTATCGGTGGAGGGGTGTGTGTGGGGGGGGGGATGGGTTTTACTTAGTTTTACCTGCAGGTGCACCTTTGAGTTACTGATTGCTGATCACACTCTGCCAGGCTAACAGTCAGCTAGACTTAGTGTAATTCATTTCTGAAACAGTTGATCTCCAAGTTAGATAACTTGGCATTGTACAGCTGCAATATCTGCAGTGGTGTTCAGTCATTCAGTCCTCCAAATTGGATGAAATGGAACCCAAACATCTATCTGTGGAGAAGTTTTTGTACTGATTACTTTTATTGCAAGAAATGTTGTACCATCAATACAGTGACATAACCAGATTTCTACCAGTTTCCGACTTAGTTTTAGTCTTCTTGTAAAATGTATCTACAATTTGTGCAGTACAGTTTGCCTATGCAAAGAACAATTGAGTCATTATCCTTACACCTGTTACCACATTTGTAGTTGGGTCATTATTTTTATACAGGCCAGTATTACAGAGGTCTTGTTGCTGGAGGTAATAATGTGCTCATTCAGTCCAGGACAGTTACTGTAATAGGGCTGTAATGTGCTTGTTTGTATTTCAGATCACCCAGCCCCTACTCATCTGGTGCGCTGTGAGCACAAGTGTGCGCAGTATGTTGTGGATGACTACACCGGCAGGCAGAGCGTTGTCATACCTAATGAAGCCACACAAGGTACGAGAAGAAACTTCAGCACAGCATAGTGACAAATTTGTTTTAGTGTTTTAGCCTTGATTAGGTAAAGCCTGTGATTCTGTGCTAAGCTGAGTTAAACAGTCTATTTATACATGCTCACTATATACAACTGGGCTCGCAGCATTAATTGTAGTGGTTGAACCCAGTTGGGGTGGCAGCCAGTGAGGTTGGGGACTGCAGCTAATGCTTCTGCCACTGGGCCAAGCCAGATTGCCTGTGACCTGGGTGTATTGCCAGAACATTTCAACTTATTAGAGGATATTGAAAGCAGTAGTGGTAGGATGTGTACATCAGGATTAGCCTAGGAAGTTGGGAAAACAGGTCAAGCCGTAATCTGATGTCTCTGTTCTGTGTGATGTCTTCAGCAAATTGCTTCAGCGAGGCAGACTACATTAGAACCTTTCTACATCAAGGATAATTTTTCTGCCGCAAAGTACATCAGCATGGTTTAATGTGATGTCAGTAGACAAGTTTGTTTCCGCAGCAGGATAATTTTTCTGCCCGCAAAGTACATCAGCATGGTTTAATGTGATGTCAATAGACAAGTTTGTTTCCTCAACAGAAGATGTGGAAACAAAACGGCAAGATATATTCATGTACCCTATTTCTGGTTTGTATTTAAAACTAGGAGTGCTGTTTCTTAAGGCTGCATTGCTGGGTTTAATATGTACGGCCAGGCCTTGTTGAAAGTGAATGGAAATGCGATGCATCCGGAATGTTGAAAACTCTCCTTATTAACGTCCTGTTGTTGCAGCTGGATCTGAGTGGGTGGTCAACCTGTTCCAGTTCATGTGCTTGGGGTCGTGTGTGGGTGGGCCAAACCGACGCCCCATCCAGATCGTCTTCACCCTGGAGAAAGAGTAAGTCTGCTCTTAACATACCTGCTATATGGGAACTAAAACATCACCCGCAAAGGCTCATATTTGAAGTTAAACAAATGCTATGAAAAATTACTTTTGGTGCATAAACTTACGTTTACAGTAGGATATCACCCAGCTATCAAATAAACTCCACAACACCTTGGTAAGGTCAATATTATAAGATATTAGTCATTGGTGAAATTGCGTGTCATTTGAAATAGTCTTGGTTTTCTACAACATGTGGAAAACACCCATGGTTTTGCCGGTTAAAACTAGCATATCAACACTTACCAGAGCAGTAAACCTCACTGTGCCCTAACACCAGGCATCAAACTAGCATATCAACACTTACCAGAGCAGTAAAGTTGTGGATTCCAACTGATTTCACCTTTTGTGGAGCTTTGGTGGTAGGAAGCGGTTACAAGGCTTGTGAGGCTGTTTGCGTGGTCTAACGTTCATTGAAGGTCTGTTGTGTTTGACTAGTGTGATGGACATATTTGCATGTCACACGTGGGAAAGCTCATCACTACCTTCCCAAAGATACTCTGGTTTACTCCACCCATAAAACTGACCATCATTGTTTTAGTGTATAATTGTTCAGTATGAGGCCAAACAAGAATCAGATAAGTACAGTATTTCACCTACAGGTTGATCTATAACAGTGCATTTCAGATATACATAATAGCCCTGAAAATGATACGTTTGATACCAACACTTTTTCTTATCAGAAATTAAATTAAACCTCATACAAACTCTGCAGTGTCTCCTAAAAGCATGGTGAACGTAGCAAAATATTACACTTTAAAAATGCTTAAGATGAATACAATAATAAAGAACCATTATAGGGAAAATTAGTATGAGTATGGAGTTAATCAAGGATCAAATAAATGAATTACATCACACAAATCAAATGAAAGGTGATCGATAAGTGCTGATATTTTGTAACAGTCAGAAAGTGCTGGGACGCCGTGCTGTGGAGGTACGGATCTGTGCCTGCCCGGGGAGAGATAGGAAGGCAGATGAGAAGGCCATGCTCCCTGCTAAGTCATCACCAAAGAAAGGTACTAATCTTCAGTTGAATTTGATAGCCTGTATAAATAAAATCTGTTTCTTATTAAATCATTTGAAAATATTAAGAAAAAGAAAGGAAAATCCAAGCCGAAAATTCACATTGAAAAGTCGGATTGTTGCAGGTTTTAAAACATGAACACTGTACAGTGCTTGGACAGAGTGAATAAAGGTAGTGCATCTGTGAACTGTAAAAATTGACATAGTCAAAATAAGCTTCATTATTGTCCAGCATAGCACTTTCTGTTGATGATAACCTCAACTCCTCTGGTCATATAAATTATATCAAATCTGATCATGTAGTCATTTGAATGTTGAAATCTCATTAATTCGATGTTTATTGTATTGTGTTAGAATATTTATGTTGTGATGATGATTGTGTTGAGACATTTGCCAGTTAATGATAAATTTCTGTTTTATTCATCAGCATTATCAAAAATGACAGTTGGCACAGAAATAACAACTATTGGAGCCAAAAAACGGAAGCTGAATGATGAAGATGCTTATACTTTGACAGTGAGTTATCAAACCTTGTCATCAGTTATTTCCCTTTAGCCTTCATTAATGTGTGCTATTCAGGGTATATATTTTCAATGAATTATTGAGTGTAAATTTAAACATAAATATCTCCTGTTTGTGAAATTGATGCTTTAGTTCAGCAGAATTTCCCAAGATACTTTTGCACAATAGCATCACTTCATAAAATTATCTTTCAACAGGTTCGAGGGAAGGAGAACTATCAAATTTTGTGCCGAATTAGAGACTCCCTGGAGTTGTCTTCTTTAGTTCCCCAAGCCCAAGTTGAGCAGTATAGACAGAAACAGGTGGAACTACAGAAAACGTAAGTTAAATGCTCATTATAATTGTAAATTTATGGTTAATATATATATATATAGCAAATTACAATATGTCAGAGTAAAATGGCTCTAGATTTGTACTATCTCAAAAATGTGGAAACTGTGTGCAGAAGTGGTTGTGCTAATACAGTTGTACCATTGTTTGCTTTTCTCTCTTTCACATTGTCTTACGTATGAAAAGTGCATCAGCCACTAAATGTTTTCACTGCTGAGAGTTGATAATTTGGTAATATATCAATCCCCAATCCCAGCTTAGTGTTGTTGAAATATTGCACTTTTGCTCATAGTATTTAGTTAGTGGGGAAGGGAGATAATCATTCCCAGCTGTCTCCCAATGGATTGCTGTTCAGTAACATGAATTAATCCTTTCGTTGTCACCAGAGAAATGACGATTTAGCTAACACAGTCAGGGACAAATCTAGAGCCTTCTTAGTTTCACCCCCCAAATTGTTAGGCACCCAGACTATTCAAGCTGTACTAATCCTAACGAGTTAGAATTCAACGAACTGAACACAAATACGATGGTATACCAATAAAAAGTTAAGTCATCATTCAAATATCTGTCATTCACATACTTGAACGCCCTCAGAAAGCAACATTGAAAGTTGAATTTTATAAAATTTATTAATGCACAGTCACAGTGTACTTATGAAGTTTGGGATCAGAACCTACAGGTTTTTCCTAGATATGGCCTTGACATCTGGGGACAGCAGAATTGAACTTAATTATGATTTCTCTCTCTGTAGCAGTAACATTGTCATGCTCTGTTGGATATTTGAATCTGATATTTTTCCCAAGTCATTTAATTAATTGCCATGACAAGGGATAAGTGTGAAGCATGAAATCTAATGTTGGATATGAGAAGAAACCTATCTCTGAAGGAATATCCAGCCTTTGTTGCACTTTCCAATTGGTTAGGGTTGCTGGTGGCCGCTGAGTCGGTAGCCTGCTTGATTACACAGCAGCACTTGCTCTAACTTAACTGCTTGTTTGCAGTTGTTACTGTTATACACCATTCTATTCTACAGTAGTTTGCACGCTGTAGTTGTGTCTTTGCACTTTCTGTCATCCTTGCCCTTTGCCAGTGTGATGCAACATGGGAACGGTTGCCAATCTGCCACCAGCCACCTGAATACGAAACGGCCAACGGAAATGGATGTAGCAAAACTTTTTGGGGGATGATATTTTAACCGTGCTGATTGGCTGAATCGTTTCAGGTGGCTGACGGCAATGATGGCAGAGGAAACTGACAAGTCGCCATTCGAGAAGAAGAAAAAGCTACCGCCTAAGCCAACAAAAGTGGCGTACAGAATCAAGGGAAAATAAACAGCCAGTGTGCCATTACTTCATCACTTGCATTTCCTCCTTCATTGTATGAATATTTCTTCAGATCCCATGTTGCATCGCTGTTGTTTGCTGGCATGGATTTGTAACAGGAAGTCAGAGTGCTGTTAAATTGTATTGTTACCTTTTTTTGATATACTCATGATGGATATAGTTGTTCATTATTATTCCCCATTTTTCACTCCCTTCCATAGTTCTAGCATGTTAGCAGTTGGTTTTGAAGTGTTTTTATGACAGTGGTGATGTTTGTGTTTGCAGCAGGGATGACATTGTTAATTGTAATTCTTTACAGGTGTGTAGAAGCAATCTCAAGTGAACCCTCAAAAAAGATTTTTGTCCAAGGAATTAATTTGCATAATTTCCCTAATTACCCAAATGAGTGGTAGTGTTGAACAGTCAATTATTGAAACAGTCAGTGTGGTTTGTTGCAAGTAGAAAAAAATTCTATTTGCATTTTTACACACACATAGTGCATGCATTCAGTGGACAAATTTTGTAATTGCATTGTATAAATTTTTTTATTGAGTTGTCCACATTTTTACAACGAAAATGGCTCATATATGGTTTTCTGTTTTAAATAAGACGATTTGAAACTGCCAGATTCTACAACATCATGAGCTATCTTTTAATATCATCATTTTAAGTGTAAGTGTTACACATTGTTACACATTGTTGCAGGCTTCATGAAAATTTTCCACCAGATACTTTATTAGAGTATATGCAACCTTGTGAAATGTTTACTGGTTTATGAAATTATGAAGGCATTGTTCATAAAATTCCCAAAGACATTGCTATAAAACTGGTGCAGCATTCATTGTTTCCTTTGTGAATTATGTATGGTTAAGTAGAAATGATTATTATCATTTAGACACATATACAGAGCAATTTGCTGGCCGAGGAAGTATATGTATTAGTTGGTCTTTTTTGATTTTGTTATAATAAAATAAAATGTCTTGTTTTAAACTCATATAGGTGTAACAGTTACACCTGAAGAAACCGTCCATTCTACTTCTTGTACAGTATGTACATTGTTCCTTTTGTTATATATATATATTTACAATTTTGTAGATATTTGTATTTATTTTTGTTGTATGAATTTTTATTGCAAAAAAGGCAGATTCATTTTGATAACATGATGGTCAGTGCTTAAGGAGAGGGATATTTGCAACCATACCACATTCACACTTGTAACTGGCGCCTTTATGAGTGTGACACTTCTATAACTAATGAGATAAGTTCCAGAAAAACCTTAGTGACGATACACATTGTGCCAAGTAATTGTAGTGATTTGTGTTACCCTGTGCCCAGCTGGTTATCAGTAGATGCCCAACAGGATAAGCTCCAGAGGTGGAAAAGTAAGTGTGCAGATCAGAAAATAATGACTCTGGAGAGAGTGTTTGAGTTCATTTGGCTTCACCCATGACTGGTTTTCTGTGGCAAATCAACTGGCTTGCCTGCCTGTTAGCCTTGATGGCAAAAGACTGGCCTGTCACAAACACATGGTTATAAAAGCCAAGATGTCTCCATTGGGCTCAGATTGCTGTTTCAGCTGTAGTTCACCCAGTAATCAGTAATGATAGGCACTTTCATATAGCTGGAATAGTTGAGAGTCTATATGACTGGTGCCAGGTTTTGGAGGCCTTAAATGTGTTGGTTAAAAGTGCATCAGTTACCTGTGCCAGTATAGTACCTTTCACAGGGCCTAGCTACCATGCTGCCTGCCCCTAAAATCAGTGCAGCCATGTCTCAAGTTCTGCATTGTTTACATTTGTTACTAATTTGTCATTTGCATATAATAAACCAAAATCTGTCACATTTTTATCACCCTCTTCGTTGCTTTGCTTTACTCCCTCTTTTTATATCTCTCTTGGACATAAGAAACACAGGACATGAATAGTAGTAATGGTAACTAAGAGAAAGACTGGAGGAAGAGGACGTATAGTAATGGTAACTAAGAGAAAAACTGGAGGAAGAGGAAGTATAGTAATGGTAACCTAAGAGAAAGACTGGAGGAAGAGGACGTATAGTAATGGTAACTAAGAGAAAAACTGGAGGAAGAGGAAGTATATTAATGGTAACTAAGAGAAAGACTGGAGGAAGAGGACGTATAGTAATGGTAACTAAGAGAAAAACTGGAGGAAGAGGAAGTATATTAATGGTAGCTAAGAGAAAGACTGGAGGAAAAGGAAGTATAGTAATGGTAGCTAAAAGAAAGACTGGAGGAAGAGGAAGTATAGTAATGGTAGCTGAGAGAAAGACTGGAGGAAAAGGAAGTATAGTAATGGTAGCTAAAAGAAAGACTGGGCGAAGAGGAAGTATAGTAATGGTAGCTAAGAGAAAGACTGGAGGAAAAGGACGTATAGTAATGGTAACTAAGAGAAAAACTGGAGGAAGAGGAAGTATATTAATGGTAGCTAAGAGAAAGACTGGAGGAAAAGGAAGTATAGTAATGGAAACTCAGAGAAAGACTGGAGGAAGAGGAAGGATAGTAGTGGTAACTAAGAGAAAGACTGGAGGAAGAGGAAGTATAGTAATGGTAACTCAGAGAAAGACTGGAGGAAGAGGAAGTATAGTAGTGGTAACTAAGAGAAAGACTGGAGGAAGAGGAAGTATAGTAATGGTAGCTAAGAGAAAGACTGGAGGAAGAGGAAGTATAGTAATGGTAGCTAAGAGAAAGACTGGAGGAAAAGGAAGTATAGTAATGGTAGCTAAGAGAAAGACTGGAGGAAGAGGAAGTATTGTAATGGTAGGTAAGAGAAAGACTAGAGGAAAAGGAAGTATAGTAATGGAAACTCAGAGAAAGACTGGAGGAAGAGGAAGGATAGTAGTGGTAACTAAGAGAAAGACTGGAGGAAGAGGAAGTATAGTAATGGTAACTCAGAGAAAAACTGGAGGAAGAGGAAGTATATTAATGGTAACTAAGAGAAAGACTGGAGGAAGAGGACGTATAGTAATGGTAACTAAGAGAAAAACTGGAGGAAGAGGAAGTATATTAATGGTAGCTAAGAGAAAGACTGGAGGAAAAGGAAGGATAGTAGTGGTAACTAAGAGAAAGACTGGAGGAAGAGGAAGTATAGTAGTGGTAACTAAGAGAAAGACTGGAGGAAGAGGAAGGATAGTAGTGGTAACTAAGAGAAAGACTGGAGGAAGAGGAAGTATAGTAGTGGTAACTAAGAGAAAGACTGGAAGAAAAGGAAGTATAGTAATGGTGACTAAGAGAAAAACTGGAAGAAAAGGAAGTATAGTAATGGTAATCAAGAGAAAATACACCGGTAATGAAATGAAGTAATGGTAACCAAGAGGAAAACCACAGCTATTGAAGTGTAGTATTGGTAATTAAGAGGAAGATCAGAGTTCATGAAGTATAGTAATGGTAACCAGGACAGGACTACTGAATATTAATTGATAAGAATAGTGAGTAAACAAGACTTTGTAACCAGATTCCACCAAAAGGCAGAGAATTTAAAACCATAGTTGTGATAAATCACTGAACATTTGTTTTGTTGACAACAATTCATGTGGGGCTTTTGCTATTACAGTGCTTATAGAAGGAGTTAATGAAGACATTAAACCAAGCTTGTAACCTTTGACATTTTGACAGTTTTATGTTAAAGTAATTGACACGAAGCATAAACATTCTGAACATAACAAAATGCTGATAAAAGTTAAGGAAAAAAAGGTTAGGAGATGGTGGTTGAAGAATAAATTACTTTGCAAGTAAGATAAACTTTGATTGTCTCGGACCCAGCGGTCAAAGTCTAGTTGTGCTCACGCAACCACACATGATATCTTCTTGTGTAATCTAGAGGATAAGTCCTGATGTTATCTAGATGTATGGATTCATGCAGAGCCTACATGTATCCCTGAGCTATGTAGTCCATGACTGAAGTGAACTAGAAATGATTATTAAACAGGTGATATAAACAAACAGACATCAACACTTCTAAATCTTGCACTGATATAATGTTAAGTATATGACAGAATAAAACTAGCACACGATTGATGTAAGAAAAATAATTAGGTTTTCAGCATTATTATAGTTGGGTGTTGGGACAGTTAAATTTCTCAGACATGGGAACAGTTAAATTTCTCAGACATGGGAACAGTGCACTATTTGAGACAGTTTATCCACGGCTGAAAACTGGTGTCTGTGTAGATTTTGTGACCTGGATATGAAAGGTTCAGCTTTGACCAAGTGGCCAGTTGTATTGTGATAGCAGATAGGTCTGTCACTTGATATACACTTCTGCATAGACTGGACATATACACATGCATGTGCATAAATCTGAAAAGTACACACCTGCATAAACCTGAAGGGTATACGCCTCCATAGGTCAGAGATATATACATGGGCATAAGCATATATACACCTGTATTCTCCGAGTTTAACATGGCAAGTACCTGAAAATCAAATACCTGAGTAGGTCAGAGAAATAAATGTGTGCATGCATAGGCATGAGATGTACACGCCTGCATTGGCCGAAGTACTTAATACTTAACACTGCACACCTACAGTGATGTGAACACATATTAAGACTTGCAGGCTCAAGTCAGACTTAGAAGTAGCCTAAACTTCAAAAAAAATTTTTGGGCTAAAATTGTAACTGAGTTCTCTTAATTGTTCTTAACAAAGAAAGGAAAATAGATGTTCGGATTCAAACATTAAAATTCAAATATTAGCACAAGTTAGGACTTGCAGATTTGTGATCTGGGGCCTGTGCACAGATCATCCAAAGACAGCTTTGTGATCTAGGGCCTGTGCATGCATCATCTAGGGACAACTTTGTGATCCCGATTCTGTGAACTTAGGTAGATGGTTCTGGGGATACAAAGGCAACACTGGCGTTCTGAGCTGAGTGAATGTAGATAGAACATCATATGATATCCCATTCTCCCGGGATATCATCTGTACTGTCCAGTGAGGATTTCACCTATTATCTTACATGTAAAGATCAATGGCTAGAACGACATGGAGGAATGGATAGGGGATGTTGTATGTACATACAGATTTAAATCAGAAATGGTAACTGATATCACACATGTAGGGTAGTACTGTAGTAGACACAGTTGACGTGTGGAATTTGTTGTCATGTAGGATATCACAGGCTAACTGATATCACATGAGTAGAGTAGTACTATAGTAGACACAGTTGACGTGTGGAAGTTGTTGTCATGTAGGATATCACAGGCTAACTGATATCACATGAGTAGAGTAGTACTGTAGTAGACACAATTGACGTGTGCAAGCTGTTGTCATGTAGGATATCACAGGCTAACTGATATCACATGAGTAGAGTAGTACTGTAGTAGACACAGTTGACGTGTGGAAGTTGTCATGTAGGATATCACAGGCTAACTGATATCACATGAGTAGAGTAGTACTGTAGTAGACACAGTTGACGTGTGGAAGTTGTTATGTAGGATATCACAGGCTAACTGATATCACATGAGTAGATTAGTACTGTAGTAGACACAGTTGACGTGTGGAAGTTGTTGTCATGTAGGATATCACAGGCTAACTGATATCACATGAGTAGATTAGTACTGTAGTAGACACAGTTGACGTGTGGAAGTTGTTGTCATGTAGGATATCACAGGCTAACTGATATCACATGTAAGTGAGGAGATTGGTAGCTGATGCTATATGCATGGCTTAGTTGCTGATATCACGTGTAGGGTACGATATCTGGAATCAGCATGAAGAGTGTGGTATGTGATGTCACATGTAAGTCATGGCAGCTGGTATCAAGTGCAGGGCTTGGTAGTCAGCATGATGATAATGCATGGTTAGGTGTGAATTTCATGACTTGTTACCTCAACAAAGGTGATAATCGACAAATAGCGATTATCATGTTATAGTATAATAGTCCAATGAAATTAGAGAACCTGAAAGTGGGATGCAATAAATACACACATAGCCATAGTATGGGGCACTAGTTGAGGACAGGGTGATCTTGTGTAGTTTACCTGCATGCAGTTTGAACTTATGGCTGAAATCTCTTAATATAGGCCTGTTGTGAATGTCAGGTTTGTGCTTGATCTGTTCAGCATACCTGGCGGGTATTCTGGGTAGTACCTGTTCAGACACGTGATATCTCATTTCACCTGTAGCCAAACTTGTGTAGGATATCACTTGAGAAATAGATGTGTATGCATGGGAGCTGATATCACCATTGATGGGGAAACTGGCGCATGTGTCACATGTACTTACACACATGATGGGGAAACTGTTGCTGATATCACATCTACTTACGCACATGATCAGGAAACTGTTGCTGACATCACGTACTTACGCACATGATAGGGAAACTGTTGCTGATATCACGTGCTTACGCACATGATGGGGAAACTTGCTGATATCACATGTACTTACGCACATGACGGGGAAACTGTTGATGATATCACATGTACTTACACACATGATAGGAAAACTGTTGCTGATATCACATGTCAGACCTGTCAGTAAATATGTTCCCTATGTGTGACCACTATTACATGTATTGTTCTTCAAAAGAAGAATTTTTATGGTATTCATCCTTCACTGTGCAATATTCTGTTTATAAAATAATGGTATTTCATGGTGTGAAAAAGTGTTAGTCTTTTTAGTTTGCCATTACGAAATAAGGTAAGATATTGTGAGTGTGGGAAAAAATCGTTCTTGTGTTGGTTTTCAGCTGAGCTCTTTGGTTAAGATCAGCTATTCAGTCAACTTGGGCTACATCTTTAATTTAAACTAAAGCACATATCGGCCTGCTGCTGAGTTTCTCCTAACCCATGTTTATGCACAGATTAATTGCGAATTTAACAAATTTTCAGAACACACTCTCATACCAGGCACAAAGTGGCAGTTATCCTTGAAGTAATTCCCTTGTTTGTTTACAGAATGCCGCAACCAAAGATTGTCTCCATCCAGAGCAGCGGGAATGGCTCGGAGTCCCGCCAGGGTAGCCTCCCCTTTACCACAGGTAACCAGGTAGTCAGCTCTGCAACACTGACTCCCCCAGACCAGACACAGAACAACAACGACGTCAAAGTTATTGTCAACACCCTGAACCCACCAGTTGACAACACCATTGCAAAGTAAGTCAGTGCGTTTCTTGTGGGTCTAGGTATCCCGGGTAACATTTCTACCTGTGTAGGCTTTGAAGTAGAAATAATTGGCCGTCCTGTCAGGTCATATCAGCAGTCTTGCTAATATGCTTCAGTTGCTGTGGTGACCTTGTTAGTTGTGAGAGCATAGTGCTTATGCACAGAACGACAAAGAAGGATTTGATCGAAATAAAATGGCTGACATCAGTACTATCCCAAACTAATCCCTCATTCTGTGTGAAAATTTCAGCTGAAGAACTGTAATTTCAGGCCATGAAGTAATTCTAGTATATGAGAAGATGTAAGTTTGCTTCTGCAGTTTAGGAAGGCAATTCAGACTATGTCAGTTTTCATTGCTTTTAAAACGTAGACGTTTTGACACTTAGTAGCATTTAAGCAAGACTGTATTTGATTTCAGATGGTTAACCAATCTAGGCCTATCTGCTTACATCGACAATTTCCACCAGGCTGGCTTGTATAATCTTTTCCAGTTGGATGACTTTCAGCTTGAGGTAAGGTAGACATTGTCACTTTTCACCGGTTCAAGTTAATATAAAATTTTCAGTTCATGTATAAATATGTGTCTGTATAATGTAATGTTCAGACATTCATAATTGGTTACATCTACTTCATATTTGAACATACAGTTAAAGCAGAAGAGTTCAGTAGCCTTCTACGTTTAGGCCCACTAATTTGGTCATTAAGGACCCTGTGCCACCTATTAAGGGCGCTAGAACACCTGAGGGGTGAAATTTGGCCAAATTTTTTTTTATTTCACACTCTTATTATCTGTTTCCCTACCTCAGTTAAAGATGAAAACCAAATTCGAATTGTAAATGCCGAAAGTTTGACAAAATGTAAAACGTGTTGTGACCCAAGACAGATGTGTTTTCTTAGTTTCCCCAGATTAGGGGTATTAGATCTGAAGTCGGGGGGGGGGGGGTTACCTGCTGTGAATAGACATGTCTCTGGTGAATGCGTATTGCCTCCTGCTATAAACTGTGTGTGGGTGCTTGTGCAGACTACCCTAGCACACCTATTAACTAAAACAGCCTTAATCCCCTCACCCAGGTGCCATTGGGGAAGAGGGTTATAAGCACATTCTAGCAGGATGTGCTCAGAGATGTCGAGATAAAATACCAATTTTATACTATGATGGAACATGATAAGATTTAAAATTTAACACAAGTGGGTGTGTATGTTTACATTTTAACTGGATGCATGACCATTTGTGATTAAAATTAATTGGCAGGCCAATTGATGACGAATTTTGTCACACGTAATGCTCCTCCAGACATTTTGGTCTTTTTCTCTCTTTCTGTTTTTGAGAAAGTTGTCTGGGAAGTACTTATTTCTCAATTATTTGTCAACATTTTGCTATGAAACTTGGCACACATGTAGCTAAATATCTAAGCTGAAAAAGTCCTCCCACAGATTTTTGATATCTTTTCCGGTTTTAAAGATATTAGTAAAACAGAATCAAGGTTTTGTTTTATTTTTTTGTTTAAATCTTTGAAACTTTTAGCTTTAAATGATCATTCAGAACAGTCCAAGGTGAATATTAAAAATCTGTGGGGCCGTTTTTTAGGTTAAATAGTAAATTGTCCACTTTAGCAAGAAAAGTTGGATAGTTGGGAGAAAATAGCAATTTGAAAAGCAGCTCCAATTTTTTTCAAACTTCATCTTTATTTTGAATAATATTAAAGTTTGGTAAATTTGAAAAGTTTTTTTTGAAATAAGTAGCTGTTTAGCTTTTAGGATATACCCTAATTCTTCAACCTTTTCAACCAGCTCAGCAACCAATATTTTGAAACATTCTGACAGAACTTTGGGGTATAGATAAATAATTTGCACAGTTCATGAAGCTTGCAGCTTTAATCACACAAGGAAATCATTTTTAGCCACATTTTCATAATCATTGTAAGCATAAATTCCACTGAAAATAGTGCTTTAGTGGTTGAAAAGGTTAAGGATTTACAGTACATACCTGTGGCCAAATTTGATCAATATTCTGAGCTACAGAAGGCAAAATGTGAAATTTTGCACACAAGGGGTTCTAGTATCCTTAACAGGTTTTCTAGTAGATGACCAGTCCTTGACAAGTAAACTCTTTCATGAAATGTTATGTATGACATAAAACCATAATTATGTAAATAAACAGACATAGTCCTTCTGACAAGGGATGTAACTGTCTGTCTTGTTCTTTTTGTAGGATTTATCCAAAATGAAAATTGGAACAGCGCATCGAAACAAGATTTGGAAAGAGTTGCTAGATTTCCGTCGCTCAGCAGATATGGTGAACAGCCAATCACAGGCCATGGATAGGACATCTAGTTCCACATCCACACTGAGCCTGAACTCGCAGTCGAGTACTTACTGCCCAGGATATTACGAGGTCACTCGGTACACCTTCAAGCACACCGTCTCCTTAACCAAGGAGGACCATGACTACTGCCTCGGCAAGAAGCGCCGATCCTCCGATCGTTGAGCACGTGACTCTTTTGTGCAAAACTATGAATGTTTTATGTCCGTAAACATCAACTATTGCTGCAATATTTTGGACTCAGAGAGCCATCAGTCAGCATTCCTACCTTCTGAAGTTCATCCTGAGTGAGAGTTGGCATACAAGTCATTCAATGATATGTTCTGATTGGATAAGATCAATTTAATAGGGACCCAACCATGCAAGAAATCTTTCTTTCTTTCCAACTTGCTCTGAGGAATAATATTCCTTTCTTAGCTTACATGACTGATACCTCTTTATCATTATGAACGAAACTCTCACTTGCTAACTGCTAAAGTTATACCATAGTAAATTTTTTAGCTGCAATGGTTTATGTCCATAGTCAAATCCCTCTTTTAGGCCATGTAAAATATACCGGCTGGGTCTCTTGTAGGTTGTTTGTTGAGGAAAGCTCAAGTGTATCTGTCATTGTTAGGTGTGTGTGACATGTACGCAAAATATTTATACCCTGTTTTAAGTATTTCTTTGTCAGTATAAGGATGAGTATGACAAACTTGGAGCTTAGCATTTCCCCATGTGTTCAAGCAATGGTAAACTTACCATTAAAAAAAGCAAAATCCGTCCATCTCTTTAAAGGAGATAGAGATCAATTAATATGTTCCTGTGTATTTTCATTTGTTTTGAATTTGTTAACGTATGCAACCACAGTATGAGTACATTATAAATATATCATATAAGCATCCCAGCACATTTCACATAGCTTGTATGTATTCAAAAAAACAAATGGGACAAAAACGCCTAAAAACTTCTTCAAAGATTTTAGCATTTTTTTAATTATAATTTTACATGCTTTAGATGGAAGAAGACATAGTAATCACTGTTGTCTTCATGCATATGTAACACCAGTATTTTCCAGTTGGAATTCACAGCCAATCTGTGTTTTTATCTTTTTTTTTTGCCCAATTTTCATTGTCAACTTGACCTAAGGTGACATGTGAGAAACAGGTCTCAGGAGCTTGTCAACATTTTCATCAGATTTCGGTGCCTTGTAAAACTTTAGAAAAAAAAAAACAAAAAAAAAACAGCAAGCTGCTGTGTGAGTTGTTCTGTACATAGATTTTACCACCTGGAAAGTTCAGGTTAACAGGGACGATGGTTAGATGAACTGAATTAAAACCATGTTGACTTAAAACTTACAAGAGAAGAAGTGATTTTGTTGTTTTGATAAGTATGGTATGTATGGTGTTTGTTTTTTGTTTGTAACTGATTTGTGTGAATATCAGGGTCAATAGAGTATGACATTCTACTAAAAACACCCTTACTTTTTGGCCTGGGTGCTTGGTTTAAAGTTGATGTTTTATTAGTCCTGCCAGGTGCTTTTCTGTTAGGCATATTTTTAATAGACTTGGAAGTACACTGCAGTGCAATGCCTTCCACAGCTCACTGATGAAAAGCACCTTTGTTAGCCTGCCAGGGGTGAGCAGTGCAGGGTATAACACTAATAAAATAACTAAATAAGGACTAGTAGTGTGTGTGAAAATTTGTCTGTCACTTTGTGCCCGCCCAGAATAGGAAGGATGCTGGTATGTTACCTTTCATTACAAGGATGTGGACCTGTGTGGCGGTAAATTCTGAAGCTCTTGTATGTGGACAAGAGCAGTTGTTAACTTATCGCCAGAACGAAGGATTTCTGTCACAATATTTAACATATGTATGCACACCTGTGCTTTGGGAAACTCAAAGGTGTGTGTGTTGGTTGGTGGGTCGGGGAGGCTACACCTTTAAGCCATCATGTTTATAGAGTTCAGGCCATGTGTAGTCCACATAAAATTATGAATTCACTGTCCTGCACATACATTGGTCAAAGAAACCTGCGGTTTTTTTTGTTTTTGTTTTTTTTTCTAAATGACCAAATATTAGTAAAGGTCACTTGAGACAAGGTGCTGCAATGAAATCACCATTCCATCGCATTAATTACCCTACTCAAAGATTCCGTCCATGTCATATATCGGTTGAGTTTTTACACTTCCATGTTTTGTTATACATGAAGTTTTTCAGGTGTTTCTGTTAACAGCAGGTTATTCATCATTTGACTGCATGCACATATATTTTATGAAAGCCTTTCAGTCAGTAGCTATAAGTACATTGTATCAAAGCTCATGGCACGAAAAGCATTGTACAGCTCTTTGTAGCGGTCTTGATGTTTAGTGGCAGTGGAGTAGAAAATGTCCTGCAGATAGGCAGCTGCATGGTCGGCCATGTTGTGACTGTAGCACGAGGTCTCTACGGGGTGTACCTTGGCGCCCCATGGGGTATCGGTAATAGTAAGGACTCCCGGGTGGCGTTAAATTCGTTTGTAGTTAATCATCATGCAGGCCACAAACAAGACATTCCCAACAAGACACCTCGCAAATTCAGTGGAAATTTTTAGGGCAGCAGTACCTTCGCTTCTAGGAGGAAAAAAAATCATGAAAGTGAGGTGTTTTTTGTTTCATGGCTGAATTCGACATTCTGTAAAAGTATGGAATGCCGTAACTTCATGTTCATAGAAAATGTAAGATTGTGGCGTATAAATCCACCAATGAATGTAATGTTGCTTCAGACTGAACTTTTGCTTTTGAGATTTCTTGAGAATGGTTTATAATAAATAATAAATTTATTGAATTTTGGACACATGTGAAATATTGTAAGGGTACCCAGATGTGAACACTTGTCTTCTTGACATAAGCTGTATAAATATTTGAGCTTTCAAAACCATGTTGTTGATGACAGCGTTAGACACTAACCATTTCAACTGCTATACACTTTTGTGGAAGATTTGTCTTTGTCTTGCATCAAGTCCTGTCGCCTCGTGCAAATTTGCGACATACAGTGGTGAAGTTTGGACTGGAGTTACTGGAAAACCTAATAATACAGTATCACAACTGAATTTGCCACTCAAGTAATATGAAATGCGAACCTATTTTTGAATAGAGTCTGGGACATGCTTTGTTTTTCACCCTCTGTGTTCATTGTGTATGGTGTAACCCGACGCGTATATTATACACGCGGTCTAAGTGGCCAGGTGTGGAGTGCTGTTGGTTTTTCGTGGTAACTGGGAAATGCCGGATTTGTTTTGTGTGGAAGCGAAGTTTATGTATACTCGCACAGAGTACTATGGCATTGAGATAGAGATCAATGAAATATTCCTATCAATAACCGGTTGTTGAGCTTTGCAATTTATATAGCGCAATATATAGGATTACAATATATATACATTATGTGTTTGTTGCGCAGTAATAAAAGTGAATGTTTTTGAAAGTATTTTGTACATGTTTTTGTGTATGGCAGAGATGCGATTTGAAGGTACTTGTTCATTCTTTTATACTTCAATTTTGTTTGGAATTATGTATTTGGATGTGATTTATATATTTATTTCGCTGTGGTTTTACGCTGTGTAGGAGGATATTTCTCTTCCACAATGGCGGCCAAGTTTATTAACCCATGCTCCATGGGAGCTTGATTTTAAACAATGGTTTCATCTCGACCCAGAAAAGAGCCTAGAATTACGAAGCCATCAAGGGACTTAAATTATCCGATTACTTAGGAAGGAGGTTGTTTTCTGGCGGCGTTAATGTGTGCACGTTGATACCATAAATTAAAGAGTTATACAGGTATATCTCGCGACGTGGATCAGAGTTTGTGCAAAGCATGGCCTAATTAGCTCGCCCTGTACTTACTACAGGCGTAGCTTATGTCGTACGTCGGGTACATCTCCTGTCTTGCGATTCGGCGTGTACAGATATTCAAGGGACTCCGGGTGTTATTTTGAAATTCTGACATTTATCCCAACCTCAAGTTCATCACCCGTACTGAAAAAAATCTCTACAGATCTCCGAACTCGAAGTGGCACTTCAACTCACTTTTTTTTTCTTGCCCATGTCATTTTCGGGTTGAATATCTCCTATCGTCGTAAATTACTGATGAAGCTAATTAACTGGAAGCCTTGTGATTAGATTGGCTGCGAGAACTTTAAACGGGTCACCATTGGCAACCGTTTTGGGAAGTCTCGTAGCCTACTCTTGGGCCGGAATGCATAGCCTTCTAGCATCGAAGACATCTTGAAAATCCGAGGTTGTTCAGACGTTGAAACTTGCATTAGAAATGACGCAGTCGCCAGCGTTGCTCAAATTTCCACGTCTGACACCTGCCCTATAGTCTATCGTGCGGCAATGCGGTCTGACTTTTAGGCCGGCCTTTCACATCCGAGAAACATGGCTTATATGAGCCTAAAACCGTAATAAAGCTACTCTCCGGAAACCTTGGTGATTACATACCTATTCTATATAGCCTATCTAAATTATTCCGGTCTCCATTCCCCACCTTAAGCAAATCCAAAATGATTCCCTCTCGGTTTGCTTAAAACACTCTGGACATCTTGAACGCGTAACGTAACGACAATGGGTAGTTTTCGGCAGTCATCACTCGGGCATACCAGTCTCAAGTTATAAATCTACCTTAGATGAGCTAAATAGCATGGTATGTAGTTTTATATGTTTTCCCGGGAGGAGTTATATAACAGTTTAGGCTCATGTTAGGCTTGAAATGTGAGCGTCCGCTTCACCTCTAATTTCAACGTCTGAGCAACCTCGCACTATTGAAAACTAGGACGTTTTCATTGTAGTTTCGACTTCAATCTTCACCATACAGTCCACAGGGGAATAAAAAAACTTCGTTTGTTTGAACTTTGAATACAGGTAAGATTGCGCGACACGAGCGCGGATCTCATCGAGAGCAGTTCCATCAAATTCGAGATCTATTTTATCGACCTACTTTATCTCTTGAATATATTCAGGCCTTTTCTGAGCGCATGGAAAACCATCCTCTTCCACTTCAAACTTGATAGACGGAAGTCACCAGTTTTCAGATTTCTGCGCCTTCCCCATTTAAATCACTGTTTCAGAAAGCTGTGCAGCGAACTGTCTTCCTGCGCGTACACTTTAAAAATAGCCTGTTGCGGCCAGCGCATCAGTTTTCCGGCCATTTTCAGCCACGAACGAAATTTTGGAAAAAAAGAACAAAACTACCACTTTAATCCTGTTGAAAGGGCTGACTGTTGAATGCAAAATGACTTCATGAAAGAAAAGATGATCAAATGTTGAGAAGAGAGTATTGGAGTTTCCTAGGGAGTATATCTTCTCCGATAACAGGCTTAATACTGTTAAGTTACACAGTAAGATTAGCAGAGCTAGAAGAGAACACGCTGTGGTAGGACAGAATCGACAGTAAATGAACAACAACAACAACAACGACCACTACCCATGGGCTCTTTTCAGAACCAACAGTTATCCCGAAACGGAATTTTCTGATCAAGCACACTCAGTTACATTCGTACATGACTGTATGAAGCTTCAAGCAATCAGCCGACTTCCGAAAATACCATACTGGCCGATCCGTAGCAAATGTTTTTATAGGTTATTACCGAGGCCAGGATTGCCCGTCAGGGGCATATGGCCTGTTCGTTTGATCTACTTATTTATTTATTTGATTGGCGCTTTACGCCGTACTCAATAATATTTCACTTACATGATAGCGGCCAGCATTATGGTGGGGGGAAACTGGACAGAGCCCGGGGAAACCCATGACCATCCGCAGGTTGCTGGCAGACGTTCTCACCATACGACCGGAGAGGAAGCCAGCATGAGCTGGACTTGAACTCACAGCCACCGCATTGGAGGGTGGCTTCTGGGTAATTGCGCTGCGCTAGCGCGTTAACTGACTGAGCCCCCGCCTGTTCGTTTGAAGCTCGACGTTTGACGTTCGAATACGTCATCGGGTTTTCTTCGGTCGTAAAGCGTTACAGTATTCGGTACGGTACGAGGAGATATTCAATCGTTGATTATCTGTGTGCATGTTAAATACCGTAAAATTACCGAATTGCTCACTCAGTGTACCGTGTATTAGAGCCTGTGGTAAACAAAATGTTAGGGGTGGTATCTGAAAAAAAATACTGCATCTAACGAGTTTGGGGTTTGCACACATGTAGAGCATAATGACAATAGAGGGCTATTCCTTCGTTGATTGTGTGTGTATATATTAAATACCGTAAATTACCAAATTCCTGACTTAGTGTACTGTGTATTAGAATCTATCCCCTACGGGCGAGCTCTTTGGTAGCCTAACTGCCACATCTATAAGTACTGGTATTGAGCTAGAACTAGTTTCAGATTCAAGTTTTACACCATTATTTCACCATTACGAGTATTGTCCCCTTGTCTGCAGCTCTGGGATTTACACATTCTTATACAAGTAGCTCTGGCAGAGTTTTCCGAATACCTTCTATATATACATATAATTTATCTGTTGGATTGGGGATTTACTTTCTTCTATATTTTATATGCTATCCCACATGTTCCTAGAGCGACTGCATGTTCCCTGATCTTGTCGCAAAACAAAAGGCTGTGCTCTAAAAGTCTTATAAATTCATACATTTTACGTGTACAGAAATGCTTTTAGTGGTTGGAATAAGTCAAAGCAAATGATGTGTGGCTAAATCTGACTTTCTACATCACCCATCAGTAAAGCTGCCCGCCATCATGCTAGTGATTGAATGAAACATTGTAAAGTATGACATACAACACAATGGAAATGAATCAAACAGTAAAGGCAGGTAAACCGAATCTCTAGTCCAGCCATGCTTGCATATAAAAGCCAAAATGGAGAGTGTTTATATACTCTCCCGCACGTAAAACAATAGCCCATGTGCTGGTCCGCCAAGTGTAACTATAGACCTACACCTACAGCTGCATCGCGCGCATAGTAGTCACACATGCAGATGTACCTACACCCGGACTCGTCACCTACTATGGGTGTGAATTATAGCACCTTATCGGATGATCCCTGTTTGAGTGCAGAGATCACGTCAAGTTAACACATAGTACCACAGAAATGCGTAAAGCGAAGGGCCGATTTTATTTCTTGAAGTGCAAAAGTCGATTGCTTGAGTATATAGTGGTTTGCTTCATCCATAGTTGCCCCGATATACAGGATATGCCCCTTGCTTTCAAGCACTGTGAAATATTTTCTTTTATATTTTTTCGCACGGCTCCAATACACCATATTGTAAATAATGTTGATAGATCATCACGGCATGAGCGTTGATGTCGGTATAGCGGACACACAAAATACGTTCCTCTCAATGCCATTAGCTGATACAATGTAACCGTAACTGAATGAAATAAACGTATGTCATGCAATGCACCTCGGTCCGCGTTTCAAATATAATATTTATGGCGACCAGCTTTGCAGTGGGAGGAAATCCACGACCTTCGGCAGGTTTCTGGCTGACCATCCAACTAGCTCTGAGATCGGTTGGCAATGTTTCCAGATTAGCTTCCACCTTAACAATATATTTCCAAAAACAATGCTGAAAAGAATGTAACAGAGCTCAGATTTAACCTTCTCACGTACGATCAGATAGGGAGGCAGCATTCATGGACTTGAACTCACAAGCTGCGCTAGCACGATGAAAATTCTTCCCCCGGCTCTCCCAAATATTTAAGAAGAAAGCCTGTTAACATAGTTGACTTCATCAATATATTATGTGAAGGACCAACGCCTTATAAAAGATGCTGCATCCCTCCTCCTATAGTTGTCTATGGCATTTTACTCAAACATTAACCCACCTTCATCAACTATCGTAACTGACACTGACCATGCAGGGCCCTTCCATGAATTATGCACGCAGACCACAATGAGCATTTCCTGGTTCGGGAGATGTTGTTCCAGGTATTTAAATTCGCACTAATCTGAGGCCTTTTTATTGCCTTCCATATATTTTTTCTGCCTTTTAGGCTTTTTTATATCTTCTGCTTTCCGCAGCCGTTAAAGGCCTTGTAAATTAAAACCGATATATTGTACCTGCAATGTAACTGACATACAAATGATAACTTACTAGAAATCCATGTGCGTATTTTCCAAAGTTGACTAGTGATGAACACATCCGTGATTCTTCTTGAAATCAAGGAATAACGTATGGTGCACAACGTGTTTATTGGTATACTGGGGGTCTCCGTGGCTGAGTCGGTTAGCGCGCTAGCGCAGCGCAATGAGTGAAGTCTCCCATCAATGCGGTCGCTGTGAATTCAAGCCCGGTTCATGCTGGCTTCCTCTCCGGTCGTACGTGGGAAGGTCTGCCAGCAGGCTGCGGATGGCCGTGGGTTTCCCCCTGGCTCTACCCGGTTTCCTCCCACCATAATGCTGGCCGCCGTCGTATATATAAGTGAAATATTCCACCAATCAAACACCAATCAAATAAATCAAATAAATATTTATATACATGTAGCATTTTATATGTGGATCAAAAAATTGCGTTCACTTAAGTTCTGTTTGGTGGCAGATAGTCAAGGGAATTGTGACCAATGTCAGTTGGTGAAATTTACCTTTAGATATTGTTTAATTAAATGATTGGAAATATTCTATTAAGTAAAATAATATTTTCTTTTACAGCATGGAATAACTGAATTAAGATGTATTTTGCGAAGACCAAAGATACACCCTGGTAGTATAGAATCACACAGGTAACAAATCCATGTTGGCAGCAGTGACTATATCCGAGGACATCTTTGGTATCGCGATCCAGCGAAATACAGCTGCAAGTTTGTTGGGCCTTGAAGCAACCTGCTACAAAGAGATCACGGACTGATATGGCCTGTCTGATGTTTAGCACAAAAAAGAAGCCTGCATGAAGCTTGTGTGACAAGAAGCATGCCTGTGCCTTCATTGTTCGCGATCGCAATTTCTGGCAACTTTTATTTTGCCACGGATAGTTTACCTATATGGTCATCTGACTGAGTGTGCGTCGCAGTGGATTCATAATTGTACTTTAAGAGGTCACGCCTTGTGAATGTCAGGAAAAAATATATACGATCCTTGTCAATGAGTGAACACGTTTTCAGATGGAAAAATATATGACAGGGCAAATGTCAGTCCAGTGACAGTTTGTGGTTTTATCTATAGGCCTGTATAGTGCTTGTTATCTGACAGATGTTAAATTTCAGAGTTTCTCACAGTAATACGGAGGCCCATGTTCGAAATTTTCCTCTTCTCTTGTTTGTAATTTTATTCGATTCCCACCTGCGTGAAAAGGTTTTCACCTGAGGGAAAACAGTTTTCTCCTGTTGTTCTTTAGTTGTAATTCATTTCTTCGGAAGGAAACTTGTTTCACTTGAGTTTTCACCTATGTGAGAATCTTTTCAGCCAAGTGAACACATTTTCACCCAGATGAGAGCTGTTTTCACCCAGGCGAGAACCCAGGCTTTTACCGATGTGAACACCTTTCCACCCAGGTGGAGTCCGAAGAAAAAGTTGCAAAACCTAAGACAAACGGAAATGTCGTACATGGCCCACTGTTCCATAAAAGTTTTCAACACAGGCTCTTTATATAGAGTCCTAAATTTAATAGTATTAGAAGTTAACACTGTCCAAATGTATGACCATGTATGTGCAGAGAAAAACTTTCCCTTGTCAGAATGACGAGAAAAGGCTAGTATTACGCGTCCCCCAGTTTTTTCTCGGAGTTTTGACCAATATTTGATTCGTCGAATTGACTAACTTAGAATAGTCTTCGTCCTGATCTTCCAGGTGACATAAAACTCGTCATAATGACTAGTTTATTGATATTAGTCACACGACACATATAGGTTAGTTAAGGAAGACACTAATTAGAACTGGGCCATTAGTTAAGGAAGGCACTAATTAGGACTGGCCCATTCAAAACATTTACTATACGGATAATTCATACTCGTAAAATATGATTAAATTGCAATAGCCATTTGTTACTATCACTTTGATCAGGGACAAAATATGTGATTTATTCTTTTTCAACACCAACTTGACAGTGTCTAAGTTCATGTGGGCAGACTGACAGCTGCCATCGACAAGGCACAGCGCATGTTATATAGGCCGAGAGACAGCTGCCACCGACAAGGCACAGCGCATGTTATATAGGCCGAGAGACAGCTGCCACCGACAAGGCACAGCGCATGTTATATAGGCCGACAGACAGCTAGATGATGAGTTGAATCGCCTTCCTTTGAGATTTCATATGTACTCATCTAAATTATATCAAAACCTGTTAAATAATCAGCAAAGATGCACGTGAAATTAATTCCCAAAGGTAATTTTTAATAATCCAATTCAAGTGTATAGTTCGGAATGGATTTGAATGCATCCATGAATGTCAGACAAGGTTAGGATATAAGTTATACAAGTTCAGATGCATGATGCGTTGCTGTTCCAAGATTGGCGGGTCAAAAAGTCATTCAGTTTTTTGTTTGTCACTGTAAGAGCAAGGTCAGAAATTGGAGCGGTGTCCAGAAGATTTAACAGGATGCACTGGGAAAAGATTCACGAGCTCTTTTGGATAAACTATGTTACAAACGTAATGGCGATTATGTTCTTCTGAAATATCACCCATCACACACAAGGGTTCTGATAGAGTTACGCCCTCAACCCAAACAGTAACGCAGGAATAAACCTCAGGATCTAGCATGCCATACAGACTTCCTTTGTAGGTGGATACTGTGTGAAGTGGTGAAGGCAGCGTCTGCACTGTTGCTGCAAAAGGCGGAAATTTCCACCTAATGTGGTTCATATACGCCACCTACCACAAAAGAAATTTCCACCTTTTCTGCAGGGTGGACTTATCCACCCTTTAGATTCCCATCTTTTTGGTAGAAATTTCCACCCTGAAATCAGGGGGAGGATCCGGCCTCCACCTCCACCAGGGTTTTAATAGATATGGGGGATATTTCTACCAGTATTGTGGATTAACCCTCCCTTCAGCAAGTACATACCTCTGCCACTGAGAAAGGGTTTGCAACGGTGTTTAAAGGGCAAGACTGCGAAAAAACTAAGCTATGGTGAGCAAAAAGACCATTAAACACTGTATCTCAAAATACATTCACTGATTTTTTCAGAACGTTTTTCACCAAATTAAATGCAGGCAAATGTTTTGATTGCATGGTGGGTTTTATGGGCCATTTTGATCATGTGTGTCAACAGTGACGTCAAGCCTACCTTTCTCTGGCCCTAAAGCAGAACTTAAACATCTTATTCGCTTTTCTACACAAAGGGACACATCACAGGAGTACGGTTCACAGAAATTTTATTCAGACCTGAACATTACGGTATTCAAAAAGTTTTGTGACGTCAAGGTTGACACACATAATCAATATGGCCCATATTACCCACCATGCAAACAAAACATTTAACTGCATTTAATTTGGTGAAAAAAAAATCTAAAAAATTCAGTGATTGTATTTTCAGATACAGTTTTTCATGTTCTTTCCACTCATCATAACTTCATTTTTACAAGGTCTTTCCCTTTAAGCACATAAAACTTGTACATGGTGTACATTTAATGGAAACGATTTGGGAAATTAAGTACCTCATTGCATTATAAGATAATTACAGCCCAAAATCTCATAATGTAATGAATTATTTTTCAAAACTAGCTTAGCCAATGAGAACACCATGTACAAACTGCACGTATCGACAGCCACAACTGCTTCTTTCATATCCCCGCTCTCACAGCTTGTGTGGCATATGTGACAATAAGCACTGGGCAACACTCGTGTCGTTTACCCTGTTACTCCGGTTTTCGTACACCCACAATAAGCACTTGTAACACTCGTGTCGTTTACCCTGTTACTTTTTTGTGGGTTTTCGTACACCCACAACACTGACAGCAATTGTACAAGTGTAAAATTCTTGAGTATGGTGTAATACAATCAATTATATATAGGCATTATGCTCTAACATCCAACACTGTATTTTAAACAAAATCACTGTTGCACTGACAACAAAACTTAATGCACACTGAAAACAACTGCAAAACTGACCTAAATATAACCTGTTACATTTCAATCTTTACCTCTTGAATGCAGCTTGAAAATGTACCCACTATTTCATACCAATGAAACATGATCGGCCGCCTTGAAACGTTTAATCTCAAACTGAATCTTGAACGACCTTTCTAAAACAAAAGTTACATGTGACAGATAGTAAAACTATAACAAGCAGATACCGTGTCAGAAAAAAGAAACCAACAAATTTTGGATATTTTGGTTTTGATTCCAGACCACATCTATAGGTCATACCTCACAGTAATACACAATGTAGAAACGTTTACAGCACAAATTACTCTGAATCAGACATATTTATACTTTAATATTTGACGAATATTTGTAAATTTTATATATAAAAAAATGTTCCAAATACCTATGAGTCTGAGATGTCATTTAGCTGAGCACACCGGAGACTCATCTTGAATTTTTCTGGGAAGTCAAGAGCGTGAATACCAAGTCAGAACAAAGTTTAAAATATTTATATGACCACACTTTCTGTCAAGTTTTAGCAATTGCACTTAAAACGCAGATAATTGCAGAAATAAAGTACACATCAAATTAGAGACTGAAAACTGTCCCTGGCAGTAGCTTGTTCAGTTGTTTTACGATTTTGTGATTGAGTTTAATTCATTTATGAGTTTGTGATCCTACCACTGCCTCTCATGTCCATAAACATTAAAAAATAAACTACATCAATATGATTTTGTTTAGTGCCCTTCCTATATTATGCACTAACATAATATAACAAAATATATTCCCGTCTTTTGTTTCCTAATTTTCCAAAGAGAAAATGGACAGGCAGGTATCTGAAAGAAAGGGTGAAAACAAAATGTTCAATTAAAAAAATCCTTGGGATAAACTGGAAAGAGTTACTGAAATATACAATTGAAAGCCTAACATCAGACATCCCACCCCATTAACAGTGCACTGCCCCCAGGCAGACCAGAAGATATCCCACCCCATTAACAGTGCACTGCACCCAGGCAGACCAGCAGATATCCCACCCCATTAACAGTGCACTACCCCCTGGCAGGCCAGAAGACATCCCACCCCATTAACAGTGCACTGCCCTCTGGCACACCAGAAGATATCCCACCCCATTAACAGTGCACTGCCCCCAGGCAGACCAGCAGACATCCCACCCCATGAACAGTGCACTGCCCTCTGGCACACCAGAAGATATCCCACCCCATTAACAGTGCACTGCCCCCAGGCAGACCAGCAGATATCCCAGCCTATTAACAGTGCACTGCCCCCAGGCAGAACAGCAGACATCCCACCCCATGAACAGTGCACTGCCCCCAGGCAGACCAGCAGATATCCCACCCCATGAACAGTGCACTGCCCCCAGGCAGACCAGAAGATATCCCACCCCATTAACAGTACACTGCCTCCTGGCAGACCAGCAGACATCCCACCCCATTAACAGTGCACTGCCCCCAGGCAGACCAGAAGACATCCCACCCCATCAACAGAGCACTGCTCCCAGGCAGACCAGAAGATATCCCACCCCATTAACAGTACACTGCCTCCTGGCAGACCAGCAGACATCCCACCCCATTAACAGTGCACTGCCCCCAGGCAGACCAGAAGACATCCCACCCCATCAACAGTGCACTGCCCCCAGGCAGACCAGAAGACATCCCATCCCATCAACAGAGCACTGCCCCCAGGCAGACCAGAAGACATCCCACCCCATCAACAGAGCACTGCTCCCAGGCAGACCAGCAGACATCCCACCCCATGAACAGTGCACTGCCCCCAGGCAGACCAGAAGACATCCCACTCCATTAACAGCGCACTAACCTCCAACCAAAAGAGATAAAAACGTTATCGCAAAAATTCCGGGACAAACACCTCTATGAAGAAGCCTTAGTGATTACTAAAAAAACAAGAGATAGAATGGAATTTTATATGCTCTTTTCTATAATCGTAAGTGAGAACCTATTGTACACTTCAGATGAATATCACTGTTGTCTTTTCCAAGAGTCTTGACCTGTCTACCTAAAGAAGCAGATACAGTATGCAAATTTTAAAACAAACTTGAGAAGTAACGTTTTAACGGTGGATTTGGGTTTGCCTATGTCCGATGATGCCAAGTTGAGGAAACAGGATAAAATACTGGATCCATGATCACTGCACATCTAGGTAAAGTAGTGAAGGGCTTTCCTGTTAAGAAGACTTCTTTGTGCCAAGGAGCGTGGAATTGCGCCAGGCATACCTCGGTTTTCTCCAAACTGACTGCTGTACTAAACTATCATTGGAAAGGCACAAAACAAGAAAGCATAGAACTGAACGCAGACATTACTTACATGCTGTCGCAGAACTGTTCCTTAATTTCATCGGTTGAGAGACCCCCTCTGATATTTTAATCATAATTTGAAACATAATCAGACATCAACTGCCAGAATGCCTTCCTGACAATATTTTCACGGATTCTGATTCAGTTCTTCTTTGGTCTAAAAGATATAAAAGAGTTACTTAAGACTGTGGTACAGTGCTTGTAATTAACCTGGTAGCTACAGCATTATTCTTCATTTGATTATTAATCACAGACATGGCTCAAGTTTTTTTAATTCATGTAAATGAGATATTCTGTGATTTGATAAAACACTTACCTAATTTACATATGTAAGACGTATTTAGGCCTACATTCATTATGTTTCAGAGGTATAATTAATATTTTAACCTTTAATATTTGGACAATGAAATAGGCCTAAGCTATAATCTGACGCCCTAGTTGCAATCTGATTTTACAGGCAGTAAATCAGTTACAAGTAATGACATCAGAATACCATCTCTTACTTTGTAACTTTCAATCAAATATTTCTATCACATTTTTGTCTCTTTCTTATACCATTAACCGAGTTACGCACTTAAGTTTTTTAATTAAAACAAAAAAGTATGATCTTAGACCAAGCGAAACTGTGTTCACCAAAGTAAATAATAATCCTAAAGTGTCATGAAAGATCAACAATCAAGGGGAGCAACTCAAAATTCAAGAGAAACAAGTCCTGATTACAGACAGCGGGATGTAAACTTTAGTGGTAAACTGATGAGTAATTAACATTTGAACACAAGAAGGAAAATGGGTAACGAATTAAGGTAACACAAACACCGTCTGTGAAAAGTGACGCGGTCGCTTAGCAGTCCGAATCGAAGGTCAACTGAAAGTCACGTGGAAATCTCCACCTGTCAACAGACCTATCCCACAATGGCATTGACACATTTATGTTCATCTTCCCATACAGTACTAAATGAAGGCAATTAATGTATCATACTATGGTAGCAAGCATACAATGGCAGCATATTGCAGTACTTTTTAATACTTATGGGAGGTCTCAGCCTAGATATTTTAATGTTATTAAACAGTAAAATGGTGGATTGGAGAGAATACTTTCGACACAAGCTTTGAAACCACCCACACTCTCGCCGCTGAACATCCTTCTCACTTCATGTCAGTAAAAAGACTATTGAAACCAATTAGGAAGCCCTTTATGTAGACTATGTATCAGTAAATACAATACCTTGTTAGGATGGTACAAGGTATAACACCGTCACTTCTCTTCCAAAATCTTGTGCCGCCCCCCGCGCTGGCGCATGATCAGGCAGACGACGACTGTATTATTACACTTGTTATTTCGCGTTACAAAATAATCCGCAGGCTGCAGCAGCGCAATGATCTATATTTTTATTTTCTATTTTGTAAGATGAACATTTAAAACCACATTTGGAAAAATCCTGAGATATCCAATTCACTGGAGGTCAGGCTCAATTCTGCAATTAGGCCTACACATATACATTTTCTTAACGTAAACAACATAATGTATCCAAAGATATTTAATATAAAACACTTAGAGCACATTTCTGAAAACATAAATATAAATGTATGCCATAAATTCGTGCCTTAAAGTGAAAGGCAGCTCATGACTCCGGCACTGTTCATTAAGAAGATTATAAAATTCTCTCTTGAATGCAAAAAAAACTGCTTGAATTTGAATTAATTCGTTGCTGAATTATCTCCGTGAGAAGTGTGGAGTATTTAGGTGCCAATCGGGGATCTGAAGACGCACAAGCTTTCAAGCTTATGAGGGATTAACCAGTCAGAGAGTTAGGAGATATCAGCTGTTTATAAGCTGTGTCGTAAATGTTCTGAGTTGATTGTCAAGGTAACATGTATTAACATGGGGACACTTCACTGTTTTAATGTTATATATTTTAATTACAACAAGAGCATGTATGAATAACACTGCAGGGTATCTCCAGATTATTGAGTTGTGGCCGGAGTACGTTTCTTGATCATTTCATCTTATAAGTTTATATACATGTAAACCCCCAGGTGAGATCTTCCTGAGCATCCAGGGCAGACCTGCTCTGGGTGTTCACCAGTAAGACATCAGCACCAAACCTTATGCTTGTGGGGGAGTGCCCATGGTCTGAGTGTATGCATGTGGTTCTTTGTTTTAACCCTATTCCCTCCAAGACAGCTGAGCGGTCAAGACGTGTTTCATTAAGCTAAAGACCTGCTCTTCGATACACTACACCCAGATGCTGTGCCGCGTTTTGACTGCCCCACGCTACCACAGAAGGCTGAATCAACCTGTAGTGAGTCCCTCAGGGACTACCCTAAAGCAGAGGGAGGGACCCATACGGACGTGAAAGCATACATGCATGTATATATACACATACTTATGTACATATACATATATGTTCCTCACCAGATGTAATAAACTCTACACTGGCGTTTGTATAACCCAGTATTGGATTTGCGTGTTTTTGTCCAGTAATACATTTAATACCGGTTTCCTCTAAAGGCTAATCACGTGTCCACCTGTTTAAGTGGCATTTAGAAGTTGGGATGGAAGTACACTGGAACATGTCTTTCTTATGGATATACAACTTCTTGGTTTATTATCACGACGTTTCCATGTAGATACTAACATCGTTATCAAGTTATCACTCAAGTTATCACTTGATAACGATGTTAGTATCTACATCGAAACGTCGTGATAATAAATCAAGAAGTTGTATATCCATAAGAAAGACATGTTCCAGTGTACGTGTCCACCTGACAACGTAACATAGTTCTGCAGGTGGTTGTACCTCAGACTAACAGGTCTTACATTTGGCGCCCGAAATGGGACAATCGTGATAGCGTTTTTGTTAAATGGAATATTGTGGAGACACTCAAATTAATGACGGATAAGCACTAGTGACAATACGTCATACTTCCGTAACAGGTGTTTATACCTAGTCCATGTGATCAACTGTCTTTGCTGCTCTTAGTCACAGCTACCTCCAGTAGTTAATCACATAGTGACACTATCGTTGAGCTCGCGCTGAAGAGACTAACTGTCTTGTTTAAGTGGCATTTAGAAGTTGGGATGGAAGTACACTAGAACATGTCTTTCTTATGGATATACAACTTCTTGGTTCATTATCACGACGTTTCGATGTAGATACTAACATCGTTATCAAGTGAGTGAAATCAAAACATCAATGGTCTTAAATATAACAAGTAGAGATACAAGTGTCAACATGTAGAGCAATATTCAGGGGGATTAGGCTCGATGGGGTTCCAGGTCAATTTGCAGGATTAACAGGTCATAGGCTGAAGGAAGGTAAATCCCTTGATCTCTGTTGAGGCCAGGCTTTAATCTCTTTATCTGGATGGCTTCTTGTGGTTTACGCTTTTTCCAGTTGGGTTGATTAGAGTTTAGTGTTCTGATTGTGTTCCATTTGATGTTGTCGTGCGGGTTTTCTTGGATGTGGTCACTTATGGCGGATTTGGAATCAGATTTTTCGACAGATGACTTCTGTTCTTTAATTCGGGTTGCTAGAGGTCTTCCCGTCGCTCCGATGTAGGAGCGGTATACAACTCCTTTGGGTGGTGAGGGCTTAGTGCTCTCCTCTTATTTGTGGCATGGAGGAGTGATTTGAGTGTAGTCTGGTTTTTAAAGAAGGTTTCTATTCCTGTGGATTGTTTTAATAGGCTAAGTGTCGTTCCTTTAACCAGCTTTATTCTTCAGGTTAGGTACATCAAGGTACATACCATGGTAGGAACTGGCCTGAGAGATTTGGCACAACTGATGAAGTGTAATCACCTAGACGGTCCAAGTCAATGGCCTTAACTGGTCTGCCTGAAGAAACGAGAGAGGCTGACGTTAAGAGAGTGGAGGAGCTGTATGGCACGACGTCCTTAGAGCGGTTCCCACCTTTTTGGTGGAATTTGCCGACCAGCGTATCATGTTACGAGTTGGTTATGCCATGCTGTTTGGGGAAGAGGAAATGATGCTCGACAAGCTATCCCCCTCTCCCAGTGATCTATCTAGAGAGTTTGACAGCAGACACCTCCCTACGGAGGCTGTCCAGAAAGAGTTTATCAGACAGAAAACTTGGATGCTTGATCTGCTCCTGCAGAACAACGAGGCGCTCATGCACCGACTTAATGAAGAATGCTGGTTTGGCCTCTAGGGGTAACCAGGGAGCCACTATGCATGCAGTCTCACATGTCATCCGTGAAGTCCAGCAGTTGCCACCAGACACAACTCCTGCCTCTGGGGTAAAACAACAGACCTCAAATGTGGCGGAGACCCATGTTCACGAAGCAGTTGCCTCACCTGCTCAACACCACCAATCAGAACCTCAAAATTCTACCGCCAGTCCCGTGAACTCTCTGCCAATATCCCACCAGATGCCTGTCCTTTGGGAAAGGCCTAATCACTTCTATCGTGTAAAACCCTTCTATGGAACCTACCCGGTGAAAAATTGTTCTCTTGAAGAGTGGTGCCAGCAGATGAGCATCATCCAGGATGACCAGACGTTGTCTGCGTCATCAAAACGTCAGCGGTTGATAAGCAGCTTGCTGTCACCAGCACTTGACATGGTTCTAGGTCTTGGCGAGAACAAGCAGCCAGAGGAGATGATCTCATATCTGAGGCGCCTATACAAGGAAAAAAAGGATGACGTGCTTACTTGGAAGCAGTTCTTTTCATTGACGCCAGCACTGAATGAGTTGCTATCCGACTACCTGATACGGCTTGAAGTCGAGCCACAGAAGCTCAGGCTAATAACACCCCTGTCACAAACTGAGATCGATCAGATTCGGCTGACACAGTTCCGCACGATCAATCGGAATCCAAGCGTGTACAGCATCCTGAATGCACGTTTTCACACTGGTGCATTTCCCTCACTCCCTGAACTGACAGATGCAGCCAGGGATGTGGAGCTAGACGACGTGTATTCCCTACCCAGGTGAAAGTACGGAGTCATATGCAAAGTGCCTTTGAGTCAGTCAGGTAGTTCTGAACTCAGGGACCTAAAAGCTGACATACAGAAGATTTTTTCTATGGTGGGGTCAAGCCCGCTCGTCCACCAGAAAATCTGATCAAAGCCATCAGGCGATACAGCAGGAGCAGGAACCTATGAAAACTGATAAACAACCGAACAAATTTCGCAGGTTCTGCCACAATTGCGGACAATTGGATCATGGCAGACTCAGGTGTCATAACTCTCCCAATCAGGTGCTGGTGTGACAACGGACCAAAGGGAGAGACTTCTATGTACAAATTCTTCAGGAGGCGTCGAATTCAACCTCAGAAGATTTAAATTCCGAGGGGTCTCTGAAGCAGTAAAAGGACGACCAGAGACCCAGTCCTTCTCAAGGTGTCCTACAACACTGAACATTGGTCATAAAGGAACTGAATCGCAAACAACATCTGTGCCAACTCGATTGTCAGTACACTATGTTGGGTGTGTCACTTTACGCCAAAATTGCAGCGTAGAGATACCTGCTGGGGAATCCATAGAATTGAGGGGTTGTCTGAATAGCCCCAAATGGACACAGCGGTATGAAGGTAACTTGCAATTATGCGTACCAGACTCAGCTAATTTTCCCCTGGGTCTTGAGATATCATTGGTAGGCATGGATGTTTTACGTGGTGTTCATATATCAGCCAGGAACCAAAGTAGACGTACTATTACAGTGGGGCCCAATCAAGTTCTAGCTGAATGCCCTGTTCAGGGCAGTGGTGGAATTGCTGACAATGATGCCACCGAAAATGGAGTAATCCGATGACTGGTTGGCCCAGCCTGTGAAACATAGGTGCGAGTGGAGGACATCACCTGTACCGCACTTGCTGACAATGGATCGCAGATCAAGACTGTTTGCAGATCATTTTATTCCAGGCATCTGTCCCATCTTCCTATAGAAAGCTTGAAAACAGCTCTGAAGATAGACGGAGCAGGAGGGCAGGATGTACCATTTGATGGATACATCAGCCTAAAGAGGTTGCAAGTGTTGGCAAGGAAGTGTACACCATGGTCCTGGTATGCCCAGATACTTCTTTTTCATCGGAATTACCAGTGGTCATAGGTTCAAACACATTTAGTGCTTTGGCCGAGAAAAGCCTGAAGAAAGGCCAAACGTCCCTTCTCTTAACCATGCCAGTCCTCACTGAAGTGGCATACATAATCCAGAACACGGTGTTTCATTCAGATGGACGGCTGGGGTCAGTCCGGCTCACAGGCTCTAAATCTGTCAAAATCCCAGCAGGCAAAATGATGGAATTGCGTGGTGTAGCTCATAAGGGTAATGTTCCACCCACCGCGGATACAGAGGTGTTGCAGGAATCGACCAAGCATTCGACAGCACTGAGTGAGAAATTAGCCACTAAAAACTCCCTTATCTCTGCCACTAGGTTACCGAAAGTGAAAATTCTGGTACAGAATCTTTCTAATGAGGACATCACCATAAAGCCAAAGAATATCCTAGCAGACCTGTACATTAGACAGGATGTTAATCCCATTGACTGGGTGTATAATCGGATGTTGGAAGATGATGACATCAGTCCGTCAAATCGGGCCTACTGCTTCTCAACTCGAGCACAACACCAAGAAAGCCATAAAGGTGATCAGCTTAAGTTTGACTTTGAAAACTCCCCGTTACCTGAGGAAGATAAGCAAAGGATAACCAGGAAACTGAATAGCTTCAGAAAGGTCTCCCCTACTCATGAATTTGATATAGGTAAAACAGATCAGACTCAACATCGCATTGATCTGACTGATACCATGCCATTTCGTAAAGGGGCAAGGCCTATTCGACCCCAGGATTATGAAGATGCTCATCGCCATATACAGCAGATGGTGGATGCCGATATTTTAATCCCTTCGAATAGCCCCTTTGCCAGCCCAATAGTGCTGGTCATTAAGAAATCGGGAAGTCTACGTTTATCTGTGGACTACTGTAAACTTAACTCCAGGACAATCCGGGATTCATACCCAATCCCAAAGGTTGAGGAATTACTAACAGCTCTTCATGGCTCGTCATGGTTCACACAACTGGATGTGAAGTCTGTCTTTTACATAGTCCTCATGGATCCACACTCAGTTCAGTGTACTGCTTTTACCTGCCCATTTGGGCTTTTTGAATATAGCAGGATGAGCATGGGACTCATAAATAGCCCAATAACATTCCAGCGACTTACCGAACGTTGTGTGGGTGATCTGAACCTAACAGAGCTGGATGTGTATATGGATGACTTAATCAGTTTTGCATCCGATATACAACAGCATGAAGAACGCCTCTTTCGCACACTTGAACGGTTGAGAAAGTTCGGGTTGAAACTTGACCCTGGAAATTCTTCCAGACCACAGTAAGCTACCTTGGCCATGTGTGTACAAAGGATGTCATTCGACCAGGCCCTAACAAAATTAGTGCAGTCACCGAGTGGCACGTACCAGACAACATTGGTGAGCTGAGGAGCTTTCTTGGTTTAGCTGGATACAACCGGAGGTTTGTGAAAGACTTTAGCCGCTTATGCAGGCCCTTAAATGCACTCACTTTTGGGTACGTCCCACGTAAGACCTTAAAGAGGCTCGGAAGATCACCTGGAAAAAGCGATCTCACCCCAAAGACACCATTTGGGGATAAATGGACCACCGCATGCCAAGAAGCATTCGACACCCTGAAGGCGAAACTAACGAGTGCCCCGGTGTTAGGATATACAGATATGTCCTCTCTTCACACGGATGCCAGCGGAACAGGCCTGGGTGCAGTTCTCTATCAACAACAAGACAGTGGTCTTCGAGTGATTGCCTACGCTAGTCGAGGTTTGTCGAAAAGTGAAGCCAATTATCCCGCTCACAAACGCGAGTTCTTGGCTCTAAAATGGGCTGTCACAGACAAATTCCATGATTATCTCTGTGGTAGCAAATTTGTGGTTGTGACAGACAATAACCCTCTCACATAAGTACTGAAATCTGCAAAGATGGATCCTACTGCTATAGCCGATTAGCGGCCCTGGCAGCATATGATTTCAGTCTGTGTTACAGCCCCGGAGCTGATATGACTGATGTTGATGCCCTGAGTCGTTTTCCACAGGGCCCACTCACAGAGGATGAGCGATACGTCGGTGAAAAAGAACGAATTCACTGGCTTCTTGAACGACGTCAGCATCTCAACGACACATGCCAAACGACAGTAGACTCCACAGGTATCCGAGCACTGCTCCAAAATCACGGTGTTATCATTGATGAAGGTAGAAGAGTGGTAACTAATCCACCATCGCCCGACACAGACAATGCAGCCAGGAACGGTGAAAGACTTGCATGAATAGAAGTCTTATCCTCTTCCCATGCGGCCGTACCAGACACCCTAGTCAAACCTTACGGAACAGGAAAGAGGTTCCAAGACTCCCTAGATTGGAGAACACTCCAGTCACAACATGCAGACATTCAAAGGGTCGTGTCTTTTGTGATGTCTGGTGGGAAACCAACTAGGTAGGAACTAGCAAACACGGGTGCAGATATGAGGCTCACGGTACAGGACGGGGTGTTATACAGAATGGTCACATATGACAAAGGCATTGACCATCAGTAACTGATGATCCCCAAAACTCGTCGTCGCGAAGCTATTCGTGGAGTTCATGACGATGTTGGCCACCCATGTTGCGAAAGTACCTTATCATTGGCAAGACGGCGTTTCTTTCGGCCATTCATGGCATCTTCCATCCAAAAGTACTGTAGAGCATGTGAACGCTGCATCGGACGCAATGCACGGACGGAGAAAATCCCCCTAGAAACCATACTGCCTTCTTCACCTCTGGAGTTAGTTTGTATGGACTATCTCTCAGTGGAGGCAGACAGAGGAGGAGTTGAAAACATTTTAGTCATCACGGATCACTTTATCAAATATGCCATAGCTGTGCCAACAAAGAACCAGAAGGCCACAACTGTCGCAAAAGCCTTGTGGGAAAGTCTAATCTGCCATTATGGTTTCCCACAATACTTGCTGTCTGACCAGGGAGAAGACTTTTGAATCAAAAGTCATCCAGAAGTTTTGCCAAATGACGGAGATATACAAGATCCGCAAATCTCCGTATAACCCACGCTGCAAAGGGGTGACCGAAAGGCTAAACCGTACTCTACTGGATATGTTAGGGACCTTAAACCATGGTCAAAAGAAGGATTGGCGGAAATATGTCGCACCACTGGCGCATGCCTATAATTTTATCACTCATGATACAACAGGGCATTCCCCATACTTCCTGATGTTCGGGCGACATGCGAAGCTGCCCATTGACATAATCTTTGGCACGGATCCTGAAAAACGGTACCCAAGGGGCCCTCAACAATATGTAGCCGATTTACGACACAAACTGAACTTTGCTTATCAGATACCCCAAGAAAATGTGGTAAAATCAGCCATCCGCAACAAGTGCTACTATGATAAAATAGCTCATGTCATAAAGCTGGAGTGTTGTGACAGAGTTCTTGTGCGCAACGTGGGAGTAAGACGAAAGCATAAGATTGCAGACCGATGGAAGCCCGGCATCTTCGTGGTAGCAAGATAACCTTCAGATCTCCCAGTCTATGTTGTTAAACCGGAAACTGGGGAGGGATTGTCAAAAACCTACCACTGCAACCTACTGGAGATGAACGAAGAAGAGTCGCCATCTCTACCACAGAGACCGACAACGCCTGCCACCACTAGACCCTCCACTAAGCAGTATCAGGCAGAGGACGATGAGGACAGGTGGTGCTGTGCGACCTTTTCTGATGCAGGTGGTCATGTTGTGGAGCTAATGACAAGCCCAGAACAAAACACCGCATCATCTGCAGTCACTTCACACCCATTAAATCCAGACTGCCCAGAGTTCGTCCCTCGCCAGCCATTTCGCCTACAATCTGACCAAGCCACTGATGCATCGGACAACTCCCCCAGTGGAAACCACTGTTGCATGTCAGCCGGCGGCAGTGGACAGCAGACCACAAGTGACCCCCAGGCATTCATAGCCAGCGCTAGATGTACTGGATGGGAGACATCAATGCCCTCGACGGTGCAGCCATCCCCAGCACACGACGCCAGTTCTGAACCAGTGGCTAATCAGATGAAAGGAGACAACACTATTCCTGTGCCCGTGAAGGACACGCCACTGGACCCTCCAAGGCGGTCAGAACGTATAGAATCCTTTCGGGGCTGCCTACAGCAGGTATCAAAAAAATCACTGCCATGTTTAAGTCAGCAGCTTCTGATACACGGTAAGAGTTAGCTTCTTAACGTAAGCTGATATAAGAACCATGAGAGTGAGCAGCTAAAGCTGGAAAGTCAGTCAGGACAAATCCAGAGGATCCAATGAAACATTTTCAATACTTAGTACTTGTTCAAACACACCGATCTTCTGATGAATCAACAAATCGAAAGAAATATCCATGATCCAAACAATATGTTGACAATATATTATTATAAAAACAAATAATAAGAATACATACATTTTCTATGGCGAGCACGGATAGCTGCGAATAGTTTTAATAGTAATTAACCGAAGTGAATACATATCGCTGGTAAATTCACACATCCAGCGCAGGAACAGCCCTATAAAACAATGACTGATTTGGATTACTTCGTAACAATTGTGTTACATACTACTGGTCAGTTTTATGACAGAGAGGAACTCAGTCACCAAATGACACGTACACTGTCACACGAATACGAATATTCAAAGTTCTTGTAAACGTGTTCTGATTGTTTCCATTTCTTGAAACACAGAAACATATTTCAACACCTTTCGGGTACATTTAAGCAGCAAAATTACTATAATCAGATTTGCTTTTCAATTGCCTGTAAATATCTAAGTTTAGTTTTTACGATTTGCAACATGCATTAAGCACATGACATACATATTTATTATTTACTTTAAGCCTTTTCAATAGAAGTTTTTGAAAACTGAGCTCTTTACGTCAAAAAGATAAAAAAATCGCCCTTCCTTAAACTGTGGCAAATTCCGTTTGTTGATATTATATTTAATGTAGAATCCAAAGAAATAACCGATTCCAATTTTATAGAAAAAGAAAAATAGTACATCTCACCAGATCTCTGTATAGCGTCTTTTAATGCGGCCACTGCACTTATGACGGAGGTTTTTCAACCTGTTGATTTGCTGCAGTGGAGTACAACGTATTGGTATTTAGCAACACCCTGCAACAATAGCTGCTCAACTCGAAATTCTTCCAGGAGCTCAAATTCATTTAAAACCTGAAAACAAAATGTTACTTGTTGAATTAATCTGCTTAGAAAAGGCTATATGAGACCTACACGTTCATATACTTGATCAAATGAACTAATCAGGTAACACTAAATCAGGTAACACTAAAGTACATTTACACTCCCAAAAGTACCCATCTCAATATCTTTGTACATAAATGTAGCCAAAAGCCTAATGGGCAAGTAGCTGTTGTGGCTGTTGTTAATGGAAAGTAAAAATTATACCACCTAGCTGTAATTTAATGTGTGTTTGACATTATCATATTAATTGATAATGCCTTTAAATCAAAACATCAATTCAGTGAAGAATTCAAAGTAAAATTGAAGCTGTTATCCGGGGCCCACGCTACTACGCAATTACCATTTCTGGTAATCTGATGTAAATTTCGTGTCAATAAAATGAAGAAAACAAAGGGATAAAACTGAAGAGGAATACGTTGGATTTGAACCCGCTATTGCTATGTATTGGATACAATGGGCCTAAGTACTACAGACTGCAGACAAGGCAGGTTTGATCTCTTGCTCATAGCCACTAACAAAAGACAGAGGGGTTACATTGTTTGCAAGATTTCTCCTGTTTCCACGCTACAGTGCGGTGATCGGTTTCATACTTCGTTCCTGTTAATAAATATAGACGTCGGGGACAGCAATACCGGGGTTTGCAGTGCACGCTCTGCGTGCCCAAAGTGTAACAGTAATAACAAAAGCAGTAAAAGCGGAGAAAAAGCATGACAAAATTGAAAATGAATGGATTTGAACCTTAAACTGCCAACTCTCCGATACATAATCTCTAATACTTACGCTTTGATCTTCGGCTTACTGCCCATAGCGAAAGACAGAAAGAATGCATTGTCCAAAGGTGAAGAGGCGCTTCATGACAGATACTGTAGTGATTCAAGCTTCACAGGATGTCCGCGGGCGGATAGATATCTGGAATATCGATGAGGCTTTGTCTATATGCCATTGACTTAATCCACGTAAAGATTTCATGTCATGAAGCACTAAGCTCCAGTGTTATTCAAGTGGGAGGTTTTTGAGAAATTCCAGTTGATTTTTTGGTCATAACTTGAAAAGGATACAGGTTAGCTCGTCAAAGATGCAACCCACACAAGTCAACTCGTGGATAATCTCGAGTCAGCTGACACAGTGGCCAGTCAATTCGTACAATGGTTAAAACCGTGCAATAATGACCTGATTGCGATCTAGATATAGGGATGTTCGGTGATTTTGGGTCCTCATCGTCTTCCTTGCATTGAGTCTAATCCTTTCTTTCTTTTTCTCTTTTATTTTGGAATATTTGTCCTAAACAAATAGCAGCCGGTGTCGGTGATGTCCGTTTAGTAAGGTTGTTGGGGAAACTATAACCTGTATCACGAAGGGATAGTGAGTCCCTGGGATTTAATTAAATTTCGCAACCCCTATCTTCCTCTTGCTTTAACCGAATACATCGTATGTCATGTATTACAGTTTATCAATAAAGAACAATTTGGTAATACTGTTTGGTTAGTAAAATCACCAATAAATTGCTGAAATACTGAGTCAATATGAAGCTTACGTTTTTCGGAGTTACACTATTTGTTTAGTACTAATGTCCTGCTTTCTTTGCATTTTGTTGGCGGCATATCAACTGTTGAAATAATTTGTGTACAGAATAATTAGGGGCTCTGTAGACTACAATTATAGTTTCTGATTAAATTACAAGAAAGATAATAAATTAAAGAGCACAAAGTGGAATGAATGAATACACTATCATTGGCATTGGTCCTAAAAATATCTTTTATTGAAAGTGTCAGCGGCGAGTACTTTTAACCAAGGGAGGCCATTCTCACACACCTCGAAGACCAGGTGTAAGCCTCGGATCGTGTGGCCCTTCTCACTGCAAGTTTTTGCAATTTCCTATATGGTGTTCGAAAGATAATTACAACATATACATATTTCACCATCATAGTTAACTTACTGAGTTTAACTTGAAATCGACCCTTTTCCCGGTGAAAGTAAAATATATACTGGCTGAGGACTGTCTGAGGGGAAATTTAAGCGTATCCAACAGAGATGCCCGATTCCCAACTTTTGTCTTACTTTTCATCGACCTGTTTGTGATTGAGGTTGAGGTGCTGTTTGTATATATTTGCAGACTGTATTTACATGCTACAAAAGTATCTATCTAAACTGTATTCATGTCAATTTTCCAAAATGTAAGAAATCTCGTGCTGTGAGCGTGATGATGTTAAGGGTTTTCAAACATGTGATGCTTGTAAATACTTGTAAACTTTATTTATTTAGTGTAACTGTTTCATTGGATATAAGTTTTTCAGTGTCTATGCCACTTGTGACATGTATCTATCTCAATAAATGGAATTTTACCGAACATCTATATACCTAGATGGCAATCACTAAGATGATTTTAGCCAGTGTAAGAGTTGACCAGTTACTGTGCGACTTGACTTGGGATTTTGGACGCGTTGTCTTGTACTGGTTGCCTATTGGGCGAATTGACCTGATACCCTTCAAAATTATACAATGTACGAAAACAATTCGTGCAGATTTGTAATACTGACAACAAGGAGCACCAGAAAACATATCTGGTTAATCATTTTGAGCAATATTTAGAGGTGATGTAATTTTAACTCTCGAGGTCAATTTACACTTCAAATTTAACGTGTATAGGAAACTGAGTAGGGCCATCCACCTAGAAACAGCAAATGGAATTTCCTCCCGACGGCGATGTCCGTTTTGGAGAATATATTTTAAGCTTAACAATGAAATTATAAATGGCCGGTAAATCACGTGACTGGCCAAAAGGCACTTCAACGACAAAAGTTGCTTCATATGGTGATTGTCAAGTCTGCAAAGTTGGGATTGTCCACCTTCAGTAGTTTTGTGGGTTGGCCTATTGCACTTTTACGAGGGAATTAATAATAATTCGAACGATTTCAAGTTGTGTCCCACCAGGATAGCGTGAAACCCTAATAAGACTACACCATCAGTGGATTGAGTCCGCTTAACCTTTACCTTTACGACAAAATGCCGAACATAGGACAACAAAGAACATAGAAACAAGGAATCCCCCTTGTGAGTGGAAATCCTGATTGCCTCCCCTGAATTTATGAATTGTCAAGTTGACTAATTGCAAAAGCTGCTTTGTCTCATTTCTCATTAAGTTTGTTTCGTCACATTGGTCGTTTAAATGTTATGTTGATCAACCACTGAACTGATAATTTAATCTATAAAATCAAACTAACACGGCTGATTCAATGATACTCTCGGGTGTGTAACCTACTAGACAAACCAACAAAGCGCAGAAAATATTTAGGCCTACATCACTAGTAGAAAAGACTAATCCTGTTTTTAAACTTTTACACGTTATAGGCTTATATATGAGGAAACTAAAATTTAATTTGTACACCGTGTTAACTGAGAAAGGCGACTAGGCTACTTAAACCTCACCGACAACTTTTCGTACCGACACTGTAGCCTACTGGTACAGATACAGTATTAGGACAGTACGGGGGTTCAATCCATTCATTGAATCATACAGTGACAATTAGATATTTCACATCCAACAAAAGTAAAGGCTTTGTCTCGATTGACTTACGGTCACTATAAAGACAGACTTCGGATCCCTCTATCCGGACGAGGAATGGTATTTATCTCCCATCACTAGTGTTCGTCAGTTTGACAAAGAAGCCAACCGCGTTGTGCTAAATTGATTACTTTAGCTAAGTTATGTTAGTCGTACTCGGTGACTAATTAGATGTTAATCGAAATGACGAACTCCGGAATTCACCCTTAGTCAATACGACTTAACACATTGTGACATACATACTTACGATAACCAATATGACACAACATGACGAGGATGTCTTAGTTGCCACACAGTGACTAACCATACTTTGATCACACTGACCAATGGATTTTTTTCTGTGTGGCTTCACGGGTTGACAATACTACAGACATGAGGTAAGGAGATGACTGTATATATGACGGATTAGAACTAAACTGAAATGTGTACATTATATATTATAAAAGCCAGAAACAGGACTGCAGCGAAAATGTGTACATGTAGCCTTCTCAAAATTTGAGGTATTTGTGTACTGAGTGTATAATTGGACATGATAAGCCAAGGGACAGTGATTCCAAATATGGCGATCTGACCAAAACGAAAAGTACACACTCAAGACAGTCTTTCGTCAGATTCGCTCTCTGAGTGATGGTGAACTGCATTTTCGTCGATCGTACAGACTAATCTGTCCATGATTCCAAATTAATTCATAACCAGTGACGGATTAATCGGTAAAAATTGACGAAATTAATGCGTTACATCGAGGGAAATGCAATCTGCCATCACCCAGGGAGGGAGTTTAATGGGAGGTTTTTGAAGATTATACGTATATGGATTTTAATTGACGAGGCGCAATGATCCATAGCCTCCCACGAATACGGTGGCTGTGAGTTCATGTCCAGCTCATGAGGGCTTTCTCTCCGGCAGTAGGTGGGAAGGTCTGCCAGCAACCTGCGGATGGTCATGGGTTTCCCCCGGACTCTGCCCGGTTTACTCCGACCGTAATGCATGTAAGTCAAATATTCTTGAGTACGGCATAAAACACTAATCAAGGAAAGAAAGAAAGAAAGAAATAATTGACGAGGTAATATAATTGATCCTGACAATAAACGTTGAAATAATGGTCTCTCTTTTTCAGCGTGATGCGCATGCGTTAAAATGAATAAGTACTCAATTATGTCGTGGGGAAAGTCCGTATTTTACTATACACTAGTTCACTTCCGTATTTCAACGAGGGCTTTACCACTACGGTCGCTCCGAAACACACGGAATGTGTGGGGATCACACATTATTTCACACGATGATATCGCGGCCATTATGACCCTTATTTTACAGTGAAAACGACTGGCAGCTGGTGGCCAGGCCTTTGCTCGTAATTTTACGAACATTTTAAAACAGTGTAGTATATACAAGATGCAAAATCTTAAAAGAATTGTAACGCAGTGAAATAATCTAGTGTGATAAATTCCACGCCTTGCCTTCCATCAAATGCATGAAATTGACAAAGTCGAAACTACATGCAAGAGTGTAAGATCCTTATGTATTCTGTGCGAATGCATACAGCAATGCATGATATAAGCATGAAAAATTCCTAACTCTCAGACCGGAAGCTGTTGACCAAAGTACAACTAATAACAAAATAGCTCAAAGATGATGCACAGATTGAACTTTTCTGGTGTTCAGTTTTGCTACATGTTCTTTTTAGACAGTATATATGGTGAGGAGATGTGAAGTAACAAGTTCAGTTACGAGTTCCTGTTTTGTCGTAGAAGGTAAGAAATGTTCACTGTGTCATGTGACTTGTCAAAAATGTCAGGCTGTTTTGTTGATTTTTATTTACCGATCACCTGTCTTGCCGTGTTAGGGAGGTACAAACGACCTCTCCTTCAATCAAGAGCTTCTTAAATTAAAAAATTTCCAGCTCCTCAATTTTTCCTATCGTACGTCTAGTCTAAGTATTTTTTTTTAAACTTTTGCTGGTCTCCCGTTTTATAGTAAATGTAATCAGAAATAGTTGCCTAACATTTTTGACAGGTCACATGGTACATTAGGGGTATTCTTACCTTTTCTTTTAGCGATAAAAGAGGTCGATCTCGAAACTCCCCTATTCAGTAAAATGAATTAACATTTAATTTTGTAATTTTTTTCCCCGCGTGCCGGAATATTTTGTTGCCTTTTTGTGAGCAGTTTCTGACAGGTAAATAATTCAGAGGACAATTTTTGTCAGTAAATATAAATAAAAACAATTCTTAAGTGACTTAGAATCATTTTGACCGCTTTGACAGTGTTAGAGGTGTGATCGTTTTCGTTTTATTTTTGTGATCTTTCAATGTTCATGCCCCAAGTACAGAGCTTGATCGTCGGCCACCATCATAGATCAATAACCGTTCATGTCATCATGTGTGCCATGCATGGCACTCAATAAATATTCCTTTACTCTTGACATATTTCTTTACGGCTGAATACAAAGAAATCAATAGCAGTCGATCTGTGGTGGTATTGGGTCGATACCTATTGCCGTTTTGCTGGAATACCCAGACCCGATATTAGATCGGCAGGCCGGAGGGACTGGCTTTTTGACCATCCCTAACTAGTGCCAGTGATTACTCTTGTAAACCTCACCTTGTCCTATTACATGATTTGAAGAGGCTTATTTGGATCAAATGAGGGAAATGGAGTGTTCTTAACAATTCAAATGGGGTTGACATTGTGTCCGACCTCATGCACAGCAAGCCTCTATATACATGTATCTGCCCTGAAGTATAATTTGTTTAAAATGTACAGAAACTAGCCTATATGCTGTCTGGACAGTAATGAAATTCCCCCGGCCCCTTTCTTAGGGTAGACGTTCATATATATGCTTCTGAAGATGCTATAAGAGTTAAACTATATAAATTATGGTATATCAATTAATTATATACAGATTTTATCTTACAGCACCGGCAAAAAAAGGTTTTTCATAACTTTCTCTCATGCAACCGATTTTATGTTTCTTGTTGGTTCCCATGAGCGTGGAACACAGAACCGAAGAATTTTTGTCGCTTAGGCCAGTACGGGTGAAATCCACAGCCTGCAAACAATAATTCACATATTCATCACTATTTAGCATTTTTCTTTCCACAGAAAGCGATTCTCAAACCACCTACCTTGCACAACAAACAGTTAATGGATAAAAGTGTGAAATTATGATAGATTTACTTTAGTGTCTTGATCATAAACAAAGGCCATGCAACAGAATTATCTACATACAAGCAACTATAGCATTCATCATAGAATACATGCAGAGCCTATAGGCTCTAGTTTTTGGATAATGTCACAAAAGTATACGGCAAAATGGAAATTGAATAAGCTAACAATCGTCTTTATAGCCTCCTCAAATGTTGCTATCTGTTGTATCGACCTGTCGAATAAAAGTAAGACAAATACTATTTCATATGATTTGTTCACTGTTTTTCGTAAAAAATCACGGGTAAAGGGCGAGCATGGTATATGAACATGGAAAGTGGAGGACAGAAAACTGACACTTGTGGCGTGGTATGTGAATATGGGAATTGGCGTATGTAAAATGACGGCTGGGGAGTGGTGAGTAGATGCTGACTGGTAGCAATGGCGTATCGTCTGGAGCTATAGAAGATCTCCGGAAATAAATAAAGGATAAAATCTAGATATCTAGTGTTGTTGTATCGGGTAGTCAAGAACGACTCATTTCTCATTGGGACCCCTGCCTTTGGGCTGTAACAGTTGGGCCGTCATTCAGTAACATTTCGCCATGTACATCCACGCCTGGGTACAATGCTTGTTCAATGGTTTATATGTGAACTACATGACTGGAAGAGATCGACGGTTGGGGGATAATAATCATGTAAACTGCATGACTGATAAAGCATTGGTGATTGGGCGGTGGTATATGACAATATAAGGAAAATGATTGAGAGCCGTGAGAATTGACGGCTTGCCACCAGGCCTATGCATGTATGAATGTGGAAACTGGCAGATAGGCATTTGCTGGTTGGGAAGTGGTATGTAAATACGAATGTGCAAAATGACAGGGAAGCCTAAGTTTTGGCGGTTGGGGGACTCTGGTGTATGAAAGTACGGAAACTATCGAGGATAGAGAGCTGCACGTTGGCGACAAGTATATGAATGGCAAAGCTTACCGATGAATTTTATGCTTGCGAGAAGCGAGAAGCTTTCTGTCAATCACCTAGATCTCCAAAGCTACATATCCTTGTCGCATGACATCGATATTGCTGTGTGTGAATCTTCATGTATTTGACTTCACGCTGGTGTATAATCTACGCAGAGATGGGCAAGCGTTGATGTTCTAAACCGCTCACAACTTTCTTTTTCACTTCTCACGCCTCTGTCATCATTGGGACAAGCAGGTTTCACGAATGTCTGTAGCCCTACATATATGGTGCCAGTACACAGACCATAAATTTACAACATAAATCTAACTAAAAACATCCACAGTATATTAAATTTCAATGTGTCCAACAATTTCTTGAAAGACGCCAAAAAGGCATTCCAGCATATAAATATGCAAACATCGCCACAATTAAAGATTAATAAACTGCAATTTTGTAAATGGTCATGTCTGGGTTAGGGTTTGGTTTATTTATTTATTTGATTGGTGTTTTACGCCGTACTCAAGAATACTTCACTTATAGGAGGGTGGCTAGCATTGTGGTGATCTGGCCTAGGATGCTATATACGTAGTAATCTGCGTCGTCAGGATATTAACTCCATCTTGTTTTACCAAGTGGTGAATCTACAGATCAATCACAGAGGATGACTGTGATGGCTGATAAGGGCCACATCATGCTTCCAGTAATACCAAGGGCGGGGAATCGAAGGGGCGATAGAGCAACTTCGCACCTTCGCATCGCAACTTCGGATTATCACCTCTTAACTCGCCTCTTCACATCGCAACTTCGCCCCTTAGCATCGCAACTTTGTTCCCTTCATTTCATCACCCTTTTTATTATTGAAGCATATAGTGTGGCCCTTACCAAAAACGATAAAATCTTACCATCCTTCTTTAGAAGATAACTGAAGAACACGCTTTACATGCATCATGACACAGTGGACCAACCATTTGCACATTTTTTTAATGCCTCAAGCGCAAATATCTCGAAACCATGGTGTAAAATGTACAACAGTTTTCACCCACGCACTATAATTATATGATCGATAAATCTTGTGTTACGTATACCAATAGGTCCTCAGCATATTTTTTATCAAATATATATACGAAACAAAAGCTGATACAAATTGATGCATTATGCAAATTTACCAACCCTGAAAAGGTGCATACATCTATTGAAACGGCCTACCTGTATACGTATAATCTGAAACTAAATTCCATGAAATGTAAATGTGGCCTGGAGAGGGTTATTTTTAAATATGTGTGTCAAAATTACCATCAAAATCAAATGTCCCTACATCATGAAACCAGTTTAATATATATAGTCTAGACATTTCCACAAGTTCTAACCTAGCTGGCACCTATGGTGCCTCTTTGAACACCTCACAAAGCTCCCGGCTAGCAGTGTGTTCAGTGTACTTACTCAAGCTATTCTGTTGTTCGCGCGGTGTTGAACTTCTGCCTGGCGAATATATTTTGGCCTTGAGATAATTTTAGACCTATTTACATGTAGACCTACATAGGTTCATCTAACAAATAACGTTTCAGAGAATTGAACACACGTGTATCAGTTACACAATTATACATACATAGGGGGCATATATATAGATAGATATAAGTTCATATGCACATGGTTTCTGTTCTTGTGATGTTAAAAGTATGTCTGTTGAATTGTTACGCCTAACGCAAACCATTATAGTCTATTCAAATACCTCAAAGGAGGGCTTACACGACCCGGCTTTATCGGAACGGTACGTTTATGCAACCCGAGGGGAAAAGAAGCTAAAATTGTGTTTACGTCTTGGATGTTTATAGATGCGATCCATCCTTACAGGAATTATATGGCTATACGTATGTTGTCTCTGTATGTCTGAGTGAATTCGATCATTTGGCGTTTTCCAAACCCGAATAGGGATGATGCACGCCACTTATATAGCCTTTAAGATAAATATTGTGATGAAGTGCCACACCCGGAGAGACGTGCATGAGTTATATGTACGTGAACATGATGAGAATGAATTGTAGATGATTTCCTACACCTGCATGTATGCAAATCAGGGTACCTATATACAGGCTAGCTTGGTCTACAACTCTATCCCCAGAATTTAACCACGACCGATTCAGAATGCAGATAATAATTATATGAGGAGGCCAAGCTGCTCGTGAGAACAACTATCCTGTCGCTTTAGGGTTATGCTGATACGGGTCCGAGTGTTCGACTCCAGCGCTCGCTGTCCACTCCCCACGTCAGGCGGTGAGTTATTTAGTTCACGCGAAGCTAAGGGCCTCTATAGTCTTTCAGTCCAGGAGAGGTTGTCATATAAAACTGGCATTTAGAGGATATGAGAAGAATATTTCATTGAAATAAATATTTACTTGTAACGTACAAAAATCTGACAAAGATTTGCGTAGGTTTCGTTAAATTTTAATGAAATAAAAACTTTGTTAAATATCAGGATCGAACTCACAACCGGATAAAAAGTCATATGAGTTTTGTGTATAACTTGTGGTTTACTTCAGTTTATTTCAATGACTCTACTTCACAGAGTGAACCAAACCGTAGTTGTGGGTCATCTAAAACACTTTTCATCAAATAAACAACTTTTAAAAAAAACATATACATCTGCCGGAATCGGGTATATAAATTATTTATAAGCCGAATCGGCATTGCGGAAGTCTCTCGGGATGACGCTGGTTTTGGACGAGGCAGGGTGGAAGCTCTCGCGCCCAACAACAATAATAACATTGTTAAGCTGCGTGAAATCACGGTACTTCGCGACAGCCCCCACCCTGCCAAAACCAGCGACACAGCTACAAATGTCGATTCGGCTTATAGTTGTAGAAATGAATGGGTCTCATCAAATGCATTACTCGTGATTGCAAAATCTGTTTTTTATCAAAGGTTATGTGTAGTTGACAGATAATGTCCCTAAGCTGACTCACGTTAAAAGAACAATTAGATAAAACAGCATTGTTCCACGCATGATGTTTTTATTCCATTCATCCAGGTTACAACAAAAGCTCACAATGCAGAGGTTAACTTTCACGAGTTCACCCGATATCGTTATACTTCCTACGGTTGAGCTCAACCAATCGCAGCCCAAGAAACAATGCCAGGTCAAAATGGCGGATAGGCAGAAGTTTGGTTACGAACAAACTCTGGTAGGTGTTGTTTCACTTTGTTTTTACGAAGTTGTCAATCGCAAGTGTTAATGTCAAATGATTTGGCCGTCGGTGTACTATTTGTGTCTCTTCTAGTCTCTGTCATATTGTCCAAAACACCATAGTTCTGCCAGTAGAAACGTTAAGAGGTCATGCTGTCAGCTGTTTCGTCTAAGCGATGTTGACAATGCCGTGGTGAATGCCCTGTCTTAAACAGTTTAACTCATCGCATATTTCTCTTTCGCCTTCAGCGGCTGGGCCTTACAAAGTACATACTGTACTTAAATTGTCTGTCATCATCCATTACTCTGACTGAAATAATTGTACTACTAAACTGAAATGATCATGTCCAACTCGTACCGGTACTACATCAATAATACATATGCTTTTGTCATTTTGACTTGTGATGACTAATTTCTTACAAGCGTGACTGTTAACTTTAAATTTAAACTTCATTCTCCGTTCGGATCCGGTAAGGCTATTGATTTAACGTGTATCATACTGGTGTATTAGATTCAGGAACTTTTCATGTAGGAGGATAGAGTCAGTAATTTCTTGTTAATGGAATGAAAGAAAACCATTTGACGAAGGAAAAAAGACTGATTGAATCATTCAGCTTCCATGTTTCATAGGCCTTCTGCTGAATCTTTATGGCTCCTTCCCTCATGATTTAGTTTCTTCTTATAAGCACACATTCCTGGATCTGGTTTTGTCATGATATGGCTACAGGATTGCCAGTGTTAAGCTGTAATCATTCAGTCATTCATAATCTCTCTGAATACTTTTTTCTACATTTTGAACAGAGAATTACACCAAGTGCTTAAAATCTTAACACCGGCATTTTATTTTCAGTGTTGGCCATGGCATGCATGACATACACCACAAATGATATTACCAACATAGATTAATTTGCCATAGTCCTGTAAATGACATTCATTTGTGTATTTGTTGCATTAGAGTTTCGTGCTGACCTCAAGAGTCATTCTTTTATCCAGTGGTGGCCAGCATTATAGGTTGTAGGAAACCAGGCAAAGCATGGAGGAAACCCAGGCTTAGGTTGCTAGTACTTCCCCTGTATGGGCAAAGAGGAAGTTAGCATGAGCTGGATTTGGTGCATTGGTGAGAGTCCACAACACTGACCTCCTGTGCCTATGAGGTGTAATAATCTATAATTTAATTTAATTTGATTACTGGTAGGTCCCTTGGTACCTGCTTAAGTATTTTGGAAAATTGGTGTGGACAGAGGGACAGTTTTCAGCGTCATTTTGTTGGGCCGCATTATATAATAATCAGCAGAACTCCCCGATCATTTCATTTCTCCGTGAATATATGTGCCATACTTCATATGATGTACCTAATGTCTGAAACCACTCTGTGTTTTTTGTTTTCCAGTTATATGGGCGTTATACAAGAGAACTTGGAACGTTTGCTAAGTTTCAAGCAAAACGATTAAAGAGAGAACGAAAGCAGTCTGCATCTAAACCCTTTATAGAGAAATCTGGAAAATGTCACGGGTTTTTGTGTGAGTACTTTGTAGTTTACTGTGTTGGGTCGTCAGTGGAAAACATCATACTCAAGATTAATACCATGACGAGTTGTATTAATTGTCTGGGTATCGAGAGGAGATACGGGTACGTGGAGTGATGTAAATCAAGGGATATACGGGTCTAGATAGTAGAGGTTGTCTCAGGCGATTGAAGCAAGAAAAAAAATGGGATATGAACAAGTCAGAACTCTTAAAATTAGTGCAAAGATCTGGCAGGAATTATTACATATATTAATACATGCATCAATATAAAAAAAAATTTAAATATTACTTAATGCTAAACAGTTCTCTATAAATGAGTGGAAGAAGAACTGTTGTGTACCCATTGTAATGTTAAACAGAGTTGAAAGTGAATGTTAGTAGTAGTGCATGTTCAGGTGTATCATTATTAATATTCAGTGACACTACAGTATATGGACCTCTTCTACTATTCTAACTGATGAATTCTTATCTCCTTAATAGATTTAGAAATGCATTCAAATCAGTTTAACTGTTCCTGTCAAGCTTTATTCATAAAATGTTATTTTAACATAAATGCAGTGTCTACTTTTTTCGTCCAAGACAGTTGTGATTAAGCAACCATAAAACATTAGAAACCATTATTTTTCATGTGTATGTGCAATTATCCAGTGAAAAATTGAGTATTCATACGCGATAATATAACACCAATATTGAAAATAGAAAAAATGTTAAAAGTGGCATAGAACTGTGTACATGTATTTAAATGTATACATACAGTGTACACATAAGGATACATGTAGTCACACATTCAAGGCAGAACAGGATTTTAACTTCACTGTCTAACTATCTGTTCTTATACATGAACAAGGTTTCTTTTGTCTGTTTTAAAATTGTTACATTTTATTGTTGTGAAAAATTATATTATTAGTGAAGGTGAAGTACCTGAATGGCAAGTAACATACTAGTGTGTGATCATTTCAGTGATCTGTGTCTATTGTAAAGATATTTGATTTAGGGCAAGGTTGAAAGCCATAAAATATTTGCCTTGAGTCAAGAAATGATTTGCTCTGTTGATTTATATATATACTGCACATATGTATTTACATAGTGCCTTGAGGAGTTTGAAGTAAGTTATAATGACTGTTTTACTTCATGCTCACTATGACAGTCTGAGTTTGGTCAGCAAATTTTCTGTCTATCTAAGTATAAATACATGTATTAACATTCAAACCGGGACCCTACACTTAAACTGTGATGATGTGGGGGTTGTGTAAAGTTCAGGCTTTCAGTTACATTGTCTGGATCAATGAGGACATACATGTGTGTTTAGTTGGTCTGCATGGGGACCGTCAGCACAGCAGCCTTTGTTAACTTCTGTATATAGCAGTTTGGTCTTGGTGTACCTCAGTCCTCCCCCTCTTGAATAGAAATGTACCTAAATTGCCTTTTTGCTATTTTTAGGTAGTTTAGTATGTTAGCTGAATAAAGGTTTACTTCATATATGTGTATATATAGCTTTCATACATGTAGTAAGTGTTAAAAGTAAGAGATAAACATATAATAAATGTACTAGTCAGATAGATAAGTGTATGTGTGTGTGTGAGCAATTATCTTGCTGTTTAGTGATCATTTAACTCAGTTAAGTTATATTGCCATGAGGTAAATTCACTGTAAGCAGTTAGATGTAATCTGTGTGGGCTTTTCCCATGCTTAGCAATCAGCATAAAAGGGCAGGCCTAGTATTGCTTGTCTCATTGTCCGTGTACTGTAACTGGGTAGACCATAGTGTGTGTTGTCTGTAACATATCATTTCAGTGAGGCAGCGTGTGTTGGCATTGGCCCAGCCTTTTATAGGGATACCAGGCATCTGAAAAAAGTGAATTAAAACTCCATGCAAAAGTATGAAGCGAAAATAAGCTGACAAATATGTGTACAGATCCCAGAGTAAAGCTTTTGAATGATACAGAAACTTGACACTGTCCTCCCCTCCCTCCCTCCTAAAAATTACATTGTCATGAGATAGCAGAAATTCAGCTCTAGACAGTTTGGAAGTTGATATTCACATAAAGGCTAAATCTTTACACAATTTTAAACAACTGGACTTTTTTGATTTGACTAGAAAACCAGGTACATTATCATATTCTGTTGTAATAAGAGGGGACAACACTAGACCCAATGTATATATATATGCATTGTAAATTATCCCACTTGGAGTTTAAAAATTTTTTTATGATTTTGCATAACTGACATATTGCAGTTCAATGTAAGCAAAATTGCACACATTAAGAAAATAGAAAAATTGCCATTTTTATCAGTTTTAATCAGTCAGGTGCAAGTCATTTCTATTATCCAAGACATCAGCTGTTTCCAGTGACATCTCGCAAAGACTGGCTTGCCTTTTAGTCCTATGAGATTGTAGTACAAGTGACATGACATTATGTTTCCAGTTGCTGTAACATGACACATCCCATGGCCTCGTAAGAATTCCAGATTAAACGTTGATTTATAGAGTCACCAAGCACATCAGAACAGATTGCCTATGACAGTTTAAGTCTGTTTCCTCCTCTCTTGCCAAATAACACAAGGGTGAATTTTAAGCTAGGCCAGCTGATATGTATGATGAATTGCAAATTTTGCAATCATCATGTTTTTTTATTATATATACAGGGATAACTCTTCTGTCTGATACGTGTCTGAGCAAAAATTAAGTGGAAAATATTACCATGAGTGGTAAAATTGATTTCATTTTTGATGCACCATTTTCTGATCCTGTTTTGCTATTTTCACATGTACAGTAAGTGCTGACTTATGTGCACATCTTGTAATATAGACGGAATGATTTACCACAGTAACTTCTGTAACATAGTAGCAAATATTTGGGAGGCTTTATTCTGAAAGGTTATGTACGAATTTCTGTAAATTATGTGAAGAGTTCACATTCGTAAAACCGTTAGGTGTTATTGCAAGCATCGGTGTTACAGTGTGAAAAAGATCTGTCAAATTTTGCCAACATAATGTCGGTAAAAGTTTCAAACACTTTATTTCTCTGTTCATAACAAATTTCATTTATAAATTACACTAAAACACCATTGAATATTAGATAAAAGGATGAACCTAGATAAAAGGATAAACCTTCATACCTTAAGTTTGGAGGCAACTTTAGAGGACTGGACTTAATTGACAAAAGCATGATTTTAAAATTATTTTGGATAAAGTATATACAGCTTTTACATACGAGCAGGGTATATGTGGAAATTGGTGGACTGTTCATTGAATAATGGAAGCCCCAGACTAGACATGGATCAGAACATTTAGGACAATTCCACAAAACATTACAGGGGTTTTTTTTTGTTTTTTTTTTTTCTCATTTTTTTTTTTCAAGCCAAGTGGAAAATTCTTGAGTATGCCGTTAAACAGTGATCAAATAAATCAAATTTTTTGAAAGCATCTAGACTTCATTGTACATGTACAGGGCAGCCTGCAGCATGTTGTGAGGATAAAGCTGCCTGCAGGCCAGCTTTTGTTCCACAGACATTGTTTGAAATGTTCAGTGTGCCACTGCTGTGTTCGGAAATAACATCAGCTGATCTGTCCTGTCATGCTGTCTGGTCTCCTCTTTACTTAACATTGCGGTTAGCCAACCAATATGGTATAACACTGTATTATAAATAGGCTGTCTTCACGCCGCTCTCTTTAACCAGTGAACAAAACAGGCTGTGTAAGATGTAAACCTCAGGCCAGGCCTTCTTAATGTTTCTTCACAAAATTTTCCCGTCATTGATGAATTTTTGCCATACAGGTTTCCTTTTTCAGCAAGTAATTCCTTGTGTGATACTTTGTAGCTCTATAATCACGCAAATATTGGTTGTATTCTGTGAACTGTGTAAAATGTTATCAATATGTTAATAATACATCATTGAAATGAAATATTTTTAAAGCATTGATAAACACTTTTCATGTACATTATGTTAATATGCATACACATACAATTTGAGAGAAATTTATTTCTCCAAGAACAAAATTACTGCAATATAATTACACCCTAAAATTAGACTACATTGTACACATAGCCTAATTTGTTAGACTACATTGTACACATAGCCTAATTTGTTAGACTACATTGTACACATAGCCTAATTTGTTAGACTACATTGTACACATAGCCTAATTTATCAGTACTGATATTTTGGATCAGTTTTGCTGTAGTCATAAAATAACCTTTGACATGTTATTGTATTATGACACGTTCATTACTTGAATTGATTGGTCATCAGTGGGTGTTTATTTCTTTACTACCGTAGTCTAATGGTTAAAATCTAAGATACGTCATTGAATGGTTAAATCCTAGTCTTCAGATTTTGTTATTTTGTAATGAAAATCATAAAAGATTTTATCAGTGCTGAACAGTCATGAATTTTTGTTTTAAAGTATTTTGAACAACCATTTGTTGAAGAAGGTGTGGGTGTTGCATTTCAATTACTCAGTAACCTGATTACTACCGTATATCTTGACCTGAATATAAAATTTTGGATGAAGAAAAGAAAGAAAGAAAGAAAGAAAGAAAATAATTCATTTAAAACTGGGTAATTAAGTTTCATGCATGTAGTAATTGAAAGTTTGAAAGCAACACATAGATCTTATGCTTGACTCCTAGAGTTTGGTTATTTGAGTGGTTTGTGCCATGTTAAATGCCATGTTTGGTATCCCATTATATGGTTCTGTGTGTATCTTATCCAATGTTAAATGCCATGTTTGGTATCCCATTATATGGTTCTGTGTGTATCTTATCCAATGTTAAATGCCATGTTTGGTATCCCATTATATGGTTCTATGTGTATCTAATCCAATTCGGTTCCAGGAGTATGGTTTGGTTCTATTAGTGTCTCTTCCAGTTTGGTTTATGAGTATCCTATCCAGTGTGGTTCCGTGGATGTCTAATCCAGCTTGTCATAATGATTATATCATACAGTTTGATTGTGCAGTATCTCATACTGTTTGGTGCATACATGAGTTATAGTCATTGAGTTCAATTCCCTGAATATCTCATGTATGCCAGTTGGTATCTCATGCACTCTATTTCTGTGAGTTTAAGTTTTAGATGTCAGTAAGTTGGTTACAAATTTGAAGGCAACCCACGTTGCACCTGGATACAATAAAGGTTAAAGCATACATGTATGCATATATACAGTAGATATGACAGTGTAAAGCTTATATGTGTAAACACTGAATTGACTTGTCTTTGCCTTGATGTCCATGTTCAGGGAGAATGCGATAGACCTAAGGTCAGCTTTGAGTCCTGTGAGTGTCGAACAGCCTTGGAGGGAGCCGTCACGACTCTGACTGGAATCTCAGCCCAAGTCTAAATTCAACCACATCAGCGTGCTAATCAGGGGTATTTACGATGCATCTTTCAACAGCATTTTGTAGAACATTTTTTAACCTTATTTTCTACTGACTAGATGCCTTTAAAGAATTGGGATTCATTGCTGTCAGTTTGAGGAGCTTGTGGATAGCCCTTTGTTTGCTCTGCAGTTAGTGAAGGATTTGTAGTAACTGATTTGTGGCATATTTGCCACAGGTAACACATGATCAGATAGTTCAAATTGATCATACATGAACATATAGTTGATTGCAAATGCTGTCATCTTCACATGATATGATAATCCTGGGTTATTCAATTTAATCAGAAATAATTGATTCCTGCTCTTGTGAAAAAAAAAGGCGCTTTTGATTTCATTGTCCAAATCAGGTTATGTAACCGCAGAATCTATTGCCGAAAAAACCCCCCAAAAAACAGATCATTATTATGAAGGCTTTACTGTACACTGAAATATCCTCTGACATAAATCAGGGGACTCACACCATGTCAGTAGCTCACATAATATGCTCTTTCTCCTGGCAGATCATAACAACAATGAGCGATTTCTTTTTTTCGTGACACCCTGATTTTTGTAGCCTGTACATTTCTGCTTGTATGTGTAGCTTCATGGATGTGTGGTGATAAATGACTGCATCATCATCAGCTGTACCTAGATGCATGCCACATACTGCAGTAAAATTAGCTTGCCTGTGGACAGATAGTAAAAGCCATAGGAAGTCAGCGTATGAAGTAATACACGTGTTATCAACCAGCTAAAGGTGTTGAATTTATATGAGAAATTACATTAGATATTAGGTTCAGAATGTCATCATGGTTTCAGAGTGTAAAACAGTGTTCTCCCATGTGTTGAACTCTAATTGCTTCTGATCTGTCTGTTGAGCTTCAGCTTAAAATTCTTTTTTTTTTTTAAATTTCTTACAATTTTATTATTATTTACTTTCTGTTGATAATATCAAATCCTATTGGTTGCAGTTTGTTTTATTGTAAATTTGATATATTTTTTCTTGGTTCCGTCTCCTAAATTGAAGGGCAGTGTACTTAAACAGTGCAGGGCTACAAGGTGTCTTCAGCTTTGTGTTGTGGGATTATAGCGCGTTGTTCATGCTCACAGATACACATGTACAAGCTGGCTTTAAATGTGTACCGTACTTCAGAACCATTGTCTCTATCAATAATATTTGGCTGTAATGAGGTATTTCCTGGTTTGAGGCCAAAAGCCAGATCCGGTGTATGATTTGCTGATACATATAGCCTGAGTGGGTGAGCACGCACAACGCAAGGGAGGGTGCAACACGGGGAAGTGGCAAGCTAAGCCTGGCCTGATGGCAGTTGTCATTTCAGCGTCTGGGAACAATTGTGATAAGTGGTGGGGGGTGGGAGTGTTAAGCCCACCATGCATGCTAATCTTCTGTTTGATCCCCTACCTCAGACTGGGTAAGATGTAAACTGCCCAACCACAGGATTACTGATACAAACTGTCACACATAGGAAAGAAAGCATTATGTACTTAATTAATTACGTAGACCTTAAAAGAATTGCCTAGATGCATATTCTTCTTATACTTCTTTTTTTTTTAGCACATATAAGTTCAAAGAAATTATTATTTCTTTGTTTCTGTCTTTTTTAGTTAAAAGCAGAGTTCAGTGCCTCCTGCATATTTTGCATGCAGATATTGAACTGAAAAGGGACAGTTGTTGTGCGTAGCTCAGGTTCTGGTTTTCACTGAAATACATGTGGACGTTGTTATTAGAACATGTTAAATACAGTGGGAGGCATTTAACTTGCTCAGTGGTGCATTCTGTACCTCACCTAAATCTTAGCGTTTCTCAAGTGACACATCTTGCTTGACTCTGATGGATTCAGTGACCTCTTAGGGCCACTTAAAAGATTTGCAGTTTGATTAATTTCTTACCAGAAAAACTGAAGTGTTGGCATTATCAGTATCATTTTATGGCATTTTTGTGCTTCTAAAAGTGTATTTCTGCATGCTAAACCTCAGAGGAAATACAGTAAATATATGGATGTTATTTGCCAGGGATGTGCTTTTGTGACAAATAGGTTAGAAACTTACAATTAAGAATTAAGATACATGTACAGTGTACAGCTGTAAGTTACATGTACAGTGTACAGCTGTAAATTACTTGTAATGTATGTGTTTCGTTATTAAACATTTTTGCAGTTTAAAGTCTAACATATTTATGCCAGGTAAATTTCATTTTGTTGATGTTATCACAAAGTATTTATTAAGGCTTTGCAGTATATTGGGAGGCGACGTGTTCTGTGGTGGGGGATTTGTATACAGGTGTTTAGTTGTTGGGGGATTTGTATACAGGTGTTTAGTTGTTGGGGGATTTGTATACAGGTGTTTAGTTGTTGGGGGATTTGTATACAGGTGTTTTGTTGTGGGGGGATTTGTATACAGGTGTTTCTAAGGTATGATTCAGTTCTCAGTGTTGTTCTCAGCAGTGTCCTTATTTGTCATACATCCCTTTCAAGGACACAAGTCTTTTAATACTCAGACAGGATTTAAAGTTTCATTGTTTCAAAGAAGATTAAACAGGTTGACTAGGGCATGTAATGCAGGTAACTGTTGTCTAGATGTGAGGTGTTGAATGCACGGAGGGGTTGAGCTTTTACATCTCTCTGTGTCATCTTTTCATACAGGGACATAGAACTCGACGGCTGGCTTTAGTGTTGCATTCTGTCTGAGTTCACAGAGAGTCCATCTCAGTTTTCAGTGCAATCATAAATATTCATATTTGACATTAATGCTTTGTTATCAAGTATTGAACTGCTTTACATTGAAATGTTGGTGTCAAAAGTTAGGATTTATTTCCATTTGTGTGTTGTGAAAGGCTCTTATGTGGATATGGTGCGGTACCTAAATGTAATTTATTCTTTTCATGGGGATAAGAAGACAATTGTCAATAGAATTTAAATACTCTTCAAAAACATGGTTTTGGTAATAAATCACAGGAGATGGCCTGATAATATTATGGGTTGGTTATAAATAGTACATGTGTTCATTTCTACCAGATTATGTGATGAATTCCGTACAAGATTATGTAACATGGAAAATGTTTTACATGTCTGTTTATCATTGGTGCGTGTATATTAAAGGTGTGTGCGTCAGGGCGTGTATGTCAGGAAGACATGAGAATGGGTTTTGCTCCGTGATCATGGGGTTCTGGCCTTGCAATCACTAGTACACACCAGATGTTCAAACTAAACGTTGTACAGAGAATTTGAAAATTCACCCACTCTCAATGTTTTCTGGAACATTCCTTGTGCCCATTTATGTCATCTGACATTCATAGAAGACCACCAAGACGGTGTTGAGATCAGTTCGTCATGGTGGGAAAGTTTGTCGCAGACCAAGGCTCACTGTTTTCTCCAGTCTCTCCTGCTTCCTCAACACTTTACACTTGCCACCCTCATATAAGTGCAAAATTTTCCACCTGAGAGGCATGGATATCTCTCATCCTATGTGGTTAACTTCAATTGCTCTTTGCGAGAAACTCTGTAATCTGTGTAATCTGTTTAATCTGTTTTTAAAATCAGAGCCCCTTTTTATTTATATTGCAGCCCAAGTTTGTTGAACTTATTGTATGAAACTTAATGTTTAGATTGTTCAGCCATAACTGTGGTGTCGAGCCATAACCATTCATTCATCTGAAACTGGTTTCTCAAAATTGACTCTCTTCAGTTGTGAAGTTTGTCATTTCCTACTGTTGGTATGGTTTCATTTTTACCCCTTGACCAATTTTGGGTCAAGGGGTATTGTCATGGGAGATGTCTGTCTGTCCTTTGGTCCATATCCTTGTGATTGCTCACCAAGTTCACCAAACTTTCACCACACTTACGATTTGGCATGAGCAAGATCCCTATTGATTATCAGTGACCTTGACCTTTTTCTTAAAGGTCATTGGGGATATTTAACGGTGGACTGACCCAGTTGATTCATTTTTTAACAAAAGTTGGCACAGTGTATCCAAGAGATACCTGAAACATGGAGCTGAAGTGATTTAACGCTTTAAAATCGCCAGATGTTTTAAAAACACGTTTTTTCAAAAAGTTTCGTAAAGCTTGGTATTCTCTACATGCTTATGTGCCCTTGCTGTCACTGTAATGAATGATGTCATAATAGCGATATGCCATTTTGTGCAGCAGTGAACAGTGCTAATTACTCACTGAATTACGATAGGATTAGCTTTCATGCCTTCCCAACAGGAAGGAAGATGGATAATTGCATTGCAATGTGACCATTTGGAACCGAATAAACACTCTTAATTATGCTCTAGCCATTTAGGGAAGTCGTGTTTTAATCAGACTTAAACAAGTGTTTGGAAAACGCAAATACCATAATTACGACACATAATTGACACACTAGCGCCATTCTAGGGCAGACGAGCGATGTGCAGTTTTTTTGTGTGTAATTTTTGGAGTTAAATATATTTCTGTTGTCTACTCGTAAAATACTTAGCAGATGTATTTTTTTGTTTCCCTCATTTTTGTTTTATCTTACGTGTATTGTTCAGTTAAGTCAAAGGAAAAGTAGGACTGAGGCAGTTCATCTTGAAGTTAAATTTTATAAAAGGTTTGTGAACATGTTATCACTGGAACGGTTTAGCCCAAGTTCACCAGAATGACACTGTACTTTGGCATGAGGAAGAACCCTGTTGATTTTCAGCAACCTTGACCTTTTCTTCAAGGTCATAGGGGTCATCACAGTTAAATTTTACAAAAGGTTTATAAATGCTCTATCTCTTGAACAGTTTGTCTCAAGTTCACCAAACTTACACTAAACCTACACAATTTTATGAATGGCTGGTATTACATTATATCTATTGAAATTTGTGTCTATTTGTTACATTGTACATGTGCTTAAGGCCGAGGGGTTTTAAGTGCATAGCAAGGTATTTTAATCTTTTGCTAGAATTCCTAGTTTACTAGTTCTACATGCAAGATGTGTACAATACATAACAGCTGATGTTTAGACTGACATTGAAGATGACAAACTTTCAAGGTTTCGTACATCTGGATATGATATATTTTAGAACAAAAACAGAGTTGGTAAGAAAATATACGTGTACATGACTAGAAGTTCACCTCTTTGTAGCCACAGCTGTGAAAAGATTTATTTACTATTTATTTGTTTGTTTGTTCTTTTTTTTCGCCGTGGAAAAAAAGATAAAGGATTCTCGGTGAACAGATGGGAAGTGGGCAGCATCCAATCAAGAAATTATTGAAGTTTTAATGACAGCTATGTCTGTGGAGATTTCTGTAAAGTAAATGCAGATTGGTACATGTATATAAAAAAAATAATAACAGACAATTATTTATGACTGTTAGCAAAACCAGTGTGGCCTGATGACTGTTAGTCATGTGTAGCTTATTACAAGTGCTGTTCTGAAGCTCCCATAACCCACAGATCATTTGTTTCACCCCAATTTCATGCCTTTTTAGGGTGTGTTTTTAGCATGGTATGGGTGAAAATACAGCATTCATTTATATCATTTTAAGCAGAATGCTACCATATAGAAATAGCCAGCCACTTGATAGAGAATTGAATGGCAGCTAAGGAAGAGCAGCCTAATCTACCATAGCGAAGGAGCCATGATCAAAATGACGGTTTGCACAGTTTGGATGCTATCAGAGAGGATACTTCATTACATTTGTGTTATTGTCTATTTTTCTTGCACAAGGAAGTTGCAAGAATTCCCAATCACTTCAAGATCAAAGCAACCCTGTTTTCATTGCACAGAGCTTAGACACATTAAGAGACTGCAGCGTAATTAATGTGGAAGCTGAGTTTAGTGGCATGGACAACCGATCCTAAAGCTGGATTTTTCACTACTGGTATCAAAGAGTGACTGTTCATCTGTTGGATTATCAGTCTGTCATTCTGTCTGTCAGATTGTCACAAATAGGTTTTCCGGACCTGCCTCAAAATCGGCCCAGTATGTTGATATAAAACTTGGTACACAGCTTCTCTATGATGATTTACAGATCAAGTTTGTGTCATTTTGTCAATTTTCGACAAAAAACAAAAAACAAAAGAAAATGATTTTCTTGTTTTAGAACTTGATAGTTTTACAGACTTTAAAAATGGTTATTTATTTTGAATTGAAACTTGGTGTGTAGCTTCATCAGGACAGGTTACTTACCATGTTCTATATTGAGGGTTAATTTATCCATTTTCAGTACAATTAATTCTGTTTTTGTCCTGCTTCTGATAACACAGACAAGTAGGCAGCAAGTGTTTAGAAAAAGAGGAAATGAAAATATTTTTGGGGGGTTTCTTTCAGTACATTGTGCCGCTCTCCGGGATGTGGTATTTCTTCGCCTTGGAGAAGACTGGATTTTCTTGGCTGTGCTGGGTATCATAATGGCTCTGCTCAGTTTTGGCATGGATTTTGTCATAGACAAATGCCAGGAAGGTAAGATATCACATGCCAGGATTCCAAACATAGCATTTATGTCTTTTATTAGTTTCTGAAAAATTAGATGTGGTTAATGGGAGGATGTCTGCATGTATATCTTAGTATGCAGGTGCCATGGATACTTGTTCTTCAACCTTTGAACATGTTTGCTTGATGTTTATTCAGGCATATTCGGAGGGTATTATTCTGTGTAAATAGATAAAGTTGTCCTTTTGTGAAGCCCTGAAAATAGTTTTGTCTTCAAAATCAAACTAAAAACATGTATGAATTGGGCTGAAGTTGTGAAATTTGAAAAGGTTGAAGAATTACAGTGAAGTATTTGGATTCGTGTCAGGAGGTCCATGTCCAGGTATTTGGTTTTATCTCAGGTTGTTTATTATTATATATATTTTTTTTTTGTCAGTCTGTCCTACATCTCTTCTTCTGATCAACATGACAACTGCAGTGTAAATAAAAAGATGTTGAAATTATCTACAGGTGAAATGCAAATCAAGTTAACATATACATGTTGGCTTGTATTATAGGAAGGCTCTCCTTGTAAAAGTGTTGGGTGTAACCCGACTATGAGAAAAATAGTGTTGGGTGTAACCCGACTCTATGAGAAAAATAGTGTTGGTCCAAAGGGAGTTTGTTTTTCTCGTTGTGGCACCTAAAAAAAAAAAATAGGTACTTTACAGAATTTGACATATTTTATCGAAAAACCTTTTGAACTTTTGGGAAGTCTCTCTGAGAACATGCTTTTAAGGATGGCCCAGGTAATAGTTTGTTTTAGCTAGAATTTCCACAGCGTAATTGTGCTACTTTGCCTGATTGATAATCCTTTTTTATTTCAGCTAAAATCTGGCTGTACAAAGAGTTGTCTTTCTCCTTGCCGCTGCAATTTGTGGCCTGGGTGTCTTACTCCATTGTGTTCATCCTCTTTGCTACTGGGTTTACTCATATCGTCTCCCCACAGGCCATAGGTAAGCTCCTCCTGATACATATACACGTGGCTCAGTGTAGTACAGTGCTCAAAATATTCATGTACACGTGGCTTTCAGTGTAGTACAGTGCTCAAAATATTCATGTATATGTGGCTCAGTGCTCAAAATCATCATGTACACGTGGCTGTCAGTGTAGTACAGTGCTCAAAATAATCATGTATACGTGGCTGAGTGTAGTACAGTGCTCAAAATCATCATGTACACGTGGCTGTCAGTGTAGTACAGTGCTCAAAGTCATCATGTACATGTGGCTCAGTGTAGTACAGTGCTCAAAATCATCATGTACACGTGGCTGAGTGTAGTGCAGTGCTCAAAATCATCAGGTATGTGGCTGAGTGTAGTACAGTGCTCAAAATCATCAGGTACATGTGGCTGAGTGTAGTACAGTGCTCAAAGTCATCATGTACATGTGGCTCAGTGTAGTACAGTGCTCAAAATCACCATGTACACGTGGCTGAGTGTAGTGCAGTGCTCAAAATCATCATGTTTATGTGGCTCAGTGTAGAACAATGCTCAAAATCATCAGGTACATGTGGCTGAGTGTAGTACAGTGCTCAAAATCATCATGTACAGGTGGCTGAGTGTAGTGCAGTGCTCAAAATCATCATATACAAGTGACTGAGTGTAGTACAGTGCTCAAAATCATCATGTACACGTGGCTGAGTGTAGTGCAGTGCTCAAAATCATCATGTACAGGTGGCTGAGTGTAGTGCAGTGCTCAAAATCATCATGTACACGTGGCTGAGTGTAGTACAGTGCTCAAAATCATCATGTACATGTGGCTCAGAGTAGAACAGTGCTCAAAATCATCATGTACACGTGGCTGAGTGTAGTGCAGTGCTCAAAATCATCATGTTTATGTGGCTCAGTGTAGAACAGTGCTCAAAATCATCAGGTACATGTGGCTGAGTGTAGTACAGTGCTCAAAATCATCATGTACAGGTGGCTGAGTGTAGTGCAGTGCTCAAAATCATCATATACAAGTGACTGAGTGTAGTACAGTGCTCAAAATCATCATGTACACGTGGCTGAGTGTAGTGCAGTGCTCAAAATCAGCATGTACATGTGGCTCAGAGTAGAACAATACTCAAAATCATCATGTACACGTGGCTGAGTGTAGTGCAGTGCTCAAAATCATCATTTACATGTGGCTCAGTGTAGAACAGTGCTCAAAATCATCAGGTACATGTGGCTGAGTGTAGTACAGTGCTCAGAATCATCATGTACACGTGGCTGAGTGTAGTGCAGTGCTCAAAATCATCATGTTTATGTGGCTCAGTGTAGAACAGTGCTCAAAATCCAATCATCAGTAGTAAGCAGAATTAAGGACTTAATTATTTGGTTGGAAAGATCATTGTTATTATGATGTATGCTGTTTCGTTTTGCTTACATATACAGTTTTACTTAAATAATAATAAATAAATTGTGGGTCATGTTGTCTGACATTAACATCACATTTCATCTCTAGTGTACATGCATTATATTAATAGTGAAATGAAATTCTGCTGTATTTGTGCTTTGTCTTTGTTTTAAGCTTCTCTCGTTACTGCGTCAGACTACCATAATAATGTAATGTAACGTTATCAGTGCCCCTGAAGAATGCATTGTTTCTCAAATCATTTTAACATGTAAGCTCCCCTAAATTTGCACACGAACAGTATTTTTTCAGAGGCAGATACAAGTGATAATGTATTACTTTGGATGCTGAAATGTTTCCAGTAGGATATCAGTGGACCTTCCTCACAAACCTCAAAACATGTTTCTAAGATCAGTCATGAGGCACAATGAGCATTTTAGTCATGGACAAAAATTTGAGCTGTTGACCATAAATACATGTAGATGTTTATATTATTGAAATATTGAGTGGATATTGAATAACACATAACAAAGCTTTGGCCTTAAGGCATAAATCAGATCATTTTGTCTGTGTCCAGGTTCTGGAATACCAGAAATGAAAACTATACTGAGGGGAGTTGTACTCAAAGAATACCTAACATTTCGTACACTTGTTGCGAAAATAGTGGGCTTGTGTTCTTCATTGGGGAGCACATTACCTATTGGGAAAGAGGTAAGTCATCCAAGTCAGCAGCTTTTTTTTAAGCAAAGTCGTATGTTAGGTGACTTAATGAATCTAAATTGTGGGATCTTTTAGAGTGAATCAACATTACCTGATTATCATATTTTGCCAGCGTTGAAGGCAGGGTAATGCATGTAACCATTCATCACTGACAGGATTAGAAGTTAACCATTGAGTATAGGCAGGGTAATGAGTGTAACCATTCATCATTGACAGGATTAGAAGTTAACCATTGAGTATAGGCAGGGTAATGAGTGTAACCATTCAGTGTAGACAAGGCAATGAGTATCTAATCGTTGTAAGCAAGGTACTGTAATTGGTTTAACCATGTAGTGTAGAGAGTGTAATGAGTTCAGCCATCAGTGCAGGTTTGGAGTAAAGAGTTTAACCTGTTATCATAGACAGGATGATATGGTTAACCATTCGCTGTATAAATGTTTCAGTGGATTTAACCATTCAGTCTTGACAAGATGTTGAGTTTTTTTCATTCAAAAGAGTTAAGAATTCAAATTTTATTTCTCTGGAGCTTGGCTATAAAGCGCTGTGAATGTAAGTTGAGTCTGACTTGGTGGTATTATTGCTAACCTGTAACCTGTGTGATCCATGTATCCAGATATGTAGCCATGGTTGCATCCATGATGGATTTGGGAAAGTTTGATGTAGCAGTCTTATAGTACATGTTGCATTTTCCATCTGAGGATGGTCCCCATAATACAGTGTACAATGTTTGTCAAAGTTTGTCATTTAAAGCACAATTTTACTCAACTGTGAAGTTTTTTTAATTGATTTCACATTTATGGCTGGAGGAGTTTTGGTATATTGTGGTATTATTTATGACTGGCATTTTTTCTTGTTTTCACAGGGTCCATTTGTCCATGTTGCCAGTATTGTTGCTACACTATTGAGTAAAGGTATAACTTCATTCAGGGGGATATTTGAGGTAAGTGTGAAGTGTCACAATCTGGGCCTAAACTGGTCTGATTCAGACTGTAATACCCAGTTGCTGCCTTGACAAACTTACAGGCAAAATTGACGAAAATTAGCCCTTTGGATCTGTGGGATCAGAAATGGGTGCATATCTCTCAGAACATATGTTAGGGCCTGATAATGCCTAGATATTAAAGAATATTCAGCTGAAGGATTTTATAATCCCTTGTTTACTGCTTGTCAACAACGTGATCTTTGTACGAACAGTACTGAAGTCAAAATCCTTTTTAAAAAGTCACTTTCATAGATGTACATGCTGCATATCTAAGACTATATAGAAGAAATCCAAAGATGTTTGATGTTACATTGTAGTCACATTTCTTTATATTATATTATATTATTATTATAAGTGTTGGTTTTTCACAGAATGAGTCCAGGAAGTCAGAAATGTTGGCTGCAGCTTGTGCAGTTGGTGTAGCTTGTACATTTGCAGCTCCAATTGGAGGTAAGGGGAAATCACTCTCTAAGAACAAAGTGTGACTAGCTTGTTACGTAAAAAATATCAGGATCACTGTGCAATAGGTATGTTCATAATATCGACGGGTCTACCTAGCCATGCTTTTCGCTAGTGCCAGCTGGTACGGGAAGCGGTGATCTTCGTCAAAACTCGCTGATATTATGAGTGTATGCTATAAGGTGAAGAAGAGTATCCTTTATATAAGTTTGGTGAAGAATTCGTGTGTCTTTCCACCTAATGGTTTCTGGTAACAGGTAATTTTCTGATTATCATTTGAGAGAATGATTACTGTCATAATTGTAGTATTAGATACTGTAGTGGTGATTTTTTTCTTGTTTGACATGAATGTTGAGCTCTAGAATTTTTTTAACATACCGAGGACACCAGACATGACACCCCACCCAGTTACATCATGCTGACACGAGGCTGACAAATGATAACAGCCAAGTCAGGCAGCAACAGGTAGATACACTAATTGTTAAGGAAAATGTTCCGTGAATGAGAAAAAATTTTTTAACATATATTAGTCAAGTCACTTTTTATGTCTTGTCACTGCAGGTGTGTTATTCAGTATTGAGGTAACAGCCACGTATTTCGCTGTGCGAAACTACTGGCGTGGTTTCTTCGCGGCCGTCTGCGGAGCCTTAGTCTTCAGACTGCTGGCCTTTTGGTTCAAGGATGAAGGTAAGACTATAGGGCAAGTAAAAAATGTCCTGCTTCTGTAGAGCAGATCTGTAGTATTACACCTGTACGAATTGATCACCTTTAATATCTAAAATAATCAGAGTTCTCCAAATGTGTCTGATTCCGACTGATTCATCCACGTTTATATAGGGTCTGTTAAGGGCTTTTTTGTGAAGTTTGATTAAATTTTTATCAGTAAAACTGTGTTGGCATCAGGAGTATCATTTTAGGAGCTTTATGCTCATCTGGAATTCTCATTTACTGGCCAAATTGTAGATGAGTACAGTAGTCTGAGAAGAAAGCATGTGGGTTACAATGTAAATCTGAGGAAATCTGAATCATTACCTGTTTGTCGTATTTTATCGTATTTTGTTGTATTTTGTTGTATTTTGAACTTATTCAGAGCTTCGTGAGCACACTGTCATCTAATCCCCTGGTAATGGGAGACATGTTGAGGTTGTTTTGTACTACAAGTATTTACAACTTTAGCTGTATCCTTTTTCCTTCAGTTGTGTTAGGCTGTTATTTCATGGTGCTGATAACTTTCCTTGTCACATTCTACTTTGACCAATGAAAGCTATTGTATTTTGCCAGAAACCATAACGGCTGTATTCCGAACTAACCTAAGAACCGAGTTTCCATTTGATGCTCTAGAGTTGATAGCGTTTGCAGCTATCGGGTAAGTGTTAGTACTGACCGGTCATGTTCTCATGACATTAATGTGTGTTTACCATGTTATGCGACCATTTGCTCATTTATGTAGTTTGTAGTTTGTTACTTCGGGACAGTTCCGTGTGACATAGATGGATTTGTCATCACCTATTCAAGCTTTATTTTTTCTGACAGGAATGACAGTTATGACATATTATTTTCCCGAGAACGAAAACCACTCACGTAACATCAAAGTGAAGCGTTATGTTTGGAAAATATGACACAATAACGCACATAATTCATATGCTACAGTAAGTTTTAGGCTGATTTTGTGTATTACTTTTACTTGTAGCGGATGGTTTATGCAAAGATTATGTGTGTTTTGTAACATAGCTACCAGTCAGGTGGACTGTTCTTGAGAGGAATGGCACACCTTTCTTAGTTGATTTTGAAAAAATAAGGCCTGAGCATTGAACATTGTTTGCATGAATTATGTAGTATTACATTACCCAAAATCTGTTTTGAAGCTTGTAAACAGAAAAGCCCCTGGTTCATTGACATTTATGAAGCCCTTGTAATCATGACAATATTATGTGCGATTTCTGATTTGGTACACTAAGTTAATCTTGTGTTTAAATGTGGAAGAAGTGCTGGACCAATAAACTTGCCTGACTGACACTGTGGCTCAGTTTGAATATGCCTGATGATATGGTAAACCACTGAACAAAGAAATGAAGGAATTAGTTTACATGCATGTCTGAATCTCTACAGGAATTTCACGAAATTAAAATTAATCAATTGCAGGATTGTTTGTGGATTTGCTGGGCCACTATTTATTCTTCTGCATCAAAAAATTATCATCTTCACAAGAAGGAGAAAAAGAATGTCATCATTTCTTCAGAAAAAGTAAGTGAATTATATCTTATAGAGAGGGTTTATAATTTGCTGTGACATTAGGAATGCTAGTGGTGTGAAACCCTCCTTTCTAAAAATAATGAAAGTTTCAGAGTGTGTAACTGTGTCTAATATCTTCATGCTGTATGAGCTGTCCCAAATGGTGCGCATTGTGGCTGTTTAATAAACAGTGTTAAATCAGTTGCATGTCTTCTTGAAAGATTACAAACTTCAGTAAGCGCGGATCTACATGTGATTTTATTCCAGATATTACTTCACATGGAAAATATTGAAAATGGCAGATTAGAGTTCTCTTAAATGGAACTGCTTCAGAGGCTCAAGAATGGTGATATTGAAACCTTACTTCTGTCTGTTCCTTTCAGTCGTTTTATATATCCAGGGTTGGTGGCCCTGATCATCTCCTCTCTTACTTTTCCACCGGGCTTGGGTCAGTTCTTCTCAGGGGAGGTAAGCATGTCCCAGCACCAATTCTCACCATGCATTCCTGCCAGTGTGCTCCACCAACATGTGGCAATTTAAAGGCCTCTTGACTTCTGTGATGTTGTCAACGTAGCGGTCTCAGAACCTACACTAGCTTTCATTGTGTCTATTTCCATTCATGTATGGAGCGTTTCACACAGTCATGTACCTGCTCCTTATTAGTGAATCCTCCGGCAATTATCTACTCACCGACTGCGGTGACTTTGAAGTACAAACAGACATGATTTGTGCAAATAAACTTTTACACTAACTAATTCCTCAAATGCATGGACTTGTTCTTAAAAGATGTATTATCTTCTGCTTGCCTTTTGATGAACCAAAAGAGGTTTCTGGAGAAGTGGATCTAGCTGCCATTTACCGTTCACGAAAGATAATTGATTATGTTTTAGCTGACCCATCGTCAGGCCATTAACGAGCTGTTCAGCAACATCACCTGGTCTACCGGAGAAGCCGAGGACCTGGCCGATGAGCAGATCATCAGTCACTGGCGACATCCGGCGACCAACATCTACGTCAACCTCGTCATCTTCATAATCATGACTGTGAGTTCCTGGAGCTCGTCTGGGCCCAGGTTACTGAGCTGTTTACTTCTCGATGAATTCACGGCAAATAGAAGGATTTCTGAACACTGTCTCAAAATGTGGGCAAAAAATATCACCTTTTTTATTGTCAAATTCTTTTGTAGTTTTCACTTGCAGGCAAAAATTAAGGATGATTTCAGTAGTGTTAACTTACTTCTGTATACCTAATGTTATCCTTCCATAAAGATCAACATACTGCCACTGTCTTGCATACACACTCTTTATTCAGTTCTTATCCTGTCTGCGGTTCAAGCTGCATAGAACCAAACAAATTTCACTATCAGAAAGATGCATCAGCATGGCGTAGACGTAAACAAACATAATGTAAACAAATATGCAACGTTTACGCTACAGCTACAGGAACAGCAACATTACGCTACAGATGGGGGAAGCTAGTAAACCCAGAGGAAACCAGCGACCTATGGAAAGTAACTGGCGAATCGTCGGATAAAATGCTGGTATCTGCCGAAATCCTAATCTGTATATACATATATATTAGACCAGGGAATTACTCTACCAATCGCGTACACTGACATGGTATCCCTACCTTTTTGGTGTGAATTTCAGTGATGAACATGAAATGTAACAACGACAACATTAGCAAATATGAAAGTCAAAATCAGGACAATACAATGGCTCAACTCACAAATTTCCTGGCAGCCTAAATCGTGTTGTGAAGGGTCTGTACTCTCTAATCTGCTACATTCCCCTACTATAGAACTGTACTGCCCTCACTTTCCAGTGGGCCTGATAGAAATCATGCCTGTCCTCACCCTGGTATCTCCCAAAAACCTACCCAAGGTTGGACATGAACAAAAAATCAGAAATGAACTTACAAGTGTGCCTACAAACCTTACACATAAGTTTGTTTATTATTATGTCGTAGAAGACAAAGCAGGTCACATGGACATGTACGGTTTTAAAGCTTTGAGGGATAAGCCAAGTACTGGTTGTGCCAATAGTACGTGACTGGGTAGGGCCTCGTGTCTTCAGTAAGGCACGGTAGGAAAGTATTACCATAAATGGATGTACATGTAAGCTAGCATTTTTTACCCACAATCAAACTCTTATTATTGACTCAATTCTCAAGTACAAAGTTTTATTTAAAGTTGTCGTCTATGCAGGTGACCCTAAGGGGAACTGGTTTTATTACATTTGTCCGCTTATTCAGGTATGTTATATATCTATCATGTTTGTCATTATGAATTCATTGTATATGCTTTCACTTTCAGTTTTGGATGGGTGCTATGTCCAACACTTTGCCAGTTCCCGCTGGAATATTTGTACCTGTCTTCACTGTAGGTAAGCACCGACATTGTTGTCAAGCAGTCAAAATTATATTTGAAGTCACATGGAACTTTAAGAAAGTGAAACAGCCCATGTCCAAATGGGAATCATGTTTTTATTGCATCCAAACATTCTTTTATATTCTGAACTTTGGGAGTTTGTTTGGTGATGAAGTTGTAAGCATTGTTTGAATTCTCTCCCCTGTCTCTGTTCTCATGTTTAGGAGCAGCATTTGGCCGCCTTGTCGGGGAAAGCATGGCTGCCTGGTTCCCCTCAGGAATCCGTAGCAGTGGAGTCATTCACCAGATAATGCCGGGGGGATATGCTGTGGTTGGTAAGTTCAGTCAGTATTTCTCAGAAAATACACTCTGTCCTGTTAGGAAATTGACATAATTGTATTTGACTTTAAATGTGCCAAATGCCAATTAAATAAATACATTTTTGTATAAATTAGAGAAGATTTTATCTGACATGTTTGAAAATTTTTTAAATTAGTTTTCATTAAAGCTAATTTTGAACGTCATGTTTTCTGTGTTCATTCTGTGTTCTTCACTTTCTTCCACCCTGTCAGCTTGGAACTCTTGTAGTTTACAACGTACCACTGTTTAGGGCATATATGCTCCTCATTTTTGTGAACCATTTATTGTGACATTTCCTTAACACATGGTTCTTGAGTATGGCGTTAGATACCAAGAGAGTACTTAGTTAAAGGGAAATATACCACAGTACCATATGGTTGTTGATGTTCCTGAATAGCCACGTGTGCAGTGTTACTACAAACTGATAATACAAAACATAGAAATTACAGGAAACATTTGCAAATCACAGTCAGTCATTTTCCTGTATAGTTGTACCTGAATGTGTCAGAACGTAGCCATGTCTGTAATAGAAATGCCATAAAAATGTGAGCTAGATAAGGAATTACATAAAGCATGTTTGGCATATTTATACTGCTGTCTATTGATGTGATTCTGATTCTAGTCAATTTAATCTAGTCTGAACATTTTGTGACTTTGAATCCTTTTTAAGCATAAGCATACATGTATATAGCTTTGTATATTTGCATCTTTTTGTGACATGAGAAAAGCCTGCTAAAGTGTCTTTGTTTGTCCCCCCAGGGGCTGCTGCTTTGTCAGGAAGTGTGACTAGGACCATCTCCACGTCGGTCATCGTGTTTGAGCTGACTGGTCAGATCAGCCATGTCCTCCCAGCTGTGGTATGTCTCTTCTGCATATAGATCTGCTTCATTTTTCCAGTTTTGTTCACGACGCCAGACATGACCGTAGACTGTTTGTAACATCACCTTGCGTCGTCATTTCAATGCAATATGTGCAAACCGCAGGTATGCGCATGATTTGCATACATTAGTAATGTTGTATGCCAGGTCTGCAACATGTGCCATATAAAATATTGGATACATACACAAACCTTCTGGATTTGCACACCTAATCTTCATATAAATTTCACCTTCGCTCGGTTTCCTCCCACCATAATTTTGGCCGCCATCGTAAAAGTGAAATATCCTTGAGTACAGTGTAAAACACCAATCAGATAAATTAAATTGCCTCTTAACTGTGTGCAAATTTTTTGAAAAAATATGCTTATTTCCTGTCAAAATGCCTCAGCACCCTGTCTTCAAAGACCACACCGAATGGTGTATAAAGCCTTTGCAGGTGTCTAGTTTAAGTCTAGTTTCCACCTTGTTTTTGTCACTAGAAGTTGTACATTGATTTGTCTTGCAGATAGCCGTGTTAATAGCTAACGGAATCGCCCACCAGTTACAGCCGTCTTTCTATGATAGCATCATCAAACTGAAGCGATTACCTTATCTGCCAGATATTGTGTCAGCCAAGTCCAGGTAGGTCAGGATTAATGGATTTATGTATTGGCTTTATGATTAAGACCATTCTCTGGAAAACAGTCAGCTGAAGTCAGCTTCATGAATACAGGTAATCTGGAGTCATTCACGGACGTGCACAGACCTGGGTCAAGCAAAAACCAAACTTATAAAACCCTAGCACAACAGTTGGTGTTTTAAATTGGGGACTTCTGAAAGTATAAAAGTAATGTTTGCAGGAACTGAAAACTATGTCCAGTGTCATGAGAAGACAGTTCGTGGTTGTTTCTGCAGTGAAAATACCTTAGGGTTACTGTTGGATCTAGTTCTGCCAAGGAGGTTTTGTCATCATTACCTGTGTACTGTGGCTATATCAACCAGTTAAGAACAAATTTTAGTGAAACCTGACTTACTATAACGGACGCAAAATTTTGACAGAGATGTCAGCCATGTGAAGTGATACATAGTGTCAAGGTGTTAAATTATGGATTAGGCTAACAAAGAACTCCTCAGTGCATGGTAACGGGTGACCTGACTGGGTTAAAGGGAGTTTCACAGCTGACAGAGAAAAAAAGTCTAGTTGAGCTGTGACAGATGTGGAGTATTAATTTGTGCAGCCATGGATGAAACGATGACTGATGGAGCTCCGCTACATTTCAGGACCAAGAGAAGATTACGAGACTTTTCAGAATGGCTGCGAACGGCTCACCGTTCGATATGTTCAAAGTGCTCAAAATCAAACGTGGCCACAAAAATGGCTTCGTCAGTAAAGCTAGCATTCGACGTTAAATGGGCAAAAGAGATGCCATCTAGATGAACTGCCAAGTACGTGGAGTTCAAAAAGGCTTTTCAGGATGGGCCGGGCAGTCTGAAGCGGTCGCTCAGTTTTATTTTCAATAATACCCAATGAGCGCAGCGCAGTTGACGGGCTGTATTTTGTGGTGACCTTCCCGGGGACATATCACCGTAACAGATTTGTCGGTCTCCACGCATCTGTGATCGCCTCGTTCGCGCCAAATGTCTTGGCCTGTATTGCAAATAACGTGGAAGTTAAAATGGCAAATTTACAACAACAACAACGCCGATGACAATAGAAACTAGTTTTATCCAAGAGCTTTTTCTGATAAGAATTTTCAAGTTAAGGTGAGTTCTCTACATACTGCTGAGATCGTTATGCTAGCTACATAGGTCTTTGAGGTCTGTCAGTGTCCCGCAGAGTAGTGATCAGTATGTGTTTTCATACGGTGACAGCAGAGATTAAATTCACCCCAGGAGGGATCAGCGGATTGGCTACCTCTAAAGGGCATCCATCTGCCTTAAGCAGCCACTCTCTGCCGCGACCAAAAAATTTTCCCTGTTAACCAACCTGTAATATACGAGTATCTGTCCAACATGTCCAGCGGCCAGTGTATTTTACCACCAAATTCTATATTAACCTATCCTACACAGCCGAGACTTTCAACAGTAATGATGATTGCTCCATTGGACATTCAAAGATTTCAAAATGGCTTCGGTAGTTTTTGTAGTGATTAAAAGTTATAACCTGCCACTTTGTGAAGACAACTGAAGTGTGAAGATTAGTGGACAATGGCACCGAAGGCTGTTGTTCTTTAGTCAGGCCCAGCTGGTTATAGTCCCGACACCCATGCACTGCTCTAGTGGATAAGCTCTGTGAAGACCCGAGCTATGAATGCCATAAACAGTGGGTAAACTCTGATATAATCTGAACACCTGTGGTTCCTCCCATGAATGGTTTGTTTGACAAATTATCTGGCTTGCTGGGCCATTATCTTTGCAGGCAGTTGGTGTTATGTCTTCATTTTGCTTGGCCAGAATATTGCCTGTAACGAACACATGGTGAAATTGATCTTCCTTCACGTGTACATTTTCTTGTGGTTGTTTCACCGGTAATGGCAAACATGATTGACTGAATTTTCATACAGCTCAGCAGTCTCCCATTTACAGTCCAAAACTTTGTTAGAATTTGTCATTTATACACTCATTTAGTCATTTAAATATAACTTAGGCCAAACTGGCACATGGCTTTCTAGGGCTGAACAGTAATGGGAAGAAAGTTCACCCATGATACGTGCCCTGACCTGAAACTACTTCTGTAGGCACCTGTTAAATGCGCGAGGCTTGTAGGCCTACCCCAAACTTGAAATTTTTGAGTGATTATTTTACTTCAATTGTTATATTTCTGTGAAATATATGTAGCAGAACACATTAGTGTTTTAACAATGATTGTAAATGGTTATTATGTACATGTGTAGATTTCCTGAAACTTAATTGAGTTGTGATTTGCCCTGGTCTTCACAACCTGTCTTACGTGGCCAGCTTTCATATGCGGCCACTTTTTACATCTCCCCTCACTGGTCGCAAACAACAGGTTTGACTGTATCCTCTCTTGTGGACCGATTTATTCAGTTTACATGGTAAACCACTAATGAGCATGTGGAAAACTGTTGCCTATATCAGTCATTTAACACTTGGCAAGATGCGGTGGTTTTGTCCAGGCTCTTCCTTCATCTATAAAACCTGGCTGCTGTGATATCAGTGAATATCCTTGAATATTCATAAAGGACCATATAATAAATAAAGAGTAATTAGCAATTTTGTCAAAACAAACCGTTATCAGTTTATAGATTTTAGTACATTCCTGTCCTGGGTTGGTATGCAGGAATGCATATCCTGATATTTTAGTATTGTTAAGAAGATTCACTCATTGCTCTGTGTTGTGTTCTACTTTTATTGTTAGGAGAGGTGTAACTTTAATCAGCAGTCTAGTCTTTGATGCCATCTTTAAAAAGAGAGGTTGGTGGGCACATCTGATGGGTGGGCACATCTAATGTGGATTACACTAATAGTTGACATGTTTTGTCTTTTTGCTTGTAGAGCCTGGAATGTTTATGTGGAGGACATTATGATCAAGGACTTGAAGTTTATCAGCTTTATGTCGACGTACGCAGATCTCCAGGAACTGCTCATGTCTTCTTTCTTCAGGTCCTACCCTCTGGTGGACTCCACAGGTGAGTGTCTTTCAGATTCTACCATATGGTGGACTCCACGGGTGAGCGTGATTCAGGTCTTACCCTCTGGTGGACTCTGTGGGTGAGTGTGATTCAGGTCCTGCCCTTTTGTGGACCACAGGTGAGTTTGAATCAGGTCCTACACTCTGGTGAACTCCACATGTGAGTGTGATTCAGGTCCTACCCTCTGGTGGACTCCAAGGGTGAGTGTGAATCAGGTCCTACACTCTGGGGGACTCCACGAGTGAGTGTGATTCAGACCCTGTCCTCTGGTGGACTCCATTAGGGAGTGTGATGCAGGTCCTGCCCCCTGGTGGATTCCGCAGGTGAGTGTGATTCTGGTCCTACACGCTGGTGGGCTCCACGGATGAGTGTGATTCAGGTCCTACGCTCTGGTGGACTCCATGGGTGAGCGTAATTCAGGCCCTACCGTCTGGTGGACTCCATGGGTGAGTGGGAATCAGGCCCTTCCCTCTGGTGGACTTTGCCATGGGTGAGTGGGAATCAGGCCCTTCCCTCTGGTGGACTTTGCAGGTGAGTGTCATTTCTGGTGGATTCCACGGGTGAGTGTCAATCAGGTCCTGCCACCTGGTGGACTCTGAGGAAAAGCGTGATTCAGGTCCTACCTTCTGGTGGACTCCATGGGTGAGTGTGATTCAGGTTCTATCCTCTGGTGGACTCCGAAGGGAAGTCTACGGGTGAGTCAGTGGATGTGCTCCTTTATAATATGGACAGAAGCCATGTTGGTTCGAAAGAATTTTTCTAGGGTCCTTATTTGATATTTTGAAAAAATTCTTGTCAAGCACGATGAGACTAAACTTATGAAAATAGCTGCACATGTACAAGAAAATATGACATCAGTCACGTCTGCTCTCGCGTTGATGCAAGCACACTGGCTTGCATCAACGTATTCCTCCACCGAACATTTTTGTTGTACTCTAGCAGCCAAAAAATTCCAGTGAAATGTATAATTATCTTTACAGATTCCATGATACTGCTGGGCTCTATCCAAAGATTTGAGTTAGAGAGACAGCTTATGCTTCATCTGAGCCATGAGCAGAAGGTGATTGTAGAGGAGCCCAGCCCAGACCCTGATCATGACGGAATAGACCACAGCAACGAGACAAGAGAGATAAGTGAATCTGAGGATGATCAGTCACTGACCCCGGAGGTCAGGAACATCAGCACCCCTGAAGACGTGACTGTGTCTTTACCAGCTTCATCCCCTACCCCTAAACCAGAAATCAAGGTAGAGCAGAGACCCATGGCCAGGTTCCAGGTACAAAAAGTAGATGAAGACAAAATACTGCAATTAGCAAAACAGCCAACAGCCACTGATAATGGAAATATGGTAAGTTGTCTTAGAGTTATCATTTCAGCTTTATTATTGTCTTGTGCATGAAGTACTATACAAAAAGCTTGTTGGCATATTTGGAGGGACATCACTTTGGTGTGACACTATAGTACATGTAGTTTGTTCGCTAAATATTGTTTTGTGTGCGAAGGAACAGGTTTGTTGTAAGTTAACCTTCCATAAATAACGATACTTTTCTATACATATATGTCCTGTAAGCTGTCTGTATTTGGAACCATATTTTTAGAACCATGTCTGAGCGGTGAATGTGATTGTTACTGACAGCCTCTTCCGTACATGTATGTATATATACCCACACACACACACACACACCCACACACTATAGTGTAGCAGTTACAAGCAGAGGGCAGAGTGTAGATGCTTGAATCTACAGACATTGTGGACTAAGTATGGAGTTTCAGTCCAGCTCTGGATTGTGTAGAGGTTTGTCAGGTATGTTTGGAGGTCTGTATGGTTTCTCCTAAACACATTTCTTCCACCTGTAAACCTGAAATGTTTTTAGAAAATTGTTTGATCTGGGTTTGTTATTGTAGATGTGAAGCTTAATCTTGGAATTTGAGTGAAATGATACAAAACTAAATGTGTTTCTTTTCCACATCCTTACAGACATCAGGGGATGAAATATCAGATTATGAAAGTACATACACTGGGAGTTTGAGACTACCAAAGAAAAAACTGAAGTCAATCCTAAAGAAATCCCCCAGATCGACGCCAAGATCTTCTCCCACACCAGACAGGAAAGGTCAGGCTGAAGCTATCTCCTTTGTATGAAAATGTTATTACATTTTTGAACACACAGGTTAGGAGTTATGACAAAAGAGGGAAGTGACGTCTCCGTTTTACGGCACAGTAGGTCACATGCCTATCCTTTAACAAGGAAATTGATGTGTTCAGAAGAATCTACTGCCAGAATTTTGGGGGTTTTTTTTGCCAAAAATGATATCCAGCATCACTGGAAAACAAATTTCGGTAGTTTTATTTCATTGTTTTTGTTAAATGTTCAGTATTGTATACACATGTACCAGCCCGATTGGTCTTACCATGCCACAAGGCGTCAATGTCGTGTCACAAAGAGACATTGCTCTGTTGTGGTAACATCACATCTCGAAAGCTGTGTGTTGGTATGATATAACAGTGGGCATGGAAGTTAATTGGGCAGTGATCTGACTGACACAACTACTTCCTCCAGAGGGATAATTTTGTGTGTTTTGCAAGTTCTGATATTGGCAAACTGAACATGTACTGTCAATGACTTTAAATTTTGTCCGAAAAAAGTGCACCTTTAGAGACAAGTAAATGTCAGAATATTATTGCTGGTGATGAAATTTTTGCCAGTAGGGTATTGTCCATCCTTCCAAACAAACCTCAAAACAACATTCTAAATTCAACACAAATCTCAGAATTTGGTAAAGTAAGCAACTTAAATCATGGCCCAAATTTTAGGTCATTTAGGGTAATTGCTGCATAAATTTATATATTTACAGATTGCTGCATGCTTTACTTTGGATATATATAAGAGTATAAAAGGAGAAATGACATTCACTCATTTACCATAATGATTGTAATGCACCTCAGAGCATATGTAAGTAATTGCTTTTTGCCAGGTTTTAATCATTGACTAGGATTGAACTTCATGTTGGTGATATTCTGTCTCAGATTTAGCTAACCTGTACAAGAGCCTCGCCGACCAAAGCAGACCCAGTATTGTAGAAGATGTACCATACTACATCCAGGTATGACACAAATGTTCCGCGCTTTTTGGGGTGGTGTCATATATGAATGTACATGCCATGTGTAACTGGAATTGGGTTTATACCGCTTGTGATTAGCTGTATGTGCGTTTAAATTATTGTAATACTGTAAAGCTATGAATTTCTCATACACAATTGTGGTTAATTCATAAAATGTGCAGGCAGTTTAAATGAAGTTCCATTTTCATAGTGATTGTGAAAGTCTTATGTGACAAGGTCTGCCAGTAACCAACAGATGGCCATGGGTTTCCTCCCACCAAAATGCTTTCCTCCATCGTATATGTGAAATATTCTTCAGCAAGATGTAAACCACCAATCAAATAAATATTAGGGCTTCAATTATTTAAGGGGCATAACTGTGTCTTGTGGGGAAGGCCTAGCCTAGAGCAGTTGGGATTATGACTGTGGTTTCCATTGTGCAAGACTGATGCGGAATGGATTTTGTATTTACCTAAGTTACAGCTTAAGATTGATAGTATATTGAAATGACATTCAAGTAATTTTACTTAAAGCCATGCTGCTCATATTCCATCACACAACAATGTGAGTGTGACTCAGGTAAAACAACTACGTGCAGTATGTACATAAACTGGCCAAACACTTTTCACTCTTATTACACTTGCTCTTTGCCATTTCCTATTTTCCAGGGTAATAATGATGCCATTTGTAAGAAGCATGTCAAGTTGGTATGTACACTGCTCTTGTATTTGTTTTGTTCATTGATATCCTTATGAACCACCATTTGAGATGATAACAGTGAGAAAAATCTCATTTTGAAACCTTCGGCTGACCATATTAAACAGAATATACTTTGCCTTTACATATCAATTCATCTTCTAATGGCGCATGTTTCTGAGGTCTGATATATTTTAAGTCTAGTAAGATTATTGTTTTTCTTGCTGTTATTAAACCACCCAATTGTGAGTAAATGTAATACATCAGTGTATATGTTGGGTTTTTCCAGCCTCCAGAAACTGTGAAAGTGAAAACCCTTCTTCCTCATGAGGTAAGGCATTTGGTCATGTGCATGGTGTGGTACTGGGAAAGTGAAAACCTTCTTTCTCAAGGTTCAAGGCATTTAGTCATGTGCATGGTGTCGCACTGTGAAAGTGAAAACCCTTCCTCCTCATGAGGTCAGGCATTTGGTCATGTGCATGATGTACTGTGAAAGTGAAAACCCTTTTTCCTCATGAGGCAAGGCATTTTGGTCATGTGCATGGTGTGGTACTGTGAAAGTGAAAACCCTTTTTCCTCATGAGGCAAGGCATTTGGTCATGTGCATGGTGTGGTACTGTGAAAGTGAAAACCCTTCTTCCTCATGAGGTCAGGCATTTGGTCATGTGCGTGGTGTGGTACTGTGAAAGTGAAAACCCTTCTTCCTCATGAGGTCAGGCATTTGGTCATGTGCGTGGTGTGGTACTAGTTTATAACAAGAGTACACCCTTGCAGGGCACAGAGTTTAACGCATGCAAAAAATTGTTTAAAAACAAGTTTGATTCATATATATATATATATATATATAGGCCTGATACTGAAATGTACCTAGTCATTATTTATCATATTACTCAAAATCTTCCACTTGCATACCTGTACATTATGTATATGGTACTAATTTTAGGTGCAAATCATAGATCAAAACAACTGCTATTAAATCAAGAGTGTTTGTCATAATCACTCTGGTTTCCTGAGATGAACAGCTATTACGGTGTGATTGCTTTCTTTTTGATGTTTCTGACTTGGTCCAAATCAATTGATGAAAAAACTCTTGCAGTTTGCATTATAGGCCCTAGGGTCCAGTAATGATGGTTTGTTTAAAACTTTTGGGTTTTTATAAGTGAAAAATTACTGTTTTATAAGTGTTTTTAAGGTGACAAAAATGTTTTCAGCAAGAGGCATGGGAAGAAGAACAATTGAAACAGAGGATTAACTTTGATGGCTGTCAAATTGACCCCGCCCCATTCCAGTTAGTGGAGAGGACGTCTCTACATAAGGTGAAGCTGACAAGCAAAATGCCTGAAAGTTTTGGTGATCTCATTGTGATAATCTCCATGTTAGGGAACTTTTTATGTAATTCAGTTTTGTCAGAATGCACTTCAATTCCATGGAATGGGAGAGTTTGTAAAAGCCTATTAAGCTAAAGAATGTTTGTCAGGTAGTATTTAAGAATTCAGAATTAAGATTTAGTCACTATTAACAATAATGAAATTCACTTGGCCACTACTATTTTTTATCCTCTAGATGATTGTTAAACTTCTGTTTTCATCCCTTTGTTTTCATTCCTTTTCTCACTTGCAGGTCCATTCGTTGTTCTCCTTGCTGGGTTTGAATCATGCCTATGTGACTAATACTGGCAAGCTAGTGGGTGTGGTCGCCCTGAAAGAAGTAAGTGCAGTATTCCAGTGTCTGGTTATCTCCCTTGTAATACAAGTCACATGACACCTAAACCATAGTACCAGTCTCACTTTAATACACAAGAAATTGGATGCAAGTCTGAAGGTATTAAATTCAAGGCTTTAATCTTGAGACTCTTTTGAACAACCTTGTCAAGGGTAATTCGTCCTTTGTTTGTAAGCTTAGGCTGGTTTGAAAATTTGCATTTTGGAAAATTTGGATATGGTTAGTAAAAATGCTAGAGGAGTTACTTTGGATGAAAATTGTAGAATTATCTACAAAGATTAAATGATGACTTGTTTGGGTATTTTTTTCACATGGTTTTCTGAAGCCTGTAACACCTAAAGCTGACTACTATTTTGTAAGTGAAATACTGTACACTGGCAGTGGTAAACCACCGTGAAAAAAATAAATAACTGTTGTTGTTGTTTTGTGCAGTTGCGACATGCTATCCAAGGACGATTGGAGGAGCAGGAAAATTCGAAAAAGAGTGGAAAGAATATGGACGATGATGATATAGAGCTGCATGACCCTGCTCAGTTACAAGTGGTCACACCGACGGACGGACATACAGACACATCCATGATCATAGAGTCCGATACGGCCAAAATCTCATGACATTCATTCCTAGGTGCAGATCAGTTTTGCTGGTCACATTTTCGTTTGTTTTCGAACTGCCTTTATTTCAGTTTACTTGTGTGATTTGCATAATGGTACTATAACCCTGTACCTCCCTCCCCTGCCCAGTGGCTTTCTTGTTTATTTGAAGTATTAGGTAAGGCTTTAAGTGATTATAAATTGACACACAGCCCAAGTTATTTATGCACATGGTATGAACGGCTGTTGACAAGTATGTCCCAGTACACACACAGCATATATTTCAGTGTCTGAGAAAGCTTGTTAAAATGTTGATTTATTTTGGTGCACTGGACATTGCTTTAATCCTTTGTTAGGATGCATATTCATCTATGCATATGCATGTGGTATTGATGGAGTCCATTTAAGAATCCTGGCTTCTTCTGTACCAAGTCATCCTACATTATCTAGGATACATCAATTATATATGATATAATCTACAAGTACACGAATAGCAGCAGATTTTCTGATGTGTCTTACACTCTGGGAATTTTAAAAACCTGTCTAAACATCTTGAAATTGTTTTCAGAGCTTCGTGGTTTTTTAATGTATTTTGGAATTTTAAAATTTTGAAATTTGTGCAAAATAATGAAGCAGGTTTTGGAAAGCAGCTAACCCCCGTTTTGTTGGCTGAAATGATTTTGTTTTATGTCACTTAAAAATTGAATCCAGCAGCAATTTGCAGTCATACATATTTTACCAGTTTCATGCATCACATTGTGTCTAATTGCATTTTAGTGCTGTTTATATGTCCATTGTTATACAAGCCTTGCTTATGTTCATCAGTAACTTACAGCTTTGTCCATTCTCACCTCATAGTTTACACATGTTGATTAGCTGTGTATATATTTGGTTGAGAGGCAGATGTTACACAGAGCTAATGACGGCTCAAGTTTGACCAAACACTGCCTAGCCAGGTTTCATTTTTGTATAAAGCTTATTAATTCTGACAACGCTATTCTCAGTGGGTATATTTTTTCCAGTTGAAGAAATCAGGTAAAATTGTCAGGTGAATTCTACATCTAATATTCATTCCTAATTCTCCCTTGTTAAAATAACCTGCAGTTTTTACATGTATCTTTACAGCTCAGTTTCACTTCACGGAAAAACAAAAGATAGCAAAGCAGCTATTAAATTCAAGCATTTTTTGAGCATGCAGTAAACATTGTGTGCAGAAAGAGAAATAATTCTGATTAAACTTACGGGATCAGTTCGATTCACTAGTGTGTCATTCTAATCTAGTAGTAACTGGTACTAAGTATTAGAGAAGTACTAAGTTTAGAGAAAGCTCTCCATTTAATGTTCCAAAACATTTTTCTTGTCAAAATAACTTTTTCAACACCATAAATATTACTATGTGCATTTTATGAGCATCCAACATGATACACGTACCATGTAAATAGAATGCATTGCACTAACGTGTCTCGCAAGTAAAAAGCACATTCATGTAGAGCATCAGGGAAGAGTAACCTCTGGCTTCCAGGCTCGACCAAAGGAATATTACCTAAAATTAATGGCATTTTCTGGGTTTTACAGCGTAGAGATATTTACATGAACTAGGTCAACACAAATTGGGGGAGTTGAAAGGATTTTGTTCAAGATTGAAGAGCATGGAATAGTACAAGACTGCCTATTTGCTAAGTGTCCAGCGAAACAATTTCCTGGATACTCTTTTATTACAGGACATACATATAGCATTTGGCACATAATGTGACCATTCTCAATGTCATGATAGATCAGAGCATTTACATTTGTAGCTTCAACATATTTTCTAGAACAGCTAAATCTTTAAATGTCGTAGTTCATTCATTTTTTTTTTTTTCATCACATCAAGTATTTAGAATTTGTTTTCAAAAATAAATCCAATCACTGATGTAGAATGATAAGGGTGCTTATTGTTAGTCTGCACTTCCATGACCAGGAATACTGTGCGTTAGATCAGGTCTCTGATTGTTACATTTGTGTAGTAAGAAAGTAATGAATCATTCCCAGTGCTAGGTTAACCGTGCCTTATGTGCAGGTAACTGACACAGTGACTGGTACAGGCGGTATAATGTAGCCAAATTTGTCCTACCTTTGTAATGCTATGAGTGCAAGGTTATGTGTACCTATGGCGAGTGAAAGATTGCATATACATGTACCTCATGTGGTGAGTGATCACTTACATATACTTAACATTCCAAGTGCAAGGTCACACGTACCCAAAACTATGAGTGTAAGATCAGGTGTGCATAAACCTGAAGATAACATGGTAAGGTTATGCATACCTAATTCTACTGGTGAATGATTACACATACCTGATGAAAGTCATGTGTTGTCATGTAGCGATGGCATGCTTAGATACATGTATCGTATCACACAAAGTGGCTACAAGGCTGGACACTCTAGGCTGAAAAAGGGGAAAAGTTGGTATTTGTAAAAAAAATTTTTCTCATTATGTAAACTGGTTTCAGATGTTACCATGGCTACATTGTGATGAAATGCTATATCATACATACAGATAACAATCAAATAAGCAAAACTTACGGAGGCATTTGTTCATTGCAAACCTAACTGACATACCATAGTCACACTGAATGTGTAGTTATCGCAGATATCATTGTACTTTCTCAGTGCACATATCCCCACCGTTAGGAATATCTCATCTGTTTTAATCAAAGGGACTGAACTCTTGTGGTGACGTGCAGCCCATGTGTCACTCTCTTAGTGCTTTATGCCAGTGCTGTCACGAGACAAGGGACACAAGCAGGCTTTTAAGTAGCTCCAGCGGGCTTACCCATAGATTATTGCCTCTACAGATAATCAGCATTATGCAACAGAATTGTTTCAGATGTCTGTGTGAACTATTATTGGCAGCATTGATGTAAAGTGAACATATGCATGCGTTATGTCATACATGTACTGCTGTAATGTGAACAAGGGGAGACAACTTCTGTATGGTCTTCACCAGATATGTTACACATTCATACTGCTGGAAGATTGGTTATAATGGGGTAGGGCTAAGTACCTTTTCCCATGCGATGGCAACTTGTGTCCAAGCTGATATAACAGCTGCAGTGAATGAGTTCTATGTCACCAGCTTGCTCACAAAATGCCATCGCAATCTTAAGGCATATAGGATCACATATGGACCCAAACTACATTACAAAGGAAAGTATAGCCATTTTACAAGCTACATTTTCTCTCCACTTGACCAGCTATTGGATTCCTCTATTTGTAGCTAAATAAAATGCTCATAAGAATTAACAACATTGATATTTGTGAATCTAAATATATTTTCAGAGGTTGTCTTTCAATGTTTTTTTAAGTGTGTAACCTTTGCAACTTTCTATAATAATAAGATCCTGTGATATCACTCCTGAAATCATGTTTGTTGATTTTGAAATTTGTACCTATCTGTATATTACCTTTCAATCTATTGTAATTTCCAGGTGTATATAATCTCATGGTGACTGGCATACACACACACACAAACACACACACGCACATATATATATATATATATATTCATTTGATCATGTACTTTTTGTAAACATATCTGTGTTCATGAGAATCTATTTTTGTAGCATGTTTGGTGACCATTATTATAATTCTGTGTATGGAGTGTAGTTCTAGCCTAAATCGTGTGATGGACATGTTATGATTCTAAGTTTTATTTTTGGGTGAAAGATAAAGACATGAGAATATTGACAGGTATTATACATTGTATTGTAGAAAGTGAATATTTTAAGTGTGACTTCATTTTTAGTGCATTTCATTGAGTTGATGTTTGTGAAACACCAGTACATGTAATAAATTGAAATGATCATTCCATGGCATCCAGTTATTTTAGACAAAGTATATATATGTATATATATTAAATTATGCAACTCAGTAAGATGCATAGGAGTTCAGAAGCAAAAGCATATCTAGAGGTACTTTGTAGTGCTTGATCAGGTGTGATTTTAGTTGATCCTGCATGGTATAGAATGAAGGTGGCCTTTCACATTTGTCGTGGGTAACCCCATCCAGACCATGATCATATAGTGTTCATGATAAGTGTCAGTGTTGGCCTTTGTCAGTTACTGGTGACTAATGCAGTTGGTGCAGGTGGGCCCAAAACTTTGTAACTGAGCCATGGCATATTGTGAGCATGTAAGGGCGAGACAGTTCAGTGACATACCTGAAGTAAACACCTGTTTTAGGAAATCCTGATTTAAGCAGATATTTTCACACGGCTGCTTTATGGTGTGCTCCACTAAACTGCCATGGGTTCTTTCAAGCTTGTCAAACATTTAACAAACTACTAGGGTTTATTTAAGTAAGCCATCAACAAACCTGAAAACTGAAAATTGACATTCTTGTACCTATAAAGCTAAGGCCTGTTTTTCTGTTCCCACAACACACAAAAGGTGATATTGAAGTAACCTGAAAGCGTATTGTTTAGATTCACACTAACAGTTCAACGTGCAGACAAGACAATCTCTTTGTGTCCTCATAGAGTAAATATCATTAGCTATTTAAATTTTTCACTGAAGTTCAAGAAATCATTTTATAAAATCCAGCACAGATTTACAAAGTAAATAGCATAGCCACATTTTGTTCACTCAGCAGGAATATGCTTTGCTGCAGATCTCATTCTAGTTCAGTTAAGTTAATGTTGATGTCTTTTTTCAACAGTTTGATGGTGAATATCAAAACCTGTTGAAAATGGACCTAAACATTTAATTTAATTGAACTAATCTCACTCCAGTGATTGGATAGTTATATAACGATATTCAGCTATATTCATCATCTCTGACAGAGCCTTATCATATCCTCAGAATTTAGATAAATGGTTTTCAAGGGAGTCAGATGTTTCAAATGGTTTTTGTTCAAAGTTTTATTGACATGCTTAGTAATTCTTTATAAATCCATCTCATCCAATTTCTGTAATAATTCCATAAATCTTTATTATATCTGGATGTCTAGGTTGAAATAGAAGGTGCTTTATATTTCTTTACCACCCATGTAACTTGTGAATGTACATATTAATCCTACAGCATCTGGTGTCATTTACAGGTGTGATTATAGCTCTGTTGGACTGTGATAACATGTACGATCACAGTCCTGTCGTCTTCGATAAGCCTACCTGAAACACCTCTGTACTTCCCGTGCTGTCCTTAACACATCGAGTTTGGGGCCGATGAAAAGTGTTCATCCATACTCGTGGACGCCTTAGCTGTCACTTCCAGGTAGGTGTTCCCATGTGTCACCACTGGTAAATACACACGAGCGCAAACTGGTTGAAGCTTAGACATATTTCAAATCTAACCGCCATGTTTGAAATGCATACTCCTCACAGTATGGAGAACTATGAATACAAGGGAGACAACCAACAGGTAATTTTCTGGTCCAGCTTTGCATGACTGATACCACAAGCATGTTTTGTACGGAAATCTCTTTATTGATGAATGTTTATAGATTCGAGCCCATTCAATAACTCGAGGTCATTACTCGTGAGACTGATCCCAAAAGAATTAGCCCATTTATCGCACCAAAAGTCAGTCTTGTCAAGTAGTAGCAGTGGTATCTTTCGTGATAGCATAGCCCCGGCAGTGTGAGGAGTATGCATTCAAACATGGCGGTTGGACCTAAAATTTGCCCAAATTACTACCAGTTTTACGTTCGTGTCGATTTGCCACTAGTGACACATGAGGACACCTACCTCGAATGGATAGCTAATCCAGGGGTCATGAGTATGGACAAGCACTTTTTATCGGCCCCAGGCTCGATGTGTTGAGAACAGCACGGGAAGTACAGAGGTGTTTCAGGTAAGCTTATGCAAGACGACAGGGCTGTGATCGTATGCTTTTTCACAGCCCTGCGGAGCTAGTGTGGTTATAAATATGAATGTACGATTTACATTGCTCTTCATTATGGTCCATATGCGGAGAAACTATAAATATATGTTGAAAACGCTTTTCTGTGTTCGCATTTGGTTTGTTGCTAGGCCTGTGTTTAAAGAACTTACGGTGTTTCTTGTTTGCATGATTAGTTTGGTTTACACATATCCCCCTCGGGCTGTGTGGTTTTCCACCTCATATATTAACAGCTGACAACTATTACGTTCGGAAAATTCTTATGTTGTTTAAAAACAGTAGAGCAAACTAATATATTCCAGAGATGCACAGTAGGCCAGTCGCATGGTTGCATATTATAGACATGTACATGATTGAGTTAAAATCTCGCACAGCAAACATCCGGGCTTTAGCGGTTTTACTCTCGCAGACACGCGGTGAAAACATTGTGAAAATAACATGGAAGGTAATAGGGAACTCTGCTTCGCGGTCTGAGAAGTCCATAACTAGGTTTAATTAACGTTCATAATTGATCTGTGCTATGCAGATTGTTCGGCAGTAAAACATACTGTAATTTCTGGTTTTATAAGTTCTCAGAATATTGTCCAGTGTTGCTCATTTTCTTGTCTCTTCCTATGTTATTTTTCACCGCATCGTCTGCTGACCATTTTCGCAAGCGAGTTAAGTGCCTGATGTCCGCAGTCTCCAATAAGATCAAAACAGTGTCAATTCGTAGTTTCTAGCATCCAGGTACTTCGCAATGAGGGAAGGTAATGTGAGAAGATAACATTGGACTAGATAGGCAAAAAGCTGATATTTGCCGATTTCTGAAGTTTAATGAACTGCAGGTCTCTGAAACGGTCATCTTTGAAGACTAGACCGATTCCGATTAATTTTCTAGAAAATAGTTCTTGTCTAGAAGCTTTATTTTTCATTTTTTATGCCAAAACCCAATTCACGGCCTATCTCGCCAGGGTTAAATGTCGTTTGGTGTCGCCGCGCCTGCTGTAGTCACATGACCAAAGGGAGTGCTGTTGATTGGCTCAGAGCTACTATGACATCACTGCAAAACTAGGAATTGCATTTGGAAGATTAGACAGATGAATAATTTAATGCAACGGAATTATACATGAATTTTCCAGTGGTGAACAAAATCATTAGTTTGAATCACCAAACAGTCAATACAGGTACTGCAGACCATCGTCCACAAAGTCGGCTATTAGTAAGGTGCGCGTGGAGATTCACTGCTGTCCCGGTACATGGAGAATGTGTGATGTGTGGCGCATGCGTTCAGCTGCTTCAACCGTAAACAACTCTGCAGAAGAGGCGTTGTCAAGGGCTCTGTGTTTCGAAGAATTCTAGCATTTTGGAAGAAATCATGTTTTATTATTTCTGGGGCCACTGTGTATACCATCTTATGCAATCGTTCCATCCGAATAACAGGAAGATGATGTAAGTTTTATCCTGTCTTCCATGCTGTGTGGCATCAGTTAATGGTTTGCCGGATGTGCAGTTTTCGTGACTGATGCCAAGTTTGTATCCTTTATGAGTGAGAAAATTGATTGGTGCGATTACAAGGTTATGGCGACGTGTGTGAAAATCAAGTAGAAAACGGTACGGCCCAATGACTGGATGAAAAACTCGGATGGGTACAAAAACCGGATGAGAGTGTACAGAAGCAACTATAAATACCGATTGCAGGGAAAGTATTGCACGTGGCGTAGTAAACTCTACAGATTCGGAAAGAAGACATTCTTAGTTATCACTCTATGCTAAATTGGTGCTAACAAACATTGATTTTTGTGCATTTACCTTGACCGCACTAGAGTTCATGTGCAAGTCGACAACGCTCTTCGAAACAGGGGAGATAATCGACCCTTGATCAACGGGAAAGTGTAATCAATTAGAAACATGTATTTACTGCGCATTTATTTTCCTTCGCCTACTTTGATCTGCATTTATTTTTAATATTTATAAGAAAATAATCACCTCAACTTCAAAAATTTAAAATGCAAGAAAAGTAATTTTCACCACTTCTGCCCCTTTTGTTATTTTACTTGGTTGACCTTTCTTTTCTTTTTCATGTTTCTTTTTTTGTATAAATATGTGGGTTGATAAGAGTTCCTGATTAAATTTAATTTTTATTCATCGGCTACATACATGTTTATACTGCCCACTTTTCATTCACATATTTTGATGTGCATTTATTTTTAATATTTAATATTTATAACTAAGTAATCACCTTGAATGTCTTCCATTAAAGAGAAATTAAAATCAGGGGAAAATAATTTTCATCACTTTTTCCCTTTTGTTTTTGAACATTCAATTTTTTTTCTCTTTTTTTTCTCCTTTTTTTTCAATAATAAGTGGATTGGTAATAGTTCATCCGTAAATTTACTTTACTTTACTTTATTTTAATCAATTACATACATGCGTTTATCATCCAGCATATCTTTTCATTCCCATACTTTGATTTGCATTTATCTTAAATGTGAGTTGTTGAAATTTCATGTTAAAATTTATGAAATATTCTCTGTAGATCGTAAGATGTGTTTGCATATTTTTTGTTTAACAGTTAAGCTGATGGTGTATTTAATTTACTGAGCATGATACCATTTCCTTACTGATTCATCATTATTTACATTCCATATTTACTCTGCATCTTGTTTTGTACATGTATTAGTGTATGTACATATTTATATATTTGTGTGTATATAATATCAATCCTTCAATTTTCTACATGACCATTCCTCTGAAGAACACTCATACTCATTCTTGCCTGGATCACAGGATGTTGTTGATTTTCAAGTATCCAAAAAAAAAAATGTGCAAATTTGGCAATGATGATGTAGCAAATCTGTGAACATCTGTGAAAGGTCTAGACAGTAAATCATCTGTAAAATGAATGTTTTGTGGGCATGTAATAAGTACCGATAATCGCTAAACTTCGACCTAAATTCATATTTAATTTTAATCACACAATATAAAATGCTAAACTAATACATGCAATTGACATTATTGCCTATGATTTATTGACAGATTGATCCAAACATCAGAGTATATTTTTAAAAATTATTATGGCCAAAATTAGAGCAAGGAAGAATAGATTACCAGTGTTTATTTCGAATCCAATTGAAATCCTGTTTATGAAGTTTAACATCCTTAATTTATCAGCTTACGTATAGCAGGCTTTATTTTCACTAGACAAGTAGGCAGTACTGACAGGTATAAATATACATATACATCTACATTAATTATCGGGATTAATATATTGACTTGTGCTTGATCATGTGTGTCCTTCGTGCAATATATCTCAAGACTGATTCTGAATTGATCTCTGCATGGACTGTCAAAAGTAGGGCCTGGTACATACATAAATACTTATAAAATAAGGAAATACGAAAACTATATATCAGCTCCTTTGATAATCATACAGGGGCCTCTGTGGCTCAGTTGGTTAGTGCGCTTGCACAACGTATTGACCCAGGAGCCTCTCACCAATGCGGTTGCTATGTGTTCAAGTCCAGCTCATACTGGCTTCCTGTCTGGCCGTATGTGGGATAGTCCGCCAACAATCTGGATGGTCGTAGGTTTCCCCCCGGGCTCTGCCCATTTCCTCCCATCATAATCACCATGGTATAAAGTGAAATATTTTTGAGTATGGTATCAAACACCAATCATAAAAAATAAATTAATAAAGTTCATTCATTTTATAGCTTTCTTTGAAAGTAATACTAATACAAAATTTATAGCGGAACAAATAGAATAAAAACACAAGCAGGTAAATGGACAAATGCAAAACGTCATGCATGTCATTAATCAGATAAATAAATGATAAAATATTATATCATAATATGCAGCTTTTACTGAGTCTTGAAAGGGACCTGACAGTTTTCTATTTTTTAGATGTGCGCTTTTTTTTTGTGATGGGAGAGATGGGGCAAAGGCTGTGAGTTTGTCTTTTTTTAAGGAGCTGCAAAAAAAAACATCCCATGTAAAGAGATCGTGTTGGAGTTATTCTTTTCTTTTTTTTTTAAATGGAAGAAAAAATACTCTCTGAAAAAGACCTCGGGCCCCAAGATAATAAGCCAAACAGATTACAGTTTGCTTTATGGTTTTGTTGAAGCCATCCTGTAGTTGACACTATCATTGTTTGAATATGTTGTACCCCAACATAACATTGCAAGCCCCAGGATAACCAGCCAGGCATTTTGATGCAGGTAGTTGTAATCCACTTGGCTGATCATCTCGAGGCCCAGGATCTTTTGCTGGGATTATTACTCTTTTTCTTTGTCTGCTTAAAAAACAAGAAGAACTCAAACTCGATCTCTGTTTCAGGGATGTTTTTTTGTGCGCTTGTTTAAAAAAACGAAAAAAACACTGCAAAAGTGGAGATAAATGTACAGTTAAAAAAGAAAGCAGAAAACCAGCACATCCCTTTTACAGCATATGATTTTGTTTGGATGAAATAATTTTTAAAATCTACACAGAGTTTGATACTGATATACAAGTCAATAACCATGCAATAAACTCCTCTATATGTATACATGGTGTATACAGAGGAGTGTTCAGATAATGTCCAGCACTGTCAAGTATGCAGTATCTTCTATTAATTTTTTTGACATATAAATAGGAATTTTTGTTTTGATTTTCTAATTAGGATATTTTGCAAAGCTGACCTAGACAAAACTAATTGCAATGTGTAAATACCTAAAGCAAACCAAACATTAATAAACATACCAACTCAAGAAAACCAAAACTTTGCAAGCTGTTATGAGTTTTTAGCCGCACATTGTAAGCAGATTTGATTTTGTATGACATAAAATATACCAAGTTTCATATAAAATTTACAAAATCACACAGCATTGCATTGCCATAAAGTGATAAAAAATGGATCAAACTTAAGTTTTAAATAATAATGTGAGCTGCATATATATCTGATATATCTCATTGGATTCCCGTTTTTATCAGTAATGGCAATTTCAGTCATTTACACATCCCCATTTTTTTTTCAACTGAAATATTTTTTTTTTACCAACACAGTATCTGGTAAAAATGAAATACATGTATATTTAAACATTAATTACATAAACCGGTATTATTAAGGTAGCTGTAAAAATTAACCAAGAGCACACACATATTACTAAATTAAAGTTGGTACCAACCCATGTATTTATCAGAACAAATGCTTTTTTTTTAAATTTTAAAATGAAGAAGTTTGATATGATTATTAATTAAAAAGAAGAAATGTAATAGGTTGCTGCACAGTTAGGGCATGGGTTGGTTATCTCTCCGGTTGTTGCCAAAGCAGTTTTCGCTTCAAGCTACCTTTGACGAACTCTTGTCCGGGCAAGATAAGTACTTCAAAATCAATGTTTATTAACACAAATTTAGTATGTATCGACAGCTAAGAATCTCTTCTTTCATAATCCGTTGAGTTTACTTCGATGTATGTGATAGTTTTCCTGCAGTTGGCATTTATCACTGCCTTGGTACTCTCTCATCCGGTTTTTCTTCCCATGTGGGTTTGTCCTCCGGCCATAGCATAAAAAACTGCTTTTTATGTAAACTTAATTCTACATCATGCTAGTTGAGACCATGAAATCTGCAAATTGATCATTGGAAAGAAGTTGGAACATAAAATGAACTATAGATTGGCATTGTCATTTTCAAAATGAAAACATTGATTCATTGTTCTTAAATACAAAATTAACCTTCCTATGTGAAAACTGTGGTCATAACTGTTTGGACTACGTACAAGTTTGTATGTATTCAGTCTTAGACAAGTTGATCAGATCATAGACTATATAACTATAGTTATACTTAGTGATAGCATATATACTAATACCAAATACACCTTTTTACTTTACAATACTAATAATACGCCCAGAAACATCCAGAAGGTTGATGACAGCTTTCTTCTGTTTTCTTATCATGCAAAGAATTTCTGACCACACTGCAGTGACTGATTGGTCAATACAAATTGACTGATTGGTCAATACAAATACCTCAATCCCTTTCCTTGTTCATACTGAAGTGGGATCATAATTAAGGCCTAATTATTGGTAAAACATCAGCAAAGTTACAGGCCTGAAGTAATATGATGATAATGTTTTCCTGAACATTGAGCATCTCATACATTGGCATGGTACACGTTCATGTCAGTCAATGCATTGTCCAGCTTCTTTATACACTGTATATGCATGCATTCTGCTGTTCAGAATAAATGTCTGTAATGATTGTCTGAGTGTACTGGTGATCATTTCATTTTCAGAAGGATTCTGATATGGATCGCAACAGGCCTTCTTCTTGTACCCCAGTTCTATGCCTTTGTTAAACCAGAGTCGACCAGATACTGTGATCAGCCACTTTATGCAATGTTAGTTGTATCTATAGTGCTTACATTTGCAATGTTTGGTAAGTTGAAATCCTGTGTAAGGAGCACATCCTGTCAGGTTTATTTGGTCTATTGTACCTTGCTGAGTCGACCTCTAAAATATTTGGTGAATTGTTCAGATCAAAAAGTTAAAAGTTGTCAAGTGACATTTTATGCATAGTTGATTGGAAAAGGTAAAGCACAGAAAATAGCAATAATATGTATGTTTTTGAACATTAAAGTTAAATTAGCATTGATACCGACTCTACCGACTTAAAAATAATAGTACCATTCAGTGATATCACCATGTTACCAGACAAGCAATCACCAATAACCATAGCTGGTATCATTATTCAAGTATGCTTAGTTACCAACTTTCCATGGGTTACTTGATATGGCTGAGATATTACCAATGTGGCATCAAGCCAAGATCATTCATTCATTCCATGGGTTACAAGATTGGCCTCCCTTCCTAAAGGACTGGTACTCAGGCCTCATTCCAGGTCCCAGGCTTATAATTACTGGTACTCAAAACTCACCTGCACTGTCAGTGTAGACATTGTGTACATTTCAGGTTTTACATTTCTGTTCACCATCATGGACCCTGTCCCAAAAGAAGTTAAAATAGCTTTCCATGTGTTTGGTGGGATCTGCTTTATCATAGGCCTGATACACAGTGCCATGACGTTCAGTGCACTACAGTGTGTAAGTACATATACAGATAGCCATACCCATATGTGTTATTAAGAAGTGCGTTCATCCCCCTCAGAATTGTCCACCAAGTTCAGCTATTTCTGATGATTTACCACCTCATGTGCCCAAGTTCCATTTCCTGCTTGGACATGCATGTTATAATTTATTGTAAGGGCATGTATATGCTTGATCTCTGCAAAGAAGATTGAAACTACTGTTGAGAAATGCTTCTCGGCAGATGCCTTGTAATTTGTGAAAAGTGTACTGTATTTGGGAATATAATAAGCTCTTTCATCTGAAGTAGTTTGGCACGTATGGTTGCTATGCTTTATAAATCTCTCTTTCAGAATATATTTGCAGAAGTATTGTATAACTGGTCTCTGGCTCTTACCGTGCTCACAATGATGTGCACAGGTGAGTTGTCTCTTTGTTCATTCCAGGGCTTGCTTTGTTGTGATTGTGATTCTAGAGGAGATAATAGTAGGGTGCTGAAGTGTCAACAAAACTCAAGGCTATTCCTCTCTAAAACATCTCATGGCATTAACTTGTTTAGTTAGCAAGCAGGGAAAGCAATTGTCTTCGAACAGAACTACAACAAGTGTATTCCTTTGTGGGGAAAAAAGGAAAAAAAAAAACAGTTTCGAGCAGAAGATGTAATGGTTTGTTTTGATCATTGTAACCACTGATAAACGGGTATCAACCATGATTAACTCTGATGGTAATCTCCGATGGTTGCACCAAATGGCTACTTCATGTTAATCTCTGAAGCACGGTAACCTTTGATGGTTGACTCTAATGGTAACCTGTGATGCTTACGTATGATGGTTTCTTATGGTAACCATTAATGTTACCTCTGCTGGTAATATCTGATGGTATCATCTAATGGTTACCTTTGAAGGTTGCCTCCAGTAGTAACCTCAAATGGTTAATCTTGTTAATTACTGAACACATCAACCAAATAAATATATGTAATGGTCTCTTTCTTTTTTTTTTTCTCCCGTTTCTTTTACAGTGTATTTTGTTTTCCTGATACCATGTTGGATTTTGGATGAGATTTGTAACGGTTTGATTCTGAATCGCAAAGAGAAAACAGGGATCTGCTATGAACCAGAGAAATGTTGTCATTATCTTTGGCATGTGTAGAAGTTAGATCATATGACTATAATGATGTGAAAATGAAGTAGTGTTTGGCATGGGTGGAAAGCCATACATCTACAAAGATGTGAAAATAGAACTTATTCACTGGTGGAATTTGACAGAGCTACAAAGGCTTGTAAATCAAATGGTTTAGGGAAGCCACATGTGTAGCAGATCATGTTACTACATAAGACACAAGAATGGGAATTTGCTTTGTTTGCAGAATCCTATACACTGTGCCTCCGACAATCCCAATTTACATCAGGTAAGGGCATGTAAGATATAATCCCTAGGGTCAGTCATGTGAAAGGTCACAAGGGTTCAGATGTCTAGGTGACATGTAGGAAAGCTCGTCAGTGTCTCAATGTCGGTGGTTTACTCCAGTTTATTCCACTCATATACACTGAATAACAACCATTGTGTTTGGGAAAAATTCTTGAGTATGGCATTAAAACAACAAAGAAATAAGTACATGTCAATTTTTGCTGATACATTTCACTTGTGCTTCTGTTAACAAATTAGCATATGCAAGGTCCAACATGTTGCAATAATACATATACCATTCCATCAGGCAATAATATTTTAGAATATACAAGGTCAAACATTTTTACAGCACTACACATGATACTGAATCATACAATTATACATTAGCATATCGATTGTCAACAAACATGTTTGCAAATTCATCCATCAACACCTCCATCTTGGTTCTTAGCATATTGAATATGCATGTCAAATGTTGTTTCATATATTTTATAAAAATGCACAGTTTAAAATTTTAACATTCCTGATCTGTTGTGCTTGCTCAAGATTTCCATGTTAAAGTATGCCCAGAAATCCTAACTGTGATATTATGTGAAATACTGTTTATGCTTTGATAAGGTGATAAACACATATGCATTATTTATTATTATGATACTTTAAAGTTTTTAAAACTTTATTAGCCCCTGATAAACTGGGATGTGATTTTTTTAGGAATTGTTTATTTTTACACACAGTTATGGAAAGAGGTCACTAAGTTGTTTGACTGTAATCATTTTTGATATTGGTAATTTATGATTTAAGAGAAGCAAGATGAATTCTATTAGAAAGGCATGTAAGCTGTTTTCGAATGTTTTTTCTGACATGTACAAAGCTTTTGCTGCTCTACGTGGAAATATTTTCAATTTAGTATGAAGGTAAAAATACATCAGTCGGGGTTTCTCCGCTTGGCAGGTAAATGCTTTGATGTGTTTGACTCTCATGATATGTATAAAAATAAGTAATAATAAATGTTCAACATTCCATTGTGGAGTATTGTCAATGCATGTGATAAGTTTTAGTAGATTGTGATTGTTAAGAAAAGTGATGTATGATTTTAAATGTTGTATTTGCTGTTTTCTATATTATATTTATGTGCTTGTTAATAAAATATGGACACACGTCTTGATGGCTGCGAAAATAATTTTCAAAGGTTTTATTAATCTCTGATTTGCAATTTTATTTGTAAAGTTATTAAAAGCTTCTGGGTCACTTATTTTCCACTTTCTTATACCACTGTCCAGTGATAAAATATGGATGTCAGGGACAGATACAGTGAAAACCGGAAGATCACGGGTTCAACCTTTATGATACGATACTTCATGGGTCATGTGACAGGGTAGCCACATTTGAATTTGATGAAACCCTTGAGATGATTTCTTCTCAAAACCAACCTAAATGACTTCCTTTGAATTTGTTATGTGCACTGTACACCTCAGGAGAAAACAATCGCGATACAGTGACAGAAGTTTTGTAAGAAAATTGCCTTCCACTGACCATTTTGAAAATATCAAATAATTTTGATATTTTGATTCAATAAGTCACACACTATACTGACATTGGGCCTACCATTACTTGGTAGCATACCTGTTAGGCTAAACCCAAGCAAGGTTGTACCTTGTTAAAATTTTGGGAGTGACTCGGTTGCGGGATTGAACTCTGGACCTCCCGTTTATACGATGCAGTCGCCCTGTAGTCCTATGCATTGTGACTCTCTGTTCTGACTCAGAATAATATATCCATGGCTTGGAGGCCTGGTGAAGACTACCTGTACCTCTCATTAAGATCAGAATGCGCTCAGAATATGGCCCAAACCATCAGAAATTTGGTGCTGGAGTAGAGCCGAAAGCTAAGGAATCAATCCCCATAAGCCTTTTCTTTAGTCATGGCGCAACGCCACTGCTTCAAACCAATGAAATCTTTTGTTTTTGAAAACAGTGTAATTTGCGATTAAATCCAAATGGCCCACCACATTGGTTAGAAACTTTTCATTGTCGGAACACAGAGTCGTATTGAATTCGAAGAGGACTAACGCCATCGCAGCAGTGGTATGTCAGGTATTCATATATAAACAGGATGAGGAATAGTGCTTGGGAAAGAGCTCAAACTTTCCCAACCTTGGAGGCAGGAAGAACATTATGATGAATGCAGTAAAAAGGGATGCTCATGTTGGGTAGGAATTACCATGTAAATTTGTTACGTTATAGTATTTTTAAAAGAAATGAATGACAGGTTAATTGAAGTGGGGCGAAGTTGTTCCCAACATAGAAAATAAGAGACAAGTGCTGCAGATTAATGTATCCTTAGTATATAAATGTATAAACTAGGTACACAACTCCTCGGACATCAGCCGTACCTCTACATAACTGAAGACAATACACAGAAATATATTCCAGTCTCTACCACACTACGTTCCTCTGAAAGATGACAGGTGAAGTCTAAATTACCTTGGTGTATGAATCTGCAAACAATAATCATGTTTCCACTTGGGTAGCATACACAAGGTCTGAAAGCTGGTAGTCTATATTTTAACGCTTTTGCTATATGCCTGTCAATCAGGCAGTTTTCCCTCGGTTCTCATTGGCACATGCACTTAAAAGTCCTTGATTAAACACCTTGGACAATATTTTTGCTTTGATTCCACCAAAACTAAACGAATATAACAGGTGTTATGTTCGTCCCAGACCAAACCAAGGATTTTCCTTTAAACTGCAAGGAGAGAAAGGATTGACTGAACGCTTTATATTGCAAATACAGATATACAGAAAATAGCTGATAATTGCTGAAGTATGAGTGTTTGATAGTCAAATATTAAACGTTGTTTGCGAATCACTGAAATTATGGTGTCTTCGCTTAATTCCATATGTCGGCATACCTGTTGGCTATTTACGACAATTCGGTGGTCAACCTCAGAATGAATTAAATACAGCTATGTGGCGGAATACTGGCATAATTTTGTGTCGGACGGTAATCTGTCAGTGACATTACACTCTTGTCTTCACCAGATGTCAACAGACGCGAACTACCGTGATTTCACGGAGGTTAACAATGCTGTTGTTGTTTGGCGTCTCGTCCAAAACTAGAGTGATCTGGGGAGACTTATACAATGCCGATTCAGCTTATAGCAGTAGGTGGTCCATTTAAATGCGGTATTCCCAAACGTTTTAATTAAATTGTTCATAAATGTTTAGTCCCACACGATCTGCGTCTATATGCAAATATACTGACAGGTGCCTCATTCAAACGCCAGTCCGAAAAGGCCCATACAAGCGGGAACTCTGTGGCGACCGATTGGCCGCTGGGGTGCTCCCTCACACTTCTATTGCCTAGATCTCCAAAACCACAGATCTTTTTCACATAACGTTTGCAAGGCTTTGTGCCATGATAACTGGCCTGCACACTGGGGTATAATATAGGCCCACGCATTGATGAGCAAGCATTGATACTGTAAAACGGCTACAAATTTCTTTTTCACTTCTCACGCATCTGTCAACACAAACAGCCAAGGGCATTGCCCCCTTTGCAAGTCTCGTTTTGCAAAGCCAAACGTGACGTGTGGGTTCAATGCCATTACCTACTACTCGATGATATAATCACTGATCAGAGCCGTCAATAGTCTCATCAAGTGCATTTTCCTGCGAGCCACTGAGCAAATGAAATTTTGCATAAAACGTATTTAATTCACATTAAACCGAAGCAACCGAAATTTGTTCAATACTGAAACAGTCCGATGCCTTTAGTGTACTGTTGACTGAATACCGCACCTTCCTCCCCTCCATTATTGTTAGACTCGGTATAGCTTTGACCCTACGCGTCACATTGGCTAGTTTCGTGTGTGGGAAGTAGGTGATACTCTGATTATCTATGTTGAGAAGTGAAAAAGAGATTTGTGGTCGTTTTGGAGTATCAACACGCGTATATATGCGTATCTTATACACCAGTGTTATGTCAAATTATCAAGGAACACAACTAAGCAAATGTTGTGTGAAGAATGTGTGGGTTTGGAGATCCAGGCGATAAAAACGAGGGAGTACCCTAGCGACAAAGCGGCCGCCAGCCGCCTTCCACGGAAAATGTAGTCTTTGGTCTGATATCTGTATGCAATATCTGTCGGTATAATAAATGTGCATACAGACGAAGATCGTGTCGGACTACAATGCTAGGTCCCTTATTATCCATGGTCCTCTTGCCTTTGCGAAAATATTGATGCTTCTGTGAAACTATACATGTCATTTGTATAACTGAAACCGTCCTTGACAAATCATGCACATCCTCGGGCTCTACAACGTGCGTGTTGTGCTAGATTATCCCTCGTTGCATAGCATCCAAGAAAAAAAAAGATCCGAGGTTTTTTTTAAATCATATGTAATTGACAAATATAAGTGAGACCTCTACGTCGCTAACGCATCGGATATTAACCAGACTTTGCCGCTGGGTTCGTTTTACAAAGCGGGTGTAACGTTTCGTCAAACGTTACCACCATGGTAACATCTGTGGTCATGGCAGTCACGTTTGACAGAAGCTCCACTCTTTGTATAACGGACCCCGGGGATATTCTGTAATATACACCGCGTTCTCGTTCATACTGGGATAAAGAACACCGTTTTTAGCTCATTTTGTATCCCACACGCCCGACCGCCCCTTTGTCTATGCCTCAGAGGCAGGCCTTTGTTTTTAAGGCGTGATTATCACACTCTTTGCATGCAGAAGACCAGGAGGGTGATAGGCACACCTAGATTGACACTCCGACGACCCTCCATTTCTTCAGGCGCGTTATCAGCTCAGAGTTTCTGGAATACGCTAGTTGTAGGAGTGATAGCACGCTAGTTGTAATCCAGAAATTATCCTCTCGTTAAGGATGGTGTGATGGAGCCGGTTTCACAAAGCGATTTTGAGCTAAAGCCCGAAACTGAAATGAATTCTTAGAAAACAAAAGATTTGATGCTGGATGCTCCAAATTGGCTGAAATCGCCCTATGGCTACATAGAACCAGCAGTCAAAATTTAACTGATGTGATGCATGTATTTTATGGTATAATTTAATTTACAATTTTAGGCTAAAGCTCAAAATCGCTGTGTGAAAAGGACCCCTGGTGATAGGTGTGAAGGCTAGTCCATGTGCAAGTGCTGCGACACTAAAACATCAAGCCAAAGACACCTCAAACTACACATGGCCGGTCACATTATACAGATGACAGGCAGACCAGCCCAGTTTGCTTGACCTGACCTCAGTGCTGAGCACAAAAGCGAGGATTTCTTGCGAATAGAAACTCGTAGCTGAACAGCTAATGAAAACCGACCATGCTCAGTAGACGCTACCGAGCAGACAATTCGTCCTCATTCTATCCTCCATTCTCGTGACCTGTGTTATGCTGGTTTAATGGAGAATGCAATGTCTGCAGCAAATACCTTCCAGTCTTGGCATGGAAATGGATAATTAGTTACAATATAATCAAGTACGAAGCTTTCATTAAAGAATACTTAACAAAACAACAAGATTGTCAAGATGATTTATTCAATGCAAATGCTCAAACAAATTGTTGATAATCTGAGCTATAACATTGCTCTTTTGCACAGCAGTTCAACTTTACCAAAGTTTTACTGGTGAAAAACATAAAAGGGCATGCCAAAATGTTCTACAAAACTCTTCCAGCTTTGATTCCATCGCCAGCAACTGAAAGAATCTTAGAGTTCACACAAAACTCTAAAAATCAATTAGGCAAAAAACTGGGTGTTGCTTACTAAGATTTAAAAATTGCCACATTACATTTAAACTGCAAAAATAAGTGGAGGCAGTAGTGCAAAAATAAGCAGCATTGGACAAATACTTGTGACATACTTCATGAAAATTTACTCATTTTTTTGTTTTACTTTTTTTTAGTGGCAGTACGTGGAACGTGGACTGACTGATGTAGTACGCCAAGTCCAGAATGCATAGTTTAATAAGACATGTTTCTGTACGTCCGTCAGTTCGCTACTTTGTCCAGTCATTCCACCAAGAGGCCAACACTAGGATGGTATTTGAAATTTTCATCTGGAACGTTGTCAAAAAAAATCTCCAAAAATCAACCTCACGGTCTATTGTTACTGTATTTCATTGGTGTTTCATCAGTTTGTGACAGGGCTGTCCAACGGGGCCAGGCCAACAGCTTATTGGAGGAGAAACTGGGGAGACAGGCTAAAATTAAATTAATCTTCTGTCGAAGTGTTCTCAGCTGCTGGAGCAGATTCAGCTGGGACTTTCTCGGCTTTGGTTTCACCTCCATCCTGCGAGGTATCCTCTTTCTTCTCACCATCTTCATTTTCACCTTCCTAAAAAAAAAAAAAAAACAAAAAAAAAAACACTTTGCTTTAATGCCACATATATGCTTTATTTACACAGTTGTCAGGAATTCGAATTCCCAGCATCTGTAGCACAGTCCTGGTAGAATTTAATTTTTCTTTCAGTCACTTAATACTGGTTTAAAAACAGGTTTCAGAAGCTATGACAGTGTCTATTTGGCCTTCTGCTAACCTTTCGTTTACGATTGTAATTGCGGGGTCTTCGCCGTCGGGGTGGTCCCCCCTCCTGTCCCCCTCCCCGTGGCGGGCCGTTGTAGTTGCCCTGATTTTGGTAGCCTCCGCCCCCCTGGAAGCGCCTTGGACGGCCGTAGTAGCGCTGATAATTCGGTCGACGTCTGCCACCTCGGCGAGGTGGTCCTTGGTCTTGGCCCTGAACCTGCTGATCATCGCCCTCCTCCCCCTGGCTGTCCCGATTGCCCCGTGGAGGACCTCTGCGAGATTGGCCGCGGTAGTAGCCGCGGCTGCGCCAGTATGGCCGACGTCGTGGGGCTCTCTGTTCATTGTCACCAGCAGCCTCATCTTTCTCATCATCATCATCCTCACTCTGAAAGGATTTCAAGCAATCAACAAAACAAAGCAACCTGTTTGTCATTTCCTGTCACCAGCCACAACGTGAACAGCTCAGGAAAGATATGTATTTTTTTCTGGGAACACGAGCTTCTATAAATCCTTCCAATCCCAGTAAACATTTTTGGAGTTTCTGTATATACTTTGTAGGGAGGTTTTCCTTCATAAGTAATCATTTTACCCCGCTGTAAAGTACGGGCCGTGTGCCAACGTACAGATGCAAAAGAGATGACCTTTCAAACACTGAGTGTCATTCATTATACCGGCAGGTATGTTTACTTCCCCCAATAACATTGTGCCATGATGTTTCCACAAATAAAAGGATTTAAACTTGTTTACTTGGTAGGTATGCCTTCTCACATATGATTTATGTAAAGGTGAAAAATCAGGATTTCCTTCAGTGTTTCACATTATTATTTGACTGGTGTTTTACACTGCACTCATTAATATTTCACTTCTTTGACGGCAGCTAGCGATTATCACGGGAGGAAACCGGAAACTGGAAAAAGCCCAAAGGAAACCCATGACCATCCATAGGTAGGTGTCGGACCTTCCCACGTATGGTCAGAGAGGACGCCACCGTGAGCTGTGCTTGAACTCACAGCGACCCCACTGGTTTGAAGCTCCAGGGTCCTTATGCTGCACTAACGTACTAACCCCCTCGGCCACAGAGGCACCCTTTCACAAGTTTTAGAGGTGTTAGTTCTGTGATAACATTTGGCCAGACATGACATCAAAAGAGCTCCTGAGCTCAGTGATAGGATATCACATTTATACATGTATAACTTTTAGACTTACATCCAACAATAAGGCACGATGTCACATATGCCATAAAGTCAACTGCAGCTGCCTAAGCTTGCTACTGATTGATCTAAACAAGACCTCTGCAGAGGGAGTGAAAGATCAAGATAAAAGATGCTTTTTTCTCACCTTTACTTCAATTTTTGAAGGGGCAGAGATTTCAGAACAAGGTTCAGCTGTAGAGTTACACAACATTAAAACGAAGGTCTTAAACCTTCAATCCTACCCCTTCTTTACTGCTGAAGCCATTCACATACAATTCATTTGTCAACTGTTCAAAACAGATCCCAATATCCAGACCTGACTACATGTACTTGTAAACCACTGGCAATATTCCACAGACATATAGGTCACTTGATATTCTAAATCTGATGGTGACTTGTGTTGATCCCAATACATTGTGCTACCAGCAGCAGTTCACCAAGATGGCCGCATGCTCACCTGTCCACTGCGACCTCCGCGACCTCCACCCCTGCCTCCTCGTGGGTACCAGCGCCTCCTGAACCGACGCCGATCTGCCGCGTACTTGCTACCCTGAACATTGGCACCCTCAGGTCCCGTGACGTTGGCGGCTTCATTTCCCTGACAACAACAGTTTTTCCTTGCAGACACTATACCAGAGATTTTTGGCAAAATATTGGGGTGGTGCAAATCCAATCAAATATTTAGGACAAGCTCAAATAATTACAGGACTTGAATTTGCTGCTGTCTTGGACTTTACAATTTTGACATGCTTGACTTCATATCAAACTCAAGCCATTAGACGGACCTTTGCACCAAACGCCGAGGATTTCCAACCGTCATGTAACTAGATTCAAACAGACTACCTGCAAAATGGAACCAGTATGTAATTTACATTACGAAAGGGTTGGATATGGTCATTCTGAGATGGCATTTTGTCCTACACTATGTTGATACTCTGTAAATAATTAACAAAACCTAACCCACCTTTTCGCCTTCAACAACGTCAAATTCGACTGTTTCACCATCACCCAGACTCCTCAGATATTTGCGAGGATTGTTCTTGATGATGGCGGTCTGAAAAACAAAGTCACACCAGTGTGGATTCAATACGAAAACAACTATGTGAACAGACTTTATTCAAATGAAACAAAATTAATCTTAAATGAAACATTTACATATGTGATAAGATTCAATGACTGGATGATGTAAGTAAAGCTGAGTCCTCACCTGATGGACAAACACGTCATCTTTGGTGTCTTCTCTGCAAGAAAAAGGAATCTGCATTTGAATACAATCAGACTTTTTCAGCCATAGCCAAGAGCATTACTAAAGACCATTCTTAGAAATTCTTTGCTGGGTGTATTCCAGCCCAATTAGAGTAAAAAATATGATCAGAGGGCAGGTAATTTATTGTTGTTCTGGCTCAGAAGATGGGAATTTTGAAGAAATGTGGAGAGGAAAATAAAAATATGAAAATAAAAAATAAAAACTTTAGATTAGGGATTTGGTGGTGGGTCAGTTGGGTTATGCCCGAAAAAACATTTCATTGATGGCCAAATTTTTCTAGCTGCACCACCAGTAGTTCTGTTTCTGTTTCTCATAAGAAGAGGGTATCATTGCATTGGGAACTGAAGTGCACACATTTCAGAGCAGATGGGAGATAACTGCGGCTGCTACACCAGCAATGCAAGTGTTTCAAGCAACATGGCAGTATTTTTTTTTTTTTAACACATAGCTCTTCAGTAACAATTTCATCAATCTTCTGTCAACACTGTTAGCTAAATATTTCTGCAAGTAACAGTTTTTCAAGCAACACTTGAGACTGTTAGGGAATGCAAGTATTTTCTCTCACTCTTCTCAGGCATTTCATCAGCTCTGTTGAGTAAGGAGAGTCAGAAGACACCAAACCTTGAGCATCCTTGATTTAACTTGATAGGACAGGCCAAGAAGGCCAACTAAAGGCTGCACAAAAGCTTCAGCTTTACCGGACATCGCCAAAACCCATATTAGGCACACACTAGCCTCTGTACTAGCCATGTTTACATTAACAACCTTGAAGGTATTTGAAGTGCCACTCTGGTCAGTATATTACAATGCAACTACGACATCTAGACACTTAAAAAGACATCCATGATGCATTCCATTCACCCCCACCCATCTTTCAAAATACTTCATTTGTCCTAAATACTGTCATTTGATTTCATCAGAATGGCCAAGGGTTTACACAGAAATAACATGGTTGGCATTTCTGTGTTGGTGTGGCTCTAAACACCTATGAAGTCTTTTGTGTGATGTTTAGGTCACATGAAAACAAGGAGTCCTTCTGGTGTGTGCATATTTAATGTGTCTTCTTGTGGCAGGGGAGTCCATGCCACCAAAGTGCTGTTGCCACTGGAACATCACGCAGAAAACACCAGACAGGACACCCCACCCAGTCACATAATGACACTGGGCAGACCAGTCCTGTTTTCTTGTTCTAACCTCTCAGTGCTGAGCACCAAGTGAGGCAGCAACAAGTAGTGTTTTTGAAGTCTTTGGTATGACCTGACCCGATCTTAAACCTGGATCTCCCAACCCTGAGGCGGACGCTCTAACCACCAGGCCACCAAGGCGAACTGAAGGCTTTTGATCTGAAAGTCATCAGAGTAAACAAGGCTGAAACCATAGCCTCAACAGCCTATCAGTTCCAGGACGAACAAGAAGAAAATGTACTGTTCCAATAATGAACACCGGACAAGTTGGACATGCAACTGGCTTGAAAAGTTCTGGGGAATGTGGTGGGTGCCCAGGTCATACTAACCATTCACAAGCTGCAGAAATGATAGTATGAGCTTGGGAGATATGTATTTGGTAATAAACAAGGCACATCTGTCACAGAAGACAGCAAAGGTAATAGTATCAGCCTGGGAGACATGTATATGGTAATAATCAGGGTACATCTTTAGCAGATGAGAGCAAGGGTAAGATTATGGAACTATTCAAACTTGATTCTGCCAGATGAGGCATCACAAGGAAAAAATACCAAAGACACTGGTGACTGATAACCTGGCCTGCCAGAGAGACAAGGTTTCAAGAATTAAAAATGGCTCGAAGCCTGATGTTTACTTCCATTAACAGAGTTAATACAAGATATAAATCCAGGTAACTGTTAAAGACCTCCATGATGACAATGTGACATTTTGTTCCATAAGGATAATTTAAAAGACCTGATGCTGCTGGCAGTCTACATGAAACCATGTAACGTACCAAAAGTTCCACGATGAGGAATACTGATGGCCATTCTTGTCTGCTCTGCTGATGACACAAAGTATAGACTGGAGAGTATTCACTAAGCACCTGCACATACATTCCAACCTTCGAGAAGGCAAACATGGCTGTCAATTCAAAATTCTGGCGGGGTTGCTGTCCAGAAATGACTGATTTGAGAATAACAGGAACTAATTTTGGTCCAACGTACGTGCGATATGCTCCGCCAGAGAAAAATTATTATGAAAATGTCGGGAGGAAGAACTACAGAGGTTTTAAGTGCAGATAATAAAATTCCATTCGTTTGGTAAATGGACCTCTGTTAGCCGTTGTATTGGTCACATGCCAAAGTCGAACTCATTAGGGTAAGATCAGGTAGTGCTAATGGATAGGACAGTCAAATAATGATTTCACTGAATAGTACAGAAAGTACCTTAAAATAGCTAAACTTGCAATTTACGTTAGATTTCATCTTTAGCTCTTCGGACAGAGGAGTGTCTTCTAAAATTTACTGCAAGCTCTTGTCTCATTTAACAACAGAAGTCCTACATGATTTACAGCTCAGCTGTTAATAGCTGTTGATACTGGCTAAGGATATGGCGAAGAGCACACACTGCTACATGAACAATTCTTTACGGTACCCAAGTGTGGCCGCCTGCGGAAACACCTTCTCATCTGCCGCATTTCTGCATTTACACTTGTGGCCGCCATTTCGCTTGATTCATGTTATGCACGCACGTGTGCCACTATTCACATGTGCAGAATTCGATTTCCATTGTGGGCTACAAACCACGTGGTGTTACCCGGCGAGGCATGCTCCGCACAAAGGAACGCTCGTACCTTCCTACAATTTCACTGCAATTTAACCTGTCCTATCCTACATTTCGATAATTCAATAACCGACAGAATAGCCAGAAAGGCAAACTGGGCGCGGCAGCTAGGTATTTGTCATACTTTTTGTTACTCACCTATTTATGAAGCCATATCCGTTCTTCACGTTGAACCACTTCACCGTGCCGGTGACCTTTTCAGCTAAAAAAACAAAACGCTGCGTTAGTAGAGCCCCAAATGTTTTGTAACTCTAACGCATAGATTCTGCATATAATTCATTTCTAATTCTTGTAATTCTGGTCAAAAAAATTCACTTGTAACCCCACTCAAAGTTAAACCCAAGAGCTAGGAACTTCTCTCATGCAAGCAGAAAACGTGGGAGCTTCAAAAGGGACTGACCCCATTCCGCACGTTGTTCAAATCTACGGTAAGTTTTGCGAACACAACATTAGATAGCTCACCCAGAATCTTTTTTTCGGCTACGGCCGGCTTTGTCTCCGGTTGTTTCTCGGAGTCGGACATGGCTTGATGTTACAAAGAGTGGTGTAACCACACTGTCCTGTTGTCACTGGACTCGCCTCTCTCGCTCTTTGTTCTTCCTCTGCTAAGATGGCCTCCTCATGCCTGCTAAAGAACGCAGCATGGCCGCGTTACCATTGGCTAACGTAAAATGACGTCACCTGTCGAACGCTTTTCATTGGTCGTGCAATTTTTGCTCCAGACCAAAGTTGGAAGACGAGTCTTAACTTGAAACGCTTTTTGTTTGACATCTTCCACGTGACACAAAGAAGTCAATAGCTTAAGCTGAAAGTGAAGGAAAAGAGAAAGAAACTAGAGCGAAAGGACATCGATATTTCAGCACTATTTCAGCACTAAACACGAAAGGCACTTTCATTATGGAATGAACACCTTGGAAAAATGTATTTAACTGTTTTTTCCACAATGATGCTGGTACCCCCCAAAATTTACAACAATGTCAAAGAAATTGATTAATATACGCCTGCAAATACGAAGAAATTAAACTAGATTTCTCAGCTTATTTATTTATTTCATTTCATTTCTTTGCTTATTTAATAAAAATGGATTCAGAGGGACGGTGTGGGTGGCGGGACGAGGGGAGGCTCAGAAATATGTTAAGCACATATACATACCGTATACTGATTGTTAGTTGTCTCATAGTTGGCAGACATTAACTTTCATTCACAATACGTATATACCAAGGCTATTATAATTTCCTTCCGGTAAAATTTTGCCATACAAATCTTGCTTTTATACCTTCGTGATTATATGCCTATAACCAGTCTAACTTCCAAACTTATTGTTATTGAACTGTTTTTTTTTTGTAACAAACTTTAGGCCTGAAAGAAATTTCTTAAATGTAAAGTTGGTAGATTTGCCGTCTTTGGTTGGTTTAGTTTTAAATATCAATTAAAATGTGCACACGTTGCACAAGAGTAAGGTTTCATTTAAGGGGAGATGTGAGCTGAGGGAGGACAATCATATGTAGCGCAACAAAGCTTCATACAGGGTCTTTTAATTATAAGGCTATAACAATTTATAACACTTTAGAGCGAATAAATTTAAATTGTCAAATTATCACACAATATTTACGTTTTCTCTTATATTTATTTATTTATTATTTTATTATTTGGTGCTTTACGCCGTACTCAAGAATATTTCACTCATACAACGGCGCCCAGGCATTAGGGTGGGAGGAAACCGGGTTTTGCCCGTGGGAAACCCACGATAATCAGCAGGTTGCTGACAGACCTTCCCACGTACGACCTTTCCTGTTATCGAATAGACTGAAAGTTTTTTCATTGCGGGTTTGCCATTTTATCCAAATTCGATAATTATTTTAATTTATTACCAAATATACCCCCACCCCCACCCCACTTCCCACCGCATCGGTTTGTTTACGACCACGCATTTTCAGGATTTATGGCAGTGAGATTCTGTAAAAATCACCCTGCGCAATCTTATATTTCGTTGCTTTAGTTACACACATGTATAAGCTTATTTATTTTCTGAAAATAAATTCCAAAGCATCATTATGTATACGTTAAGAACAGGTGCGTAATATACTCAGATCTTATAGGTCTAGTTATAACCGTAACGGCACGGTGTGGAATCCTGTAGCAAGCTGTCAGTAGCTGCGTCACGAAAGAACACACAACTTAATTCATCCATCTCTGAAGCATTGCCACAAATGACGCTCTACTTTCATTGTTCTCTAGAAGTGTTCACAGGCGCGTTCAGTTCACCCCCTAGAGGAGACTGGAACGGGTAGTGGCCACTGTATGACAGTATCCTTCCACTGGAGGAGACCAGTGGCGCCACGGTCACCACCGAGTCTGACGTCGGTGGAAATTGAGGCGTGTATTGTAAGCCTCTTAGCTCACGTGACTAGGCACGACTTTCGGAACATTGTGAAGTCGTCATACTGTGTCCTCTCGTAACCACTGAATCTGCCAGTGGCTGTCAGATCGACGAATGGAAGGAGCTCCTGACAAGGGTCAATGAGAAAGAAAATTCATTTCTGTTCTACTTTCAAACACTGTTGTCCTCATTTCAGCGAAATGACCTTCCTCGAGGTCATATCTTACTGAGCTGTACCCTCTCACAGGAATGTGATCACATCAACCAATGTTTACGCCATCTGCATGCGGGAGTCCACTCTTCATGTAGTTATAAGAAGAGACACCAAAGAGTGGTATTCAGAGTAAATTGAACCACAGGGTTTCCTTCACATCATTTTCATATTTTCACCTATAGTTTGTCTTGGACTGACAGGAGTAGGACGTGAATTATGTAAATCATGTAAGTAAGATGTCAGCTTATTAAGCATCTGTCAATTAACAACATCTTACATCCAAACTATATATACATGTGTCACAAAAATATTTTGTTATTTACATTTGGTTGTTTAACTTTTTCTCTACTGAAGATGTATATCCATACGTATAGGGCCTACATGTAGGCTTACGACGACGGCCATCTTTAGGGGTGGAATTCCATGAAAGGTACACTGTGCGTACATATGCACGTGTGTAGCTGACGACCACACTCACATTTGTGCCGTGTTTTGGTCGCGTCACTGATATAAGATCAAGCAATATTAAATTCGACATACGCTCTGAATATGCACACGCCGCAACCTTATTGGTCGTACAAAGACCAATCAACTGCAGCGAGAGGATGTAATGTGCATGTTCGTCTTAGTTTGAGCCCAAGGTGCGAGAAGCTCATACAATGTGTAGCACAGGTAAAAATTCACACTGATAGGCCATTCGGCATGTACCTGCTGATTGGGTGCAGAAATGTCTTCCTGCCATGAGAATCTTCAACCTAATCATGCACAATGCCTCACGATACATGAATCAACTAACATGTATACAAAGTGCACCAAAATTTAAACTCCAGACAAAGAACACGCCCATATCTCTTCCTACATAACTATAGACACCATCTGTAATGCGCAGAAGAACGCTATACACAAACTGTATACAATCTATTCTATAAGGAAGCATTCAAGTATGTGGGCATTATAATATACCTACATTTAATATTAATATTTAAGAGTTACCTAGTAAAATAATAGTAACTTTATCTACATAACGCCTACATAGACTTTGACAAGCATCGGCACAATATATGGAGCAAATCCAGAGTTGCGGCAACTATTGGCCCAGAGACTACAGGACACACGTAAAGCTGAACATACACTCCGTTGAGCTTGTGTTTAAGAAACAGAAGAAATGAAAGTATAGTGCTCAACTCATGTACATTTTGGCACCAATTTGGTGAAAGTTAAGACGTATATAATATATGTGGATATTTTGAATTATTTGTTTCAGTGTGTTCCGGTTTGTTATTTCGAGACGCGTGTACAAAAGCATTAATCGTTCAGCACAGTTACAAATTAACTGGTAACTGAAAAACTAACAATCTGGTTGAGGTTATCTGTATAAGCGTGATTCCCGATCTTTCGTGGGGGCGCTGCGGTCGCAAGCAGAATCACTCATTGCAACAGAGGCGCGTTCCTGTCTGCTGAGTTCTTCTGACTCATTTCTTAATACTTTGTTAATATATTGCAGAGTAATGAAACATATTTCATATTGCAAGGGGATTATTTACAATTTATTGCATTGTAAGAGCGCTTAAGTAATTAACTTGTCATAAATTTCCGTGACAGGTTGTGGTTACGATTTTAGTACAGAGAGTTACTTCCCATTAAAGTTAGGGGTAGATTGCCGTTCTGATTTATCTCCCATTTATTGTTTTAGAATACTATTGTACATGTACAATGATTGCACATGTGATGAATGTTTTTAATTTGAGAGTTCAGTTTAATTCAAAAATGAATACCAAATCAGTTAATTAATTTTACAGTTTACTTGTGATGATGAACTAATCATTGTTCGGGTCCATCATTGAAAGGTTTTTTTGTGGAAAATAACGAATACTTAGCGGTCTCAGATCTGATTTGAAAGTATTTTTCTAAGACTACTTACTGGTTTCAGGGCTTATATAGCTTGGCGTTAATGGCAGTGTGGTTTTAAGCTATATGCTATATACAATGTAGTTCATTTATTGCCATTTGAATTTAGCAATATATTCATATTTATATACCTGTTGATTGCATTTTTTATGGACACTATAATCAGTGTAATTCACAGTATTAATTCATTTCTTTGTTTCTGTGTTACAAAACTGCCTGTCTGTTTGTCTGTCTGTCAGATATCCACTGTATCATCTGTATTGTTTGCTAACTTGCAAACTGCATGCAGTGAATGAAGACTGTTCTTGAAAATTCTCGGCATAAGCCAAACTTCTCTCTCTCAACCACAATCTTGAATGTAAAAGACTTCGAAATTGTTAAATCAATTCATCTAGGAACGTAAACTGGTTAACCAATCACATGAGGTTGATGACATGTCTTTGTGGACTGCCAGTGTATTACTTACCAGATTGCAAAGGCGACTCTTGGTTCTTTCTCTGTCCAAGGGCATCTGTATACCTGGATTAACCAAAATATATTTCAAAGTAAACATGTGAAAGAAGACACTGGTTTGCAGATCGAAGTTGCGCTAACAATTATTTAGTAACAATTAACTTGTCTGAGACACAAGAGCATGACATTTTGTGCTGGGACACATCGAGTAAGCTGACTTGTGCTTCAAGAAGATAACTCGAGATGTCGTCACCATACACATGATTGCATAGTTTGCTTGCTAAGACAATAGTTCTACCGAATATCCTTTGCCGTTAAGACATTTCAAAAGCAATACTCTTGTATTTGATGATGTGCTTTGAGCATTGGTTGGTCAGATCTATCTTGAATTGGTCGCAGAAATCGTCAGATCATGAAAAAGCTTCATAAAACCTCACGCAGCAGTTTTCTGTACATGTTGCAGGAAGTGGTCGGTGATTCCTCAGTCCTTTGTTCCATTGTGTTTGGCTCCAGCCCTTTGATCCATATCGTTTGGTGCTCCTGTCTTTGGAAAGACGGCTCGCCGTCGTTATAGCCTTCTTATTTATTCTTATATATGTGAATACGCATTCAGAAAAAAGTCCAGGTGTATCTAATTTCATTGGTTCTTTACTTTGCTCAGGTAAAAGTGAAATTAAAGCTTAGGGAAAAGTTAATTTCTCTACAGAAAAAACACCATCATATATGGTAATGTCCATATTATCGGGTGTAACATTTTTGAACAAATTTGAACCATTATAGTAGACTAGGCATGAGAGGTGTTATACGAGCTTTGGGTCATGTACAGTTACTCCGCATTGTTATAAGAAAACATAAAAATGAAGTAAGTATCAGTATTGAAGAACCATTCAAGTTTGCATCCGAGAATACTTTAATTCCTTAATTTTTCAGATTTGTTGTCGACTGAATATAAGTGGTGCCCCAGTGCGCATGGACGGAAGGTGTCATGGTGGAAGCAAAAGCGCTTGGTCATTCATGCTTATGTTAAACCATTATAGACTTCGGCAACAATCTAGTATTCAGCTCATTTCTATTTTTTACATATACCGGTATGCTTTGAAGTTTTTGACTGGAAGCCATGCATGCTCGAGTCCATGCATGTAAAGCCTCAGGTGTCACAAAAGATTCGCACAAAATGCAGGGAATTTGCTGAATTGTGTGTGACTGTCGATTGTTAAAATATTTTACCACATACAGACCGTTGGTTGGTTTGTTTCCACGAGAAGAAATCTCGGTCAAATGTCTTTACCACACACCTATATGGAAGATTTGAATATGATTTGTTTGAACTTTATTCGCGTAACTTTTTTCTGTGCCCGGGAGGGCGAATCTGTTGCTGGCGAGACGTTGCCCAAGTCGGTTCACGTGACGTCACTGGCGATAAACACAATGGCTATGATCCCGAGAGCACAATGCAAACATTAACTGCATTTAATTCCATGAAAAAAGGAAAGAAAACGAGTGAAGGTATTTCTACATATAGGGTTTTTACTTATATCCACTTTATGTGTATATTCTACTCAAACTAGTCTTTCTTTGTCAACAATCACAGTGCAAATCTGCACTCTAACTTATTAGAGCATTCGCTTGTAAGTGACCCGTGGATGCTAACTTCAATGCATAAAATATTTAAGCATAAAGTATTTAAGCATTTACCTTATCATGGATTCTATACAGAAAGAAAAACCCAAAAGCTAAAAAAGCAAGAGACATGAAACTCATGAATTTTGTAAATTATAGTAATTAACACACGTACAGGACATGCACGAACAATGTAACGCCCCTCTCGAGTTAGTGTGCTTTAAATGTATCAAAACCTGAGCCTAATTCATGCAATATTTTGAAATATCACCTCTAACATTTATATACTTAACATTGATTCTAAAACCCCAAGTAGGACAATTATGTACTTTACAGTACTGCACAGAAAGCATCCACGATGGACACCCCGCCCCCCCCCCCCACGTGCACCCTCGTGTTACATTGTCTTTTCCATATGTGCACTACTTTTAGAGATGTCACTCCTTACATTGACCGTAACACTGATTCTATAATGCACAAGAATACAGTAAGTCGTGAATTATGTAATTTACAGTATGTGCACACAGGACATCCATGATGGAACCTCCCACTCTTGATATTGTTCTTTACATTAAAAGGGCTCAGACTCATATATTTAGGCGTACATTAGCCTCTGTTAATACCCATACTTTTGTGTCTTAACTTTAATCAATTTAGAGACCGAGCGAGTGATCAGGTCATAACGCGGCATATTGACCCAGGTGCATCACAACAAAGCGGCCGCTGTGAGTTCAAGACCGGTTCATTCTGTCTTCGCGCGTGTGAAAGCCTGTGGTAAAAGTGAGATATTCTTTTGTACGGTTTAAAACACCAATCAAATAAATAATTAAATTAAAAGGCATCTCATGACCGGTGCTGCTCATTAAAAAGACTATAAAATTCTCTCTTGAATGTAAAAATTGTACGGATTCGTTGCTGTATTATCTTCGTTTGAAGTGTGGAGTATTGTGCCGCCGTGTGGGGATCTGAAGGCGCCCATGCTTTTAAGCTTATGGGGGATTGACCAGTCAGGGAGTCAGGTTGATATCAACTGTTTACTTTGTGTGACATAAATATTCTGAGCTGTCTGTCAATGTAACGTGCAATGTCACAGGGACGACACGCTATGTTTTAGTAATAACAAGGGCATAAATGAACAATAATGTAAAGCACTTCCAAACCATTGTGTTGTGTGCAAGTGAGTTTCTTATCATTTCATGTTATAAACTGACATATATACTTAAGCTACAAACACAACCCTAGCAACTTACGACAGTCTCAGGTGACAAGAGAGTTCCTCACTTGCAACAATTACATCACCGAGCCTAGACATAATGGCTGCGTTTCATGCTAGTCGATGGAGTACGGTAAAATGTCACTGTCGCTGTCGTAGTAGCTGTTAGTAAAAATACTTTGCCGAAATGAACATAGTGTGTAAATTGTGGCAAATATAACTTGTGCTGTCTTTCACTTTAACCAATGCAATACAGTATTACTTGTTCTTATATAGGGATAACTGTTTGAAATTGTTGAAAAGGCAAAACATCTTAAGGCAAGACATTTCATTTGCAGGTGTTCAGTTAAGTGTTTGTAAAAACACATGTGTTAGTAGCACCAGGACTCACTTTACCCATACATGTATTTGATATTTGCTCCGACGCATTTACACTTTGCCAAGGGAGGTCACTCTCGGTACAGTGCTGGGGAGCTTTTAAAGGAAGAGGTAGCAAATAATGAACATTATTGTTGTAAGTCATAAGAGTTGCTCTATTTTCGTTATCCAAGGGGAAACCTTTCACATTATTGCTGTTTTGTGCAAAACATCAAATAATTTGCCCGCCTAGGTGGTTTTGTAGAAGCAGCCATATTCAGGGCTATGGTCAATAAGTATTGACCTTCGAACTCCTCGTAGTGCTATTTTGCGAATATGCAGAAAAAAAAAAGACCGGACCGACCGACTGTTTGGGGTCGCAGGCCGAATTCTCAAGCAGTCGCCCCAACCGTTTTTCTAGCCTATATCTATGGCATTTTCGCAAAGATATCAAACTTTTTTTATTTCCTTACAAACACATCAGAAGTTAAAATATAGACATTTTTACCTGGTTATTTGGTGAAATAATGGAGCTATAATCCCCTCAACTTTGTGATGCTGTACCAACCCATGTTATTCGCACTGAAAAAAAAGGCTATGGTGCGTCCTGTACGTCACCGACTTTTCAAGGGCCCTGTGTAAAAAGCTTTTTGTTTGGCTAATTGTGACACGACCTCAAACAATGGCTGCGTCGAAATGGGAGTCGTGTTTTCCATGTAAGGCGTAAGTTTAAACGTGTTTTTCTAGCAAAAGACAGGACAGAAAAATTTAAATTTTATATCATTAATAAGCAAAAGTCTTGGGCTTTCTTTAATACCGCTTATTATTATTTGCTGCCTCTTCCTTTAATTGTCACATAAGGCCTAAGTGGAAAAACCAAAGTTTTTAGTTGGCATGAAGCAGACTATTTATTGATTGATTGATTGCTTATTCACCAAGTAAATTAAATGTACATTGACAGAATATTTGGTAAAAGGCGCAAATGAAAGCTAGCACTTGATTTAGCCCCGACTAATATAAGTATTCAAGATTACTACTCCTTGCTTGATAAAAAGTGGCAATAAACGAATATATCTTTTAAATGCATGGAGACGAGCGCCGACACTGAAAGGAAAAGATACCAGATAGTATAGCCGTAGTTATTTCAGAAGAAAGACTGTTCGAAATGGCCACAGCCTTTTTTCTGACGTGCTTGATTGTTCTGTAAAACAACGTTTTATGTGGAAGACGCCATGGCATATGTACGGAGCCATAAAAGTGACATGCTGTGAAAGAAAAATATTGGTAATAAACACGCACACACACACACACACACACACACACACACACACACACAGAGAGTATTCACATTTTCGTGTGTGTGTGTGTGTTTTTTTAATAAGTCGTGCGCACGACATCTTCACTTAAGTCGTGCTGTTGAGATAAATGACCAATAGAAAGGCAAGCTGTCTCGTGAAAACGGCTTAGTGAAGATCGCGTGCGCACGACACAAGAAAGATGTCGAGAGCACGAGACAGTTGTTATGTTTTGCGAACGACTTAGCAAAGACGTCGTGCGCGCAACTAACGAACTAACGCAAAATAACGCCAAAAAGACGTTTCCGGTAGTGCCACAGAATACACATCTGACAGATACAATTCCGCGACCTCTTTTCAGTCAATTTTTCTTCGTTATTTTTCTAGACTTTGGTCACACAAAACATAGGTGAATAGAGCTTCCACCGAAGACCGAAAGCGATTGCTCCTTGGTCTTAAGTTAAACCAAAATACCCTGCATCGGATTGTTTCCGTCGAGCCCAACAACAACAGCAACATAGTAAGGTATAGCGACTACCGGAAATCAGGTTTTTTTTAGCGTTATTTTGAGTTAGTTTGCGAGAGCACTTATCCATGTCTCGTCCAAACAGCGTTAATCTCGCGAGACCTCTCCAAAGCCGGCTCGGCTTATTCGCTCCCTGATATATCTGGAACAGGCAAGGTCACGAACAAAACAAAACAGCAACAACAACACCGCCAAAAAGCCAAAAGAGCACCGCCTTTTTAGATTTTACGTGTGATGCTTTACTGATGCTTATGTACACCAAAGTAACATATACATTGTTTCTGAAATACAAAATTTATTGTGAGTGACGAGAATGGATCCATCTTTATACTGTCATTTACACTTCGGTTCGAGGAGCAAACCGTTTCAGTGTTTATTCTTTAATTACACTAATGAGCTAATGAATTTTACATTTGTCAAAATATTTTTAGCATATGAAAGGTCTACAAATATTTACATACGCGTATGTACAAGAAATTTTTTGTGCACATAAAGATATGTAAAAATTAATTACACACGTGCAAAAGAGAATTCACAAGCAAAACTATTCCTCTGTGGGTTTATTAAAGAAAGCCAAAGAAATATTTCATGTATAAAATCCTAATAATCTGTCGCCAATGATCATGTGCTTACACTTCAGTTTCATAATCAGTATAACTTTCTATTGCGCACGTGCATTTCCCGCTTATTTCAATACCAGTACAGCCTTGTCCGTTTGCTGTTAACAAATGGCAAGGACATCTTATTGCTATAAATAGTGCATTCGTCAAACCCGGCGCCGGTTGTGCAACAAAAAACTCTGTTCAAATTTATTATCCATGATTTTATTACAACAACTAGAAAGAAAGAGAAAGAAAAGTAATTGAATCACGTACTTCTTGCTTTAGATAGTCAATTTACCCTAGCGTTTTATAATTTAAAGAACATGTAATCATTCCACTTTACACAATGAAACATGGCCTCTTAAAAGGACGAGTTTTTTAAACAACGTGGAGCAATTGCAGAACCCCTCTTCTGGGTAATTGTCAAGTAACGTGGTGCGCGTGCGCAACTCAGCCTCTACTAGGACCCAGGATAGGGTAAAACACGTGAGTAACCCAAGGAAAGAATTTAACAAAATTTGATAATATGTGAAGGGTTACATGGAAGTTTAAAGTGTCAATAAATCAAGGAAAAGTGGCAAAAATCGATGTGAATAATGTCTGAACGATCAGAGGAATGGTCTCTTTGTTGATACCGGTCAGGCCACATTTTACAAATTTACAGGTGCCCGCCATCTTAGATGATGTATGGAAAACCGTACAGAGACCGTAAAGCGTATGACCCTCGCCTTGTTTTTCTCACCGTTGAACTCACAACAAAAAGGGGCCAGGCGGCTCTAGTGGTTACATTGTTGTTGTTGGTAGACAAACCTCTGATGTAAATGTGAGTTTCACAATGAACGTTTGAGAAGAATTTGGGGGTATGGTGAAGTTTTCACTTGGTACCAGGTGTTATCTTGAAAACGTAAGTTGCGATTTCACTTTCTGGGGAGATGAAATGCTGTCAGATTTTCACAAGAGATTTATTCATTTTGTAAATAGAAGTTGGAAATAACAAGATTCGTACTAGTCTCAACTACAATTTACTACGCCTGTATTTTAGCTAGGATGCCAATTACATTTGGGCTTGCCTCTGTTAACACCCATTAACCATGTGACGTCATCTGCACGTTTCTCTTGCCCCACGTGGATGGCTCTTGACAATACTGTTTAGGGGTACCAACAGTTTGTTACCCAACACACCAAATATTCAGTAATATTATCTAGAATACGAAAGGAAACATGGTATGAGAAGAGCATTGCATTTAGTGCCAACCTACATACATGTTCATTTCATCGTTTTCTGTAATTTTATGATGATAACCAGACTTAAACATTGTCCTAATCCCTGTCATACCAGCTGAGGCCTGCTTTCATTGAATTGAATGAAAAGGTTGAGGTCTATTTTCAACATTTTCTAATACTTACCTACCACATTCAACATTTAATCTCTGAACTGAAAGATCCAGTCGGCCCTTTCCACAAGGCACTTAACAGAACGAAGTTGGCCTTCATTGACATTGAAGACTGCTGCACTGTGCGAGACAGATCAGCGTCAAATTTGGGCAGAGAATTTTAGATATGACTTGTCCAACTCAGCAGGTCAACTGGGATAGTGCATGTCTCAATTGTACAGACAATCAAATCACTGCAGTGAAATAAATTTAAAAGGCAAATTTTTTTTCAGTGTATGTCAGCAAATTACCATAGAAAAAGATGAAGCTACACGTCGCGGGCACAGCATCTATCTTTGTGTGCATCGTCTTTCTTATTTTGAAGTAATTACGTTGAGCTAGTCATTCGCAACTACCACCTGCCCAACTAGACAGGTAACCTGAAATTCTGATGTCACACCGTGCAAATATGCCTTATAATAGCAGCAGGTGTCAATTTCCTGCAGAGATTGCAACGAATAGGACTTTTATTACCTTTATAGGGGCTGACAAGGTGTTTGTATGCTGGAGCTGTTTAGTGTGTGGTCATGGTTCTTGTTTTCAGCGTAGTGTTCCTGTGAAGCAGAAAGGTAAATATGGGTGCGATGAAACAACCCTTAATCAAGGACCGCTTGAAAGATGACATAATGTTGAAAAGCACAGATTGAAGACTTGTTCCAAGGTCGCTGTTGTGACACACTTTGGTTTTATTAAGACACAATACCAGAGAACTGTCACAGTTTTTAGGTTCAATCAATTCAAACTCAACCTATACACACTTTTAGAAAATGTCCCCCAGGGTATATTGCGATTAATATCTACAAAAGTATACATGAAAAGCAATTTTACCGTATAAAAATTTGAAAAATTGCTTGGAAAAGTTTGCACAAAATAGACATTGACATTTAATTCTAATCTTGGCGACTGCAGTAGTGACGTCAGGTCACAGAAAGATAGAAAATGTGTAGCCAATGTCTGCATCATCCTGTTAACCTATTTACAACAATATTGACATCATATGTGTGGTCCTTAGTGACAGTTTGGAAAAGGGCTGCACTATGGTCAAGTATGTATGAGTTTATGCATGTCCCTAAAAAGTTCACAAAATCGCAATTTTCCATCTCTTAATGTCCTAATTGTCTAAATTTATGTATATATAAAACCACAGCATGCAAAGCTATGTCATTAATTCAGGGAATGTACAAATCACGATATAGAAATTCTCTGATATAATCTCTCAGGGTTTGCATGGTCCTGCAAGTACCTAAAAAACTAAATTCGCAGAGCCTCTCAAAACAAATTAATATTTAATTTGTTGGGCGATTTAGATTTATGACGTCCTTTTTTTTTTGCTTCACCTCACCTACAAGTGTTACTTGGGCTCTAACAATAAACTGGGTCATTATATATGCGTGATATAGTCTTAACTTAAATTCCTTGTCTTTAAAAGTTTACAGTGTTAGACTTATTCATTTGAAGCCAATATAGGGTATAAAACAAAGTTCATTTATGTCAAAGTAACGCCTAAGATGCCACTGGTGGTTGTTGCCCCCACCTTTCTCATGCTTTGTTAGTAAGTGTTGCCACTTAACAGTATCGGAAAGGTGACAGATCAACAGAGTCTTACGAAATTTCATCAAGAACAGAATTTAAAGAAGAGATAATTTAGCTGAAAAAAGCGAAACAAGAAATCTGTTGACAGATTACTGTTTGAATGACTTATAAAGGGAGATAACTTCAAGTGTGCGTGGTTGAAACAAATTAAGACCTTCCCAGGTCTGTACAACCAGCCATAGTTGAGCATGAGCTCCTGGCAATCACATTAGTGGGAGGTACTAGAACTGGGCTATTGTGTAACAAGAATATAACTCTTCATTGGAAAGAATTAGGTACTCTTAAAAGTAAAAACAGCATAAAATTTTTCCTTTAAAGTTGCAACTTGGTGATGGAAAACCTGGCATTTCACTCATGTCTGTAGGAACCTTGTTATTAAGGGTTAGCATTCATTCTTAGGGACAATTGTGCTGTATTGTATGATATTTCGAAACCCATTACTACAATCTTACAGGAATAAACGTTTGGATGTCTGGTATAGTAATTAGGTTGTTCGTACCTATTGCAGTAGGGTAATGGCTGGAGTAGGGAGTAGATCATGGTTCAATCCCTAGTTGTCCTACCAAAGACGGCTAAATCAGCACTACCTTGCTAGGTGCTTGGCTTGCGAGGGATAAGCCAAGTAATGGCCTCGATATAGGGTAGAGAGGCAGCAGTACTATGGACATTTCCAAACTGGGACGTGTATGTTAATGGTGACTTGTCAAATTAGCTGTGTATATTTCACATGATTAAAGATACAAATGATACAAATAACAAACAAATAAAACTTTGCAGTTCGTCATGGTAGATCCACCATCTGCTCTGTGTCATCTGCTTACTGTTTTCTGGTGTACTGATGTATTGTGAAACACTAAGGAATTGATTTATGGTGGTTTATACTAAACCCTTTCTTTCAGTTGCTATTAAACAGCAAGGCAGTCTAGAACATGGCAGATGAGAACTTTGAAACCGTTGAGTCTGGTGCCTCAAACACCTATCCTGCCCAGTGCTCTTCTCTACGCAAAGGGGGCCATGTTGTCATGAAGGGACGCCCATGCAAGATCGTGGAGATGTCTACATCAAAAACTGGGAAACACGGTCATGCTAAGGTATTTATTTTGGCCCGCCCGTTAACTTGATGTGAAAAAATTTGAATATTGTTACAAACCAGCTTGTAGAATAAATTAATGAAGCTAATTTTATGTTATTCAAGCTCTGTAAAATTTTAGCCTATCTGCATGGTTATTTGTGGAACAGAGTAAAACTTGCTGCCATCATACTTGTGAAAAGCACTGCATATGCCGTGCATGGCTGTCTCCTATGTACTGACCATCCCCCCATGTTTGTATCAACGCAGGTTCATCTGGTTGGGATCGATATATTTACTAGTAAAAAGTATGAAGATATTTGCCCCTCAACTCACAATCTGGAAGTACCTATTATCAAACGCAAGGATTTACAGGTGAGTTGTGCTGGCATTATAAGAACCGAAACCCCTCTTTTATGTAAACTGCTGTGCTAAGAAAGACCTTTACGTAAAGTACCCGGCCCTATGTGGGAAGGTCTGCCAGCATCCTGTGGGCTCTGCCCGGTTCCTCCCGCCATAAATCTGGCCGCCGTCGCATAACTGAAATATTTTTTCGGCATAAAACACCAATCAAATAAACAATTAATAAATAATCTTTATGGACCAGCCTGTTGATGGCATACGGTGATGGCTGTTAGCTTATCATGCCTGTTTTGTCCCACTGACTCACCATGTGGAACTTGTTACCAATTGTATTTTTATGTCGTAACCTTTGCTTTGTGTTATGGAAAGAAATCCTGGTTTGGGGGCTTAGTAATAAGGACATGAAAGATTAATCTTTTGTTATACAAGTTCAGCTTTGTAAAGTTGAGTTTTGATTTTGTCTGGTTGCAGTTAGTAGATATAAACGATGGATATATGTCATTAATGGATGATAACGGTGAAACACGAGAAGACCTCAAACTGCCAGAAGATGATTTGGGAAAAGAAATTCAGGACAAACACGATAATGATGAGCAAATCTTAGTAAGTACAACTTACGTGTTCGGCTTGCAGCTGGCTGGAGACTTGGATTTGTCATGTAACTGTCCACACCTTCAGTAGAAAGAAATGGGGATGTATTCTGGACATGAAAGTTTCAAAGCATAAAAGAAATAAATATATGTACTCTGGTGTGAGACTACAAATATGTGAATAAGCCATCAGGAAAGGCACATTCACGTGCTGATCTGGCATTGCAGTGAAAATAGTTTTTCTTATAATTTAGTGATGAATGCTTTTTTCTGTCAGATGGCAGAGATGTTGTGGAGACACCTGTGACCATAGTAATGGGGACAAATACCAGAATTCTTCGGATTTTTTTGTTCTCGGTGGTGATTTAGACTGAAGAGTATTAAGTGGTGGTCATGGCTGTCTATCCCTAATGTGCTGAAATGTCTTACTGATTTACGTGTCATAAATATGTTGAACTTGTTTATCTCTGGTTCAGTAGGAGAACGATCATTTTGCATAATTTTGACTTATTTTCTCTTGGTCAGAAGTCTTTGTTTTGATAGCAAATCTCCAAAACTACTGAGGAGCCAGTCAGTTGAACACCATACAGGATTAACTTGACGGTCTCCCTGAACACATTAATGTGTGCTGGGTGCAAGTGGCCTTTAATCTGCTTTCTCAGGTTAGGGTTCAGCTTTCACTCATAACATTTTTATTCCCAAAACTGCCGGAGCCAAATCCAATGAAAGGTAATACAAGTAATAGCTTACAAGTCCCCTAGATCGTATTTCATTGTGGTCAGGAAACCTTACCTATGGACCTGCATTCTTGGAAAAAGAACTTGAGCCAAAAGCTATGAAACTTAATACAAGAATGTAATGGTAGGCGGGATCTACTGTACCTGAGCACATATACAGGAAAAGACCAGGGAAGTACAGTGTAAATTGTAGTAGAATGGGTAAGGTTTGAGGACTTAAAAAACACCATCTAATAGCTTTTCAGATGCTCTTTAAGAAATCTGAGCTCGTATACGTGTCAGAAGTGCAAACATTTTACTGACCCGAACCTGGCTGAATGACATGAATTGTAGGGTGTGTTGCTCTCTAGTTTTGAAATGTCAGGCTAGGCTCCTGCTTGTTTGTATGAAATGAGCTTTTTGTGCAGCCAGTAGGACAGGTTAATGGCATTTTGTGTGGAGGATAAATTACAATTTTGTGCAGGTGTACAAGTGAGTTTCTTGTCACTGTTAGGTCAGTGAGACAGTAGACCGTGTTGAGCGACAAAATGTGATAGCCCATCGTACAAGTCTACAGGTAGACTGGTTGTAGGGACGAAGTATGGCTGCCCACCATAGAAATCTACAGTTGGACTGCATGTAGGGACAAAATGTGGCTCCCCATCATAGAAGTCTACAGGTAGACTGCATGTAGGGACAAAATGTAACCCCTCGCATACAGTTCTATAGGTGGACTACATGTATGGACAAAATACGAGCGCTCATCGTACAACCTGTATGTGTAGACAAGATGTACAGACAAAGTGTGGCTGCTCATCATACATATTCACATGTAGCCTGTAAGGAGGACGAAATGTGACCGCTCATCATACAAATCTACAGTTAGACTGCATGTAGGTACAAACTGTGGCTGCCTGTCATGTAAATCTAGTTAGACAACATGTAGGGACAAAGTGTGGCTACTCATCATACAAATCTACAGTTAGGCTGCATGTAGGGACAAACTGTGGCTGCCTGTCATGTAAATCTAGTTAGACAACATGTAGGGACAAAGTGTGGCTACTCATCATACAGATCTACAGTTAGACTGCATGTAGGGACAAACTGTGGCTGCCTGTCATGTAAATCTAGTTAGACAACATGTAGGGACAAAGTGTGGCTACTCATCATACAAATCTACAGTTAGACAACATGAGTCAAAATGTAACCGCCCAACATAGAAATCTACAGGTGAACTACATGTAGGGACAAGACTGCTTGAGGGAAAAAATGTGGCTGCCCGTCATACAGATCTACAGGTAGACTGCATGTAGGGGCAAAGTGTGGCTGCCCATCATACAGATCTACTGGTAGACTGCATGTAGGGACAAAGTGTGGCTGCCTGTCATACATATCTACAGATAGACTGCATGTAGGGACAAAGTGTGGCTGCCCATCATACAGATCTACTGGTAGACTGCATGTAGGGACAAAGTGTGGCTGCCCATCATACAGATCTACTGGTAGACTGCATGTAGGAGCAAAGTGTGGCTGCCCATCATACAGATCTACTGGTAGACTGCATGTAGGGACAAAGTGTGGCTGCCTGTCATACATATCTACAGATAGACTGCATGTAGGGACAAAGTGTGGCTGCCCATCATACAGATCTACTGGTAAACTGCATGTAGGGACAAAGTGTGGCTGCCTGTCATACATATCTACAGATAGACTGCATGTAGGGACAAAGTGTGGCTGCCCATCATACAGATCTACTGGTAGACTGCATGTAGGAGCAAAGTGTGGCTGCCCTTCACACAAATCTGCAGTCAGTCTGTAAGTAGGGACAAAATTTGGCTGCTCATCATGCAGATTTACCGGTAGACTATATGTAGGCACAAACTGTGACTGCCCATCATACAAATCTACATTTAGCCTGTAAGGAGGACAAAATGTGGCTGCCCATCATACAGATCTACTGGTAGACTGCATTTAGGGACAAAGTGTGGCTGCCTGTCATACATATCTACAGATAGACTGCATGTAGGGACAAAGTGTGGCTGCCCATCATGCAGATCTACTGGTAGACTGCATGTAGGAGCAAAGTGTGGCTGCCCTTCACACAAATCTGCAGTCAGTCTGTAAGTAGGGACAACATTTGGCTGCTCATCATGCAGATTTACCGGTAGACTATATGTAGGCACAAACTGTGACTGCCCATCATACAAATCTACATTTAGCCTGTAAGGAGGACAAAATGTGGCTGCCCATCATACAGATCTACATGTAGCCTGTAAGGACGAAATGTGACCACCTGTTATACAAATTTACATGAAACCCATATGGATGGACAAAATGTGATCTCCTCTCATACAAATCTACATGTAGCCCGTATGGATGGACAAAGTGTGACTGCCCATCATACAAATCTACATGTAGCCTGTATGGAGGGACAAAGTGTGACTGCCCATCATACAAATCTACATGTAGCCCGCATGGAGGGACAAAGTGTGACTGCCCATCATACAAATCTACATGTAGTCTCTATGGGGGGACAAAGTGTGATTGCCCATCATACAAATCTACATGTAGTCTGTATGGAGGGACAAAGTGTGACTGCCCATCGTACAAATCTACATGTAGTCTGTATGGAGGGACAAAGTGTTACTACCCATCATACAAATCTACATGTAGCCTGTATGGTGGGACAAAATGTGACCGCCCTTCATGCAAATCTATATGTGGCCCGTATGGAGGGACAAAATATGACTGCACATACAAATGTACATGAGGACCTTACGGAGGGCTGAAATGTGCCCGTCTTACGTTGCAGGGACAAATATATGTAAAGTTGCATTCTGATGGTTTGCTGTATTTACTCATCTTACTGCACTAGTCAGGAAAAAAAGGACAAACTGTGTTTTCGTTGGCGGGTTATTCTTATTTAGATTTAACCAGCAGAATTCCACTAGACAAGAAAGTAACAACAGAAGATCAAGAATATAAGGGGAAATAACTCAAATTTTGAGTGTCTCCACTGATTGCCTCCCCATTTAATTAAACCATAAGAAACTTACCAAGGCTTTAAAAACGTTCAGTTTGTACTTGCAATATTTGTTACATTTTTATAAATACTCTCTGCTTTATTACAGATTACTGTTGTGGAATCAATGGGATTTGAGGCTGCTGTGGCTACTAAGGCTATGACAAAGGGTTAAACCTGTCAGGGATGACCACTGGATGTGCTCTACCAGATGTCTGGACTTGGACAGCCTGTGCTAACACCCATACTCTGACTGTGACCAAACCTGTAGGGAAGAAATCAATGAACAGTTTACATTACTGATCCACAGCTTATATATGGCGAAGTTTTTCATAACATTTGACTGGCATCAGAGCACAAGAGCAGCGGGAATATACATGCCATATAATCATTTTTCTGGTTTTGTTGAAATTTATCATGAATTTTTTTCCTTTCTTTTTTTTTTTAAATTTTTGTTTAAATTTTTTTTGTTAAATTTTTTTTTTGCGCAGGTGATGACCACTGTTGCATATGCCCACATCTTGGAGAGTGCTAATTTGTCAACCTGTCTCTTACCTATCCCATCAGTTTGATGCCATTGGCCTTTGCAAGGCTTAGTACCACATTCTGTTGAATAAAACTCAAGATCTTGTACTGTCATTTTTACATTGATTGACTTCTGTAGAGAAATTTTGCGTGGAGTACATCTATTCAAAGTGTTCTCTGATGTCTAGCCAGTTGATGTATAGTATATATATATATATATGTAGATTTCTTTTTGGGTATAGTGTTTCATTTGCTTTTCTTGACTTGGTGCTGAGTTTTCCTGTATTTTCTGACAGATGGTAATTCTAGCTTGTGTGACGGGGAGGGTGTAAGGTGCCAGCAGGGCAGGGGCAGCAATGAGATTGTTAGTCATTTAGGACTGAACAATGCTGGATATCAGGAAGGAGTACAAAGATTTCTGGAAAACAATGTAACATTCATGTCCGAAGTGTGTAAGTGTAGGTTTGGGTGTGTGGAAATGGTGTGTGGGTGTTGGGTGATATAGGTTGGGGATGGTTGAGGATGGAAGGGGGTCTGACGGGGTAGAAAAAAGTAGGAAAACGGTAAATGTAAAATGGTGGATAGAGATAAAAATAAAAATAAAAGATCATTAGGATTGAGATATACAGCTGTGTGTAAGCGAGTTAAATCTTTTTTTTTAAGATTCTGAGCCAAATATTTAATCGATTGATTTGGTCAATCCATTGGTCGGTTAGATGTTTTCCTGGGTTATAAAGCACAGGTTATGATTGGCTGGTGTCACGGACATGCAAGGTGAAGAACACCTGTTCATTTCAAAAGTAGAACTGGAAACTGGTGTCTGTATTTACCATTTAACTACTTGTAGTTCGGTAAAATTACAGTTTTGCATCTGCATCCTGAAACTTATATACCTAATCATCTTTGATGCATTTAAAGAAAAAAAAAAAGAAAAAAAGTCTTTTGCTTTGTTAATATTACCCTGTCGTTTTATTTATCATAGATTATGGTTCTGTATGCAACATGTACATGTAATACGTTTTTTGTTTTTTTTTTTCGTCTTCGTAGTATTTTATGTAGTCACATTTTATTTGCCTGGTGCTGTCAATATCACAATGTAATATATGGGGATGTTGATCTTGAAAAATCATGCCAAGAAGAGCACCTTTGGAGTCTTTTTCACAAAAAGTGCTTGTATAATGTAAATTCGCTAGTGCACCCCAGAAGGAAAAGTATGTAGATAAGAGGTCATCGGTTTGATGGGGTCTGGATTTTAGGTGTCAGATTAAGTTTAGAAGGGAACAATGGACATTCTTATATCAACTTATCAGTGGTTCACTTTTTCTAAGTTTACTGGATGTTTGTGCTAAGAACAGTCTGGAGCCATTCGCTCTCTAAACGTCAACGTTTGGTGCCATCACTTTCGTTAACTATTTACAGATAGTTTAAGTTATTAAGCCAATGCCTGGTCTGCTCTGTTATTTGGTTTTGGCTACACTTTCGTTTTTTAAAGATTCCTTGGAAGTCCGTAAATACCATGAAGTTTTGGAATTTCCACAGCCGTACTGAATGATGAGATATTTTCTGTCGAGTTACATCTACAAATTTCAGTAGGTTTTAAAACTTGTATAGGCTGTTGCATTTACTCTCCTCTAACCTACCTTTTGCGTTTTCCTTTCATCTTCTGCCACGAAGGTCACGCTTGGCATGTCTAATAATCACATGATTAGTTATGCAGCTGACACATTCGGCACCAAAATCCCATTGTTGTATGGATGGATCAAAATTTATGTGTTTAAAACCAAACGTACGGGAATAATTTTTGATCATTCGTCTGTGGTTGTGGATCAGATATTGTCTGTGGTTGCGGTTTACATTTTGTACAAGGCCCTTGACGATCCGGGTACCTTTTATCAGAAGACCATCGCCTTTTCTTCGGGTTTCCAATCCCAAAGCGAAAGGTGTTTGCAGGATTGTGCGATGATTGGAGGTTGTAACCAAGGTTTAATGTAAAGATAAAGCCTTGAACGACACCGGTGTGTACATGAACATGTCCTGGTCATTGCTCGACACATTACATTTGGCATGAGTCTCGGCGACGAGGAACTAGTTGTTGGATACTGGGTTTGGATGCCTCGGGCTATTAAGCCTATGTAGCTTTGGCTAAGCTCAGCCAAGGTCAGCCAAACCTAGAATCCGTGGCATAACGTCACGAACATGCACATAAGGAAATAATCAATATCTCTCTATGCCTTTTTTTTGTTTTTGTTTAAATTTTGCATTCGTGTAAAAATGCTCTCTCCCATTCTTTGTTATTTCAACCAGGCGTAATGGAAGTACATACACCTGGCCGCCAAACATATCGGCAGTTGTCTGCTGTTCCAGTTGAATGTCCCTGAATTTGTCAGGATTTTTCACAACCCATAATCCCGATTGCCGTAGTAATTCTCGAAACATGAGTTAAAATGTTGACTTTTCTATTGTTTCATCGTAGTGCTGTGAGTACCGCATAAATAAAACGGTGAAAACTAGGACAGGCATATTCCAGTTACTACCTTGTATGGTGTGGCACGGAGAATAAATATAATTTCATTCTGTATGACTGCTTTATTTTGTTTCATTTTAATTTTGATCCTTGCCAGCATTGGATTTATTTCGTATTATGTTGGGGGTTCTGGGGTCAGTAATATAGGTCTAGCCATTAAAACGCACTGGTAGAGCTTGCAGTGTGCTCGGCAAGAAATACACCCGAGGAAACTTGCGGTTTTTCTAATCCGATAATGAGTAAAGAAGGAATTTTTGTAGAAATGCATATGAGGTCTGACATACGCTATAAAATTTAATAAACGCTTCCTCGACTGACAAGAAAAACCGCAACAGTTTATTTGGGTATCTGTTACATACTGAGTACACTGTACGCTCTACCCGTGCCTTTTTAATATACATGTACACAATTGCAAGGTGTTAGTGATTTTTTTAGGTTAAGAGAGACGGTTAAAGTCTTGGTTTCTCTTGACTGCCAAGGGCAAGTGGTCTGGTGTGAAAATACACTGAACAAAAATATAAACGCATCACCCAATATCTCGATAAAATTAACTGCGTGATCAAATTTCCTTTCAATACTGTTTCACATGGGGACATAAAATGGGATCTAAGCAATATATTTTCAAAACTGATGGAAATGGACGACCGATGGTAACGCTGAGGTAGATTAGGAAACGGGTGTGGTCGTGTTGGGAAATTCCATACTTCAGTAGTGAGTAAAATTAACCGCGTTACTAAATTCCTTTCAGTGCCCTTTTTTCACTGGGGCATAAAGTGGACTCTTACCAATACATTTCCATAACTGATGGCAGCTGAGAATGCATGTTCAAAGTGATGTTTCTCATTCAGAGATGTTACGAGGAAGGATGGTTTTGGTGAAGTTTGGCTGTTCCCACAAAATGTAAATTTTAAATTATTTTTCCAGTTTTGAAACAAAGAATGAAGGATTGTGTTATACAATTAGGAGTGGCATAAAAAAAGTTACATACCTCGAAGTTATCGCTGTGCAGAGATATGAAGATTATATTTTTAGTTTCGAACATTATCTCTTATACAAACCGATAATGATAGCATTGATTCATGCTGATTGCGTACGTTTTCACATAGGTTAAAAAGGAACTGGGCGTCAGGTAATGAATAGAGTGGAGAGAAATCGGTGAATACGTCAGTGTTGTTCTCTAAATGATATTGAAGATGAATTCCATTTTGTTCTTTTATGTCCAGTATGTTATGAATTGTGGGTTACATCGCCATCACATGTATATCCAATATTTAAAACATTGCTAGATTTATTAAATATTTCTTTTGACATCTAACCTGTCTCACAAAGTACAAAATTTCATCTCCACATGGAGGTCTACGCAAGCCGTGCAGGGAAAACTGTTATACATTTTTATTGAGGTACCAACTAACGAGAGAGTACAGTCGGTCGACAGTCATATGTAGTGCGCAATTCTTTTCAGCAAGCATGATTTATTTTATTTATATTTGAACAAAAATATCGACGAAACGCGCAATATTTTGGTAAAATTAACCTCGTTGCTAAATTCCTTTCAGTACCCATTTTTTCACTGGGGCATAAAATGGACTCTTACCAATACATTTCCATAACTGATGGAAACGAACAACCGATGCTAATGCTGAGACAGATCAGGAAACATGGTTAGGGTCAATTTGAGAAATTCCACACTTCAGTACCGAGTATGTCCACACAAGTTCCCCCCCACCAACCACCACCGCATTGCACCATGCGCCCGATGGTGGCGTCGGCATAGCGTTCACCATAGCTAATCTATAAAGCTTTCTCGACCATGTAAATTCTAGAATGAGAGATTTCGCGGAAAAGTACATGGTGTTTAAGTAAACCATATTCCTCAAGATGGGTACATTTTCAGCATGTCTCGAAAAACGTCTTGAACAAAGTACAAAAAATGCGAAACCATATCTTTTAGGACGAAACGAATGATACACATTGCGATACATGAGGCTTGTCTATGTATAACTGAGGATTAAGCGAATCGCAATTCATACACGCACGGAGAAGGATTTGGTGGCTGGTGCTTCTAGCGCCACTGAACTTGGCTTGACCTGTCTCGTGCGTCTTCAGCCTAGGACCATTTATTGCACAGACAGACACACCCTTGTGTAGGCCTAACTCTCAACTAGTTGTCGGGTTATATTGTGATACATACTCACCTCGCAACCTCATAATGTTGATTGCATATGTGCACCTGATAATTGATTGTAGTATTTGGATATGTACAGTGACTACCGTTGGTAGGGTTATTGTGTTTACAATAATGATCATAGTCATACAGTTTTGTGATTGTCATTACAGGGTTTTTCTTCCCTTGCTGGATAGCTGGACCACACCAGACATGTTTGATGGTGATCTTCAATAAAGTATTCATACGGCAGTGCACTTTGTGTTGTCTCTATCCGTCGGGACCAACCCCCAACCCCCCCATTACATATGTACATATGTGTATTAGTTTTCTCATAACTAATTCCCTATCAGTAAAGGAGAGAACGGTGTATAATTTTCGTTTGTCTGCCACAAATTTAGTTTGCCGCGATATTTTTCCTTATCGTTTAAGTCTTGCAAGTTGGCACCTAACACAGGACACGTATGGGTTTGGGGAAAATTTATTTTATTTGTGAAGTTGTTGGAATCAAGTTACTTTTGCTGGGTCTACGGTCATAAGTCTTTAGATTTGTTAGATATCTGGCCAGAGGTGGTGGTTTATTCTGTAACTTGGTGTAATTTGAAGTTCTTGAACAACATACGAATCACATAGAAATATATTTAATTCCATGTTCTTGAACAAAATATTCGGGAAATGAAAAATATTTTTAATTCCATGTGGCTTTATGGCTCACATGTATCACTATGTCAGGACATTTTCCCATAGAACGGAACATATGGTAATATACCGTTTTTTCTTTGGCCTTAATGTCAGTAATATTTAAATCAATCAGCACAAAAAGACTATAATCAGTTCAGCTTGGACCCGAGAAACCATTGCACGGGGATAGGTACCCCGTTATTCATTTGTCTGTCCAAGATATTGTTGCAAAAAGTTAATTTAAGGGGAGACTTAGGTTTTCTGTAGATTGTTGTTAAGAGTACTGACATGTGTGAGCGATAAATAAATTCAAGGCTTAATAATAAATTCTTGGGACGTATCGGAATTTAATGCCCCATTTATGTATTTATCAATTTCTTCCAAAGCCTCTAGTGCAGTCATGCGCAGTGCAATATGTTTGGTATTTTCTGGCACTTCCGGCTCTATTGGATTTATTCTTACGAGCGTGCATAGATCTTTATAATTCTCCACCAATTTGTCTGTGGTAGGTCTAACTGTGTCGACGGTAACACCAACTCCGATTTCAATGACGACAAATCTTTTTAGCTGACCTGCCAAATTATCTTTCACAAAACGGTGGAATTTGTCCTCCATTTCCAGAACGTGTTCACTGATCCAATGATCATCATTAAAGAGCCTCATGTTTGGTCTCGCGGGTACGGATGTGGAAACACAATGTTGGCATTCTGCAAGGTTGTCTTCTGTGACTTCCTTTCTATATTCCATAAGAATTTTACTCGTAAACAAAGGCGGGTGTTCGCAGTGCTCTGTAGAACGACGGACAAGCACAGACGGGAATGGCGGAAGCGCTCTTAGGCTGCCCCTGTCCCAACGAATATCAAAATCTAATGGGGTTGACAAGATCTCGGAACTTTTACTCGCGTCTTGGCATTGAATGAACTCTAAACTTCCGTGCCTCTCTACGACTCTGTCTGGTGCGAATCCAGCACGGATGAAATGGCGGTCAACGTTACTTGTAAAGACAAAGTAGCCACATGCCATAGCTTCCGACCACTTCCTAAGAATACGGTATCCTTTATGAGGAGAAGCAGAGCGGTATAGCCGCAAACGACTGGCTATGAAACCCCAGGCCAAACTCGGGTCCACTCGAAACAACTCACTGTTACTCATTTCCGGAATTCCACGTCCTGTGTCCTTTAGTTCCGGATGTGCTACCCAGAAGTCCTCGTTTGTCCGATACGTGAGGATCCCGGAATCTACTCCCAGTCCCGCACCTGCCATGATGATCAGCCCTTGGGCGTCGGCGATGGCCAAAGCTGTTTTACGGAGGGCGTCTCGGTCCTGAACAGGCTGGAAACTTTCGGGCGGTATGTAGCTAACCGACATGTTAATTCTGCACCAGAAAACGCTACAAAAAAGTTCTTGGCAATTGTGAACGATTCTGTTGTGTTCAGTGTATCGTCAACAGCAACCAACTATAAGTAGACCCCAATGTCCATCCCCTTCTGTTTGTCGTTTCATAATATCTGATATGAAAGGTTATAGTTCAGCACAAGTTTTGTGTATTTTAACATCATGCATCAAAACGTACAGTCACAAGACAGTTTATCTTCCATATCATGCTTTGTGCACTTTGAAACGAGATCTTTATAACATGATCACTTAATACTCAGTTTGCTTAACCCAGATAATTAGTTGAAGTTTGTATACGCATGCGTGCTCTTGTACCGATATAAAAGCAACAGCAGCTACAATACATGATTTTGTAAAACGTTTTACTGTGTCTCAAAATCGGTTAGCAAAACTAGTCCCATATATGAGAACAAATGCGCGTGCAAACATTAAAATGAAATGACAATATCTCTTGATAAAACTGACAAATCACGCGTGGATTATTTGTTATACGTTCATGATGGGTTTACAAAGTCCACAAAGTTGATACCCTTGTGTGTATACTTCATATACATAGATATACATAGGCATTTTAAATGCAATGTGGAACTCTTGTCTCTAATTATAACCCCATTATATAATAAAATTTTCAATAGCAACTCTTTCCCAGGGTTGTGGACGGAAGCCATAATTTTACAATTGTATAAAAAATGGCAGTAGAGACGACCCGGGAAATTATAGAGGTATTACACTAAAGAGCTGCAATCTTTGTTTAAATGGTTTAATTTCAGCATATTTATCCGAGAATAAGCGTGTTTATTGTACTTCCGTTGACTTCGAAAAATCCTTTTTATTGTTTAGACAGAATTGCTCTATGGTATAAATTGTTAAAAAATGGGATAAGCGGGAAAATGGTGGCCATGATAAAGACTATTTATTCAAAAGTTAAATTTGCCACATTGGGGTAAAAACGACATTTGCGTCGATCACATCAGGGTGAAGTGTTGTCACCAACAGAGTCTTTTCACTGGACGAAACTGTTAGTACAGTGGTACTGAAAGAGTTAGCCTTAATTTACCTTATTCTCTTTGTTAAGTATATCGTTTGCAAAATAAGTTAGATAAGTTAAAAGTATATTGTTATGTGTGGGGATTCAAGGTAAATGTTAGTAAAATGAAATCACTGGGTTGTAAGTCAGGCGGTTCAGTTAAAACCAAAGAAAAATGGTATTATAATTGCTCGTTTTTAGAAAATGTTACAACATTTTGTATACTTATAGAGATAACCTCTGCTCTAATTGCAAATTTTATGTAGTGCAGGAAACTCTAGCCAACAATTGTCAGAAAGCCTTAAATCTTTGGATGACATAGGTCGTAAATTATCCTCTCAACCTTTCGACACCTTTGTACGGTCCGTGTTGCATTACGGATGTGAAATGTGAGGGTTCCACGCAGGTCAGGCAGGAGACTGGGTGAATCTTACATTTTGTCAGCGGATTTTAGGTGTAAATGAAAGAATGAATGAAATTTTATGGCAGGTGGAAATAAAAACACATGTAATGCAGCTGTACATAGGGAATGGGGTCTTGACCTTTTACATCACTGAAGAGGTATGGCGTTGATAGAATACTGGTTCAAAGTACTTAACTCTACCAATATATTACTTATCAATGTTTGCAATGGTCTAATATCTGCAGCTGAGAATGCATGTTCAAAGTGATGTTTCTCATTCAGATGTGTCACGAGGAAGAATGGCTTTGGTGAAGTTTGGCTGTTCCCACAAAGTGTAAATTTTAAATTATTTTTCCAGTTTTGAAACAAAGAGTGAAAGATTGTGTTATACAATTAGGAGTGGCATAAAAAAGTTAGATACCTCGAAGTTATCACTGTGCAGAGATACGAAGATTATACTTTTAGTTTCGAACATTATCTCTTATACACACCGATAATGATAGCATTGCTTCATGCAGATTGCGTACGTTTTCACATAGGTTAAAACGGAACTGGGCGTCAGGTTATGCATAGAGTAGAGAGAAATCGGTGAATACGTCAGTGTTGTTCTCTAAATGATATTGAAGATGAATTCCATTTTGTTCTTTTATGTCCAGTATGTTATGAATTGTGGGTTACATCGCCATCACATACATATCCAATATTTAAAACATTGCTAGATTTATTAAATATTTCTTTTGACATCTAACCTGTCTCACAAAATACAAAATTTCATCTCCACATGGAGGTCTACGCAAGCCGTGCAGGGAAAACTGTTATACATTTTTATTGAGGTACCAACTGACGAGAGAGTACAGTCGGTCGACAGTCATATGTAGTGCTCAATTACAAATCATTCTTTTCAGCAAGCATGATTTATTTTATTTATATTTGAACAAAAATATCGACGAAACGCGCAATATTTTGGTAAAATTAACCTCGTTACTAAATTCCTTTCAGTACCCATTTTTTCACTGGGGCATAAAATGGACTCTTACCAATACATTTCCATAACTGATGGAAACGAACAACCGATGCTAATGCTGACATGGTTAGTGTCAGTTTGGGAAATTCCACACTTCAGTACCGAGTATGTCCGCCGTTTGCCTGATGCGCTGCTACACATCGTCGACGCATAGACCTGATGAGATGGTCAATTGTGAATTGCAGAATGTTTTCCCACTCCTGTATGAGGGCCACACACAACTCCGCGATGTTACCCGGAACTGGAAGTCGCAGAAGAACACACCGGTCGAGGACATCTCACAGGCGTTCAACTGGAGACAGATTAGACTGCCGCCAAACCCGCTCCGTCCCATCTCTTCTGTGTAGCTGAAAACGGGATTCATCTCTGAAAACATAACACGCTCCCACTGTGCCAAAGGCTAACGAACACGAATGTTAACGCAGTCGCGCCGACTCTGGCGTCGAGCAGGGGTAAGGTCTATCCCCTGGAGTTGTCTACTTGCTCGCAAATTCGCTTCTCAGAGACGATTCCGAACCGTTTGAGCGGAAATCCGGTTATTGTAGAGCCCCACTGTTTCACTGGCTTTGGAAGTGGCCGGCCTGAAACGGTCGGGGAAGTGGAGGAGGGGAATATGTCGGTCTTGGTCGGGGGTCGTTACACGCGGGCAGCGGGCATGCGGGCGATTAGCTGTCGTGCCGAATTCTTAGTGACGTTCTGAAACGACTAATTGTTGACACTTTAACGTTAAGGGCTTTGGCTACAACTCTAACGGTCATACCAGCGTGGAGCATGTCGATGGCGCGCTCTCGTTGATTTTGTGTCATCTGTAGCAGAGTGCTTTTTGACAGAACTTGTACAGTACAGGTGTCCTTTTGTACACCTGAGGGTAAGGAGTGCCAGGGAAGACCTTTACGGTTAGACCAATGCCGATTTAACTCACAGTCAAATGAATAAAACTTGAAGGCACTTCATCCAAGAGAGCAAAAATCCATAGTACTTAATATACAGATTTCCGCAGTAGAGACGAAGGGACAATACTAAATCTGCATTTGTTTCGTATCTGGAAATGATAAATAATCGCTTAAAAACTTGCTAAATGCGGATTCCGATCTGGATCGCCACTAAAATTTGACCTGCTAACTTGTGCACAAAATTTCAACCAAATACTTTTTTCGTTACTGTTACCTTTTTCGTTAGTTACTGACGGTGATAATAAGTGATATGTTACTGGGTGAATTTAAGGACGTTGATGTGACTAAGATATTCCCTGTGAATTAGGACAAAGTCCAGCAGCCTTCAAGTGCTTTTTCTAAAATTAGCTGACCCCGATACCTGCCTGTAAACACACAGGCGATATGTAGCCTACTCTCGGAAGACCTGAAAATTTAGGCAAATACTTGTACCTCTATCAAACTGATCTATACAGGGATATTATACCTGATGAATGGATTTCATGTTTCTCAGTCACTAAGTTGACTGTAAATATGTGTTTGTGTATGTCGCATACGTATGCTGGATGATATCTTGATATGTCTTGTATTAAGGTATTAACGTGAACATGAATTCCACATTACAGTATGATGGAGTTTTTTTCGTAAAGGACGGCTGATTATAGTAGTAGTAGCTAATTACAAGGTAGGGAGAAGAAATGCATCTGCGAAGCCCAATCAAAGTGCTTGTGACCGGAGCCTGTGGAAAGATCGCTTACAACCTGATACCGCATTTACTGTCCGGCTCAGCGTTTGGACAAGAGCAGGTAGACCTACCCAGTGTAACTTATAACATGTTAATACGCGTTCGAAGCCAGTTTTGTCTTTATAACTGCGACTTTTCTCAAAGAATGTAAAATATGAAAGACTGCTACGTAGAGAGTAAAACGAGATCAGCTACGACAATGTGATAAGTGGGCAAATGGGTACCGCTACCGCTGAAATCCGGCCTCTTGCTACATTAATTAGGGTTTTATTCTAACTGTTCATGTAAGTGTTTAAGAAGTAACAACTAACATCCCCCTAGAATCATCGCCCATGACTATTGTAACTTTTTGGCGTTTGCCTTCGTTAATTGAAACTTCTTTTTGATCTTTATCACTAATTTTCGCGACACTTTCATAACTTTCAAGATGTTGGAGGACCCTGAACCCCACCCAGTTAACATAGATCGATATCATATTCATATACATATTATTGGTTCTACACAATTTCAGCCAATCATTTTGCACCTGCTGAGCAGAAATCAAAATGGTCTGCAGGGACTGGTCATGGAAATTGAGGATTGTATTTTTCCATTACATGAAGGTAACCGTGAGTTCAATATTTTACGACAGCAAACTTACACCTAAAACAAGGATCCCTTAGACCTGTGGTGACATGCATTAGTATATGACATAGGGATTAGACCTGGGAACACATGCATTAGGAAATGACATAGAGTTTAGACCTGGGGTCACTAGGTTACTAAGTATTGCTTACCAGACCAGAGACTTCACTTCTGCGGCCCTTCAGTAAAGGATATCATTTATACCATGTACCCTTTGTAGATGCGACTTATACCTTAAACCCTTTATAGACACCACTTATACCATGGATCCTTTATACATGATGTTGGCAGGAACAGGAACGACTTAGGCTAATGTTCGCATATATCAAGGCCCACATAGAGAAGTGACCAAACAGACCAATAAAGACTTGGCTAAAACAGGGCCCACTTCGATCATTTAGCTTCTTACAGCGAACATTCATTGCAGCACGATGATCAAGATTGCAGTTTAATACTAATCTGTACCACAGATGTCCTGCGTGTGTGATTAATATAAAAAGAGAAAGCGATCAATTGTTTAATATCAAGAAAATTTCACTCACACTACACATTGTAGGAACGTTGGCCACTTCGAGCGTCTCAGAGGCCTTCACTGACGTTGACGTCGTCATTCTGTTAGCGTCGGTTGGTCGGGGAGAGGCTAAGTTAAGGACAGATTTATTACCAATGAACGTGCCAATAATCCGTTGCCATGGTGAAGCGTTGGAAAGATACGCCAAGCCATCGGTCCAGGTGAGATTACTCTTTATTCCTTCCGATTTGTTTTGTGGCTTCCCTTTTTCCACGGCGGCATCGTTCTCCATTAGCAGATCAGACATGTTTAAAATGGACCAAAGTGTGTGCGAAGGACAAAGCAAGCATTGGCCGTGTTCTTGTGTTCTAATGTTTCAATGTTTTAGTTAGGCAGAACATAAATATGTCGGCATTTGGACTCGCCCACTGGAGCAGTTACCCTCGTGATATGGCCGAAATAATTAATGTTGAAATCTGAGCGTCATGACGGTCCGACATTCGCATACCACCATAAACCATAAAGGGGTGTTCCAAGTCGATTATGGCATAACCCATTTCCAAAACAACGTAAAAAATATCAGGAATATGTAAGAAATAATATAGATGTGGCCTATAAATAGTAAATAAAGTTGGTAAGAGAGACACGGTGAACAGTTTTCATGATGCAGTCGTTGTTCTGGATATGGCAACTTATATTCCGTGGATATTTTCCAGAATACAAATCTAGGTATCTCAGTTGCACTTTGGTTGTAACTGTTCATAAAGCATCATCTTGATGTAATAAACCTTAATACTTATACCTCTCTCAGCTCGGGATTAAACGGGGTTAAACGGAATTGGAAACACCTGTGGTACGTGTGAAGCATGTTGCCAGTTGTCATAACGTCCTGTCCAGATTTATCAGCAATTGTAGAATGCTGTTATTAAGACACTGAACATTTGATGGAATGTCCTGGACACACTGTTAAAACTAGTAACGCAAGTAGATTGCAGTTATCATATTTTACCCAGGAGATTTTACAAATGCTGCATGTATACAGGGCCCTTTGGTATATTGGAGGTGTTACACCAGAATCAGACAAACAATCAGTGCAACAGATTCTTGTTCGGTAAACCAGCTCGCCCTGTTTATTTAAGTAAACTCTTTTTCTAAAACTGGATTTCACCATAGCCTGGCAGAAGTTTCGGCCTTATTTGCCAGAGGCTGTTAAGTGCAGGCACTCTTAAGAAAGAATAAGTTAAGAGAGCCTGAGAGTGAATCTAATAATGGATCGCTGGTCCTTAATATTTTTACCTTGAACAAGTTAAAAGGGATTGCCTGAGAGGAAATTAAGTTTCTCAGCAGGACGTTTTGCTGGAGCCATTTGTTCAAATTTGTATTAATAGTTAAACCAGACTTTAAATTTTATCTTATCTGATCCTAATATAATATAAATGGAACTTAAGTCTGGTCTAACGTCTATAGCGGGCTTAATTCGTAGCACATGCATTATTGAGAGTTTGATGCATGTATCTAACCATTAGACCGCTGGTTTACATAGAAGTGGTCCCAACAGATTTTAGCATCTGTGCTATACCTAGAAGTTCCATGCTAAACCTTGGCAGTTTTGTACAACAGGATTCTGTATGATAAATACAATCAGATACAATGCTTCATATAACAGGGAGGGGCAATAACTATTCAACCCAGACCAATATCTGTCCTGTTCTGTTAGACAGACTGAGACAAAAATATTTATTCACCTGGTAGGCATATAATTTTTGCAATAAAGCGTTTTGGTGCCTTTAGGAAAATTTTAAATCGGGATAATTGAAATTCATCATTTGAGACCCACTTACTAAATATACAGCTTTTGTATGTGTTCACCGACACAAATCATATTTACCCATACTTACGTGCGAATCTTTCTCATGCTGAGTTGTTTTTACAGGTTCTCGTCGTGACAAATCCCTGTAACACGATGACGTATGTGTGCCAACAAGCAGCACCATCTATATCCGCTTCTGCCTTCACATGCCTTTCACAAGTGGATCACAATCGTGCGCTGTATCAGGTATGAGAAGTGACGTCACTGTCAGCCTCATAGTCTGACACGTTGGCATTGCGGATTAATCGTGCCCTCCTGATAAGCAATGCAACCTATAGAAATGAACAAATGGTGTTTAGGAATGTTCTCCTAATTCTTACACCCACACCTTTTTTTTTTGTTTCTTCGCCTGCTGTCGCTATTTTACTTCATATCGTCGTTATATGACGTCATCGTTACGTTGTATTCAAATGCGTCTATTGTACCTGTACTGTCCCTCTTGATTTTCATTGGATGGTCGTTATGCTCACTTCGTCCAACAGATCACGTGCCATGCTCCAGGAATATTTATTTGACTTATTTATTTGATTTATTAGTATTTATTTGATTGGTGTTTTACACCGTACTCGAGAAACAGCATTATGGTGGGAGGAAATGTTCCAGAAATAAAACCGCGTCACGCATCCTGTATTGTGTATAGGTTCTCAGGCTATTTGGGCATTTAACTGTTTGTAGGATGATATATGTACAGGTACGATTGTGTAGGTCAGTGACATGTCATTTAACCAAGAACGTGAAGTTTATGTAGTACGCACCTGAAAATCACAGATTTATTGAAATAACCAAGAGATAATCAACAGCAAAAAGAAACTCACAGTAATACACACCGATACTGGGTCGGCGGAGAAACTCACAGTAATATATACTGATACTGTGTCTGTGGAGAAACTCACAGTAATACACACCGATACTGTGTCGGCGGAGAAACAGTCTGGATATTGACAACTGCATATAATGATTACTTGCGTTATATATATGTATATCATTATGAAAATCTTAATTCGCATAATGTTTTATTTCAGATGAGAAGTCGAGTTTCACTGATGTCCGGACCTCCCGCTAAAGTCGGCATTTTCGGAAACCACTCAGAAAATGTTGCGGTGTGTTTAATGACGTCACAGGAAGGTGAAAACCAAGAAGGTTCAGAATTAAATATATCCGAAAGTGACGGGTGGATAATACAAAAGGTACGAGCATCGGAACACACACACACACACACACACATATATATATATATATATCGTGCCAGATTGGAATGTATGGTTAGCGTACATTTATACTCACAATGAATTCATTGTGAACGAGACTGAGAATCGATCTCGTGAATTATCCATAAAATACATAAACTACATGTAGCCTACAGGGACCTAACACAGGGTACAATTTTGTTTTGTTATACATATGGTTTAGGTTTGACATGTTGCATATTAGTGGTTTCCAGTGAACGTTAGATAAGACCACACAAAGGAGCACCGGGGACCTCTTAATGGCATCAACGTCCCGAAAATAAAGAAAGCAGGGGATTTTGGAAATTCCCTGTCATGGAATGGTATTGAGCCTCCTCCAGGGGTGACCAAAGCGCTGATAAAGCATTGATTCCGAATGTTAAAGCCTTAGGTATGACTGGATTTTGGATTGAACCCCAGCCACTACGCCTCTTCACCCGGTAAAAGCTGTAGTGTTATTAAATCAGATTTAAGGGTGACGATCTATATATTGGAAGATGGCTTTCATGATACTGCCCCCTCCCCCCAAAAAAGTACCAATTGATACTGTCCTGGCTTCTCAGCGACAACATGTCAGAGTTTTCTGACACGACCTTTCTGTACGTAGTGGATGTGGGTATCTTTGGAATAAGGTACTACATACAAAGGTGTTGTCCTCATGATGAGTTTTAGGCCACGACGTTCGGGGGAAGAACTTTGCTTCAGTTATAGTGCAGTTGGTGCATTTTGTGTATGTTAGGGATTTAGTGTAAAATACGACAGCGTGGTTAGTGATACCAAAACAGATGTGATAGTTTACAAACGATCACACGTAACCAGTGACCTATATGGCCTCTTGTGAGCTTAGCGCTTTATTATAACAATTCATGTTAATGCTTAAATAACAACTTATACGTCAGCCAGCACCAGCATGATGGCTTAAGCAGAATTAGGTAACAAAATTGCAGTAATATCAATTGCTCTTTATGAATTGTATGGATGTAACCTGTTCACGGTACTAGAATTATTTTAAATGCTCTGTTGTCATTACATTTCGCCATCTATCATTATAGACAGTATCGTTGAAAATTGTGTAATTTGCTATTTGTCATTGAATTAAACACTTTGGGTCAGAGAGTAGACGATGATGTATTTAGCCATGATGAAACTCTTAGGCACCGTTATGCTCATATTCCTATCACTTCAGGCTGTCCAGAGTCGAGCGGCTGAGGTCATGTCCAGAACCAGGTGCACAACTGTGGTCTCTGTAACGGCAGCCATTATTGATCATTTGAGAGCATGGTGGCTGGGAACCGAAGGGGTAAGAGCTTGCGCAATAAAGACCAGTGTATCTCAACGTTAATGATGACAACACTTAACTGGGCAAAATGACTTAAGAAATTGGCAAATCATATGTTGTGGAAATAGTTTTACTTACTGATATGATTCCAAAAACTACCAGAAATGTTACGACATGTAGCCACTCAGTTTGCTTCTGCCATTTCCACATAATTTTAAGCATAAATCTCCAAAATGCATAAATCTCTGATGCCAAAAGCCTGATTTAAATAAGCTTCATTTGTACTCAGAGAACAAGCCTTATCTGCTAATTCTTTCTTCCTTTCCTTTTTTTACAACTTTTCAAAGGAATACATATTTTGCAACAAAACATCCACTAGTTTTGTCAGTCGGTTAAAAATGATCGGATATATACCGCATGTGTTGTAGGATCACTGGGTGTCTATGGGCCTGGTTTCGGACGGCTCCTTTGGGGTACCACGTGGATTGGTCTGCAGTTTTCCCGTCACGGTATCCACGAATAAGGAGATAAGCATTATCAAAGATTTATACCTAAGGAAGCACACCAAAAGTGCATTAGATAGATCCGTATGCGAACTGCAATCAGAAATAAAAATAGCCGAGAGTTGTCTTATATCGCTGTCTGAGTGAAGAGAGACAACTTTAACGCCATACTGAACATTTTTTCACAGGAGGAGGAGAGATGTGCATCAGCGAAAGTAAGATAGCGCCAACAGTCCTACGAGCTTCGTGAACCACTTATTTGCCGCTAGCATTGAGAGCGGGAGAATCTACAAATTACCTGTCCACCACCGACTTTATCGTCTTCTCGAATGAATGATTAAGGCTTAACGAAATATAGACAATATCTCAGCCATATCGTGGTGAGTATTGTCTTTTCGAGACATAATGACAAAAATACCACTGTTGATATGATCTATACGCGCCCTTCACTTCGCAGACATCATTCTCTCAAGTTTTTGCAGAACAATCAGACAAGGGAAAAAATATGAAATATCAGAGAAATAAACATTAACGTGTTCGGGCATGAACTCTTTTCTTCTGTGCCATCCAGACTGTCTTACCTCCTTGGTATCATTTTGCTTGTATTCACAATGTTCTTTTTTTTAACACGGTGCACCATTAAGTTACAAAATCCGAGGTAAATAGAAAATGCATTATGCATTGTACATGTGACAAGGTTTTCCTCGCAAAGGCCTGTACTTGGTCAGTCTTAGGTGGATAAAGGTTCCTAAACTGACACATTTTCTTGTTGGTTTAGGAAAGTTGGTAATCGTAACGTAATCGAGTGTGTAAGACTTGAATACTTTATGGCATCAGTAAGCCATTCTTCATTACTTAATCATTTACAGTCATTGCATTGTAGTGAAGCCTCGATTTTATTTATGCTTTTATTCTTGGATGTCTTTGCTGAACTCTAAAATAATAGACCATTGTTAAATCATATGGGAGGAAATCATTCTCCTTTAGTGGAAGCTATAATGCTGAACGGACAGCACAGAAAGGCATAAATATAACAAGTTTACATTTCTGATGACCTTGCTAAGGAAATTTAAAGAAATAGACGACGTGTTTCAGCGACATAGGAATTATTTCCTGTGCAAGAAGAGCAATGCTCGGCTCAAACCATGGGCGATAATACAGATAGAGATGAGATTTCCTATACGATTAAGCGGAACGCTTATCAGTTTCAATCGGATCAGCGGTCTGGAATCATCGCTTTTAGGCCCGAAATTCGATCTGAGTCTTGGTCTTAAGTCACTGCTGAAGTTTGGAAATGGATCACGGACGTCGCCGCCTCCTCCAGTCCTATAGGAACGAATCCTTTGGGGACGCATTAAACCAAAAGCCTTTGTAACAAGAAATTGCTAGGAAAGTGTTGATGGCATCACAGTCGGAGAGCTTTGCTATGACTGCTAAATTATAGACTGGCAATCCATTGAAAGCGTCTTGACACGACGTGATTGCTTTAAAGTATCCCTTCGTCTGGCCCAGAAAATTGCACTCAAACGTGCAAAACCGATACAATGTGTATAAAAGTAAAGATATGTCCTTGACATATTGTAACACTGAAGACTTATAGAATCTGTTTATAGCGATTTTTTTCTCTAGCCCACTATCTAGGATTTTAAAACTAACCTTCAGCGGTATTAAGATCATCGTGGCGGTGCTTATTGGTCAGAACGAACATTGTTTCATGGTTGTATATTAGCTCCTTTGGATTTCACTCACAGTCCGTGCCACCCTATAGCTGAATGACTGCCACTGTGGTGTTAAACGTGAAGCACTCATTCATTCGGAATGCACACTCGGAAAGTGAAATAGTCTCGTAAAGGACGAAACTAAACACAGAACGTAACGCACGTTATGATCGCCAACGTGGTCATGAAGATATTCTGAAACCAAAAGCCACATCAAGCCTGGTTATACCGTCAGGAAGAAACACTACAAGCTATCACATACACCAAACATGACTCCATTTTCATTTACGTTGTCATGATTGCAAGCCTCCAGCATTTGCATTATACTAACGTCAAAAAGTTACGCCATTATTAGCTATATTTTCATGACGAACGCTTCAAGCATTCACAATACAAGTTTCAACATACTCGGTTACATTGCCATGGTAAGACGCTTCAAGCTATCACATTGTCTGGCACCAAAAGTGACACCATTCTTAGTTACATTGCTGTTACTGCAAACTGAGAGCATTTGCATTACTCTGACACCAAAAGTTACGCCTTGCTTGGCAACATTGTCTCGAAGACACGCTAAAGCATTCAATCAGTCAGTCAACGTACTAACAAGGGCTATTCCGATTTACATGGCAAGAAAAGACAATGTTTGTTTTATTTACAAAATGAACCATTTTACAAACATTCTTAATAATTCTTCAACTGTACGATTGTTCAACTTACTGTTACTATGTAAGTTTACAATGGTTAACTGCCTCATCTTTGATTCGCTGCTTATTTTCAGGGTTAAATTATAATAAGTCAGTAGATGACATTGACAACGAGAATGCATCCATTTTGAGATTTTGGATTTCAAATACCTTTTCACTTTGTCTCAAGCGTTTCGAGTGAGAATCCACAAGTACGACAATCGTTCAAATCACTCTCCTGTCAGAATTTTTGACGGGGATTCCAGTTAGGATCACTTATCGTGGTATCTTTTGTGGTATTATTGACAGGAACGCTCATGTGTACAAACTGTTCAATGCCAGTTGTTATTCATATCGGAAAGTAAGTGCATGAAAAACCACTAGAAACATTGTAGAGGATAAATGACCTCCCTGCCTATATGTACCTTCAGAGGAGTTATCTTCATGAAATTTTCTCTGCGCATATATCAAATATCAATGTGTTTTCAGTGAAACATATTTTGCTTGACAATAAGAAAAGAGTAACTGAACTAAGTTTGCCTTCTTTGAACAATATGAAAGCACACCAAAGAAATGATTAGTAACTCGCACCAGACATTGTGAAAGAAGAGATCAGGTATGAATACAGTGGTATCATAATTGTTACTGAAATGAATTTTCACTGAAACTGGAAATAATCAGTGTCATAAATCCGTCTGCATCTGCCTGTCGGACCGCGGGAAAACGAATTCAGATATTCATGAGACTCATATCTTGTGCAAGTGAAACCATGGCAACAGTCCTGATAACGGTAACAACGGCGTGACGCGCAAGGGCTCCGAGAGCTTTCCATCATCCGTAAGGAATTTCCCCAGAAATCTCGTTTGTATCTGAAAGAAAGTTTGATATTTCTGTAAGAAGATTTACACCTTATTCAGTGAATCTAATTTTGGTTCAAATTTATTCACCACTGCGCATTGTTACAGCGGACAATGACAAGCTCAGAATGCTTTGTTATAAACGACATCAAGTTTTTCCGACATAGTAAAATAGGCTTTACACCATGCAGGCATAAGTGATGCTGAAATTTACACCAATAGCAGATCGAGGCATGCAGTCTAGCTATCTAAAGCAATCTAACTTTCTGTGCATCCTGGAGTGGTGATTTTATGTTGGTGCTACAGAAATCTTTCCAGATAAAATCCTAATTAAATTTTTTCATGCCCAATGAGTTCTAACTGGTGGAACGCATCCAGCGTTCACACAACAAACCACGCCCATAACGGTGAGTCCGTGTGTGGAAACCCATCTCTACCCGAGCTGGCTGTGATATTTCCTGAGGGTATGCCCCATTCTTGGCGAGTAGCGATTGTTCCACCCATAAACCCGACAAGCAGTGCATTTTGGTTTCATTAAAGAACCAGTTAATTAATGAATACATTCCAATTCTTTGATAATTGGAGGTTTCCGTGTCGTTTTGCCGCCTTATATGAGACATTAGGAAAAAAATCACTGTTTGAAGGGAACAACTTGTCTGTTATTATTCTTAAACAATTAGCATAATTATTTTTCACTTAATTCCTCATTTAGCCCATGATGCTTAAGGCTTCCTTGAAAATAACTCACGGTCTGTCAACATCCTCATCCGAATAATCTGAAAAAAGAAAAAAAAATGAAAATACTAAAAATTCAAATTAATGTAAATTTATCATTCCGCCAAAAAATTGGTGAATGTTATTAAATTCAACAACACCATTCTGAGGCCTTTGTTTGTCAACTAAAGGTTTAACGTCCCTTTCAACAATATTTGGACTTATCATTACAGAGACCATGACCAGTGTTATTGAAGATCTCTATATGTATTGTGCTGCCTTTCTGGCATACCAGATCGTAGACAGCCGACACCATTCACAAAACATTGTCACTGCGCCCAACCATGTCCTTTTGGGCTGACCTCAAAGTCAAAACATACGATGTGAGAATGTTGATTGTTAAACCTAAGGTCCCTATAAGGTTAAATCGGTCGCTAAATTGCGGCACCCTCAGAAATGTGCAAGAAGTACAAAAGTAATATCGAATTGTAAAACAATTAAAGGGTAGAAAATTTTCCAAGAAAGAAAAAGTTAAGGAAAAAGTAAAACGTTTGCACTGGCACACAGGTGTGTATCAATAAGATCTTACCCCTGAACCTGGCAAATGACAGAGCCACAAAGACGACCAGTAAAGTGGCAATTCTTCCCCAAACTCTGGTCATCTTGCCTCCTATAGTCCTGTCGGGAATGAAATGCACCTGGTCCAAAAAACGGCCACAAAATACAATTCCGCATTGTCATTCAATAAAGCTGGTTAATGCTGTAGAGGTTTTATTAGCAGTTTTGTAAGTGATGTAGCATTACAATACATTGCTGGCAGTTTTGCGAAGAGTTCATTTACACTCTCAAATGTAGTGAGTTACACAAACTCACTACACGTGTTAACGTCTGTGTACTGATCCAGGATGAAAATGAAACACGTGCTGAAGAGATACAAGCTTCTTCGTCAGTGGAAGAGAAACTTGAACATAAACCGTTCTACAAACCCTATGTAAAGCCTATTAATGATCTTTTCAGTGTCATGGATAAGGTTACTCCCGTATCTATGGAAACTTGAGTCAAACAATACCTGCTTATGTTATTCATCGGAACAGCCATTTGCAAGAGAATGAATCTACAGAGACTTTCACATAAAGAATATGCCCCCAAATCTCGCTTCCATGCTGCTAAACTTACAACTGCCAGTACGAGCCAAAACACAGAAGCATGTGTCTCCTGATAAGGAACACAATCCGAACACTTATATGATCTGCCCTTGGCTCATGACTAGACAGTTACTTTAAGCATTTTATCTTCGTGGCCTATTCATACACTGTAAAGGCAGCACACTCACACTATAGAACAATAATTTTCCATACTAGAACATATTTTCCGTTAAGGTCGCTGTTCTTCTATTTTAAAGCTGCATGCATTTAAAACCATTGATTTTCTGTCAGGCAGAAAATAACTCACGGCTTTGTACGTAACCCTTTCCACATTTTGCATAAACTGTTTTTTTTTTTTTCATCGGGATTAGATGACTAGAGAGTCGTCTGCGGAAAAACCGCTTAGGTTTGGAAGTCTCCAATCTGAGACAATGGCCTGTTGGTCGTCTTGAGGAGAATTTTGCCCGCCAAAGGTATTAGCGAGAGAAAATGGCGAGCTAAATTTGTCTTGGTGCCTAAAAGCCGGAGTCTTCTTCATTGAAAACACAAATGGCACTTCGTTTTAAGCTTTCTAAGCCCTGGACATGGAGGTTAGCACAAGAGACTGTATTAATGGCAAACTCTAGCTAGGTCCCTATTGAGACCCTTGTGAGAGATGAACTGATGTAAGCCCACACAACTTAACTACGGCCAAGACGCTGGAAAATTAAAGTGTTGCATTCTAATACATGCAGCATTAATTTACCTCTCTTCTAATACATCTAAGCAGTATTACCACAGTAAATACACCAGAGTTTCTACGAATAAATGAAACCTTCAGCGGTATAGTGCAGTTACAATATTCTCGTAAATGTCTTAAACTTAATGAAATAGACACACCAAAGTATAAGTAAAGCCGCTGAAAGGTTTCTTTAAAATTATTCTTGAGTCATGTAGAGCAGGTTGTCAAGGTAGCTTTTGAAATGTAAGTGTTAAACGCCAATCATTCAGTCACTAGATCTAACAAACGTCCAGGCAACTTTGGAAAAGTGTGTACCTAGACCGCCGCACCATATGGCGCCAAGATACATGTGTATAGCTGAACCGAGGCACTAGAGGACACGTCTACAGCTGGGCCGGTGCTCGAGGGTACACGTGTATAGGAAGACTGAGGTTCCATGGAACACGTGTATAGCTAGACCGCTGGCCACGATATGGCTGAAATATTGCCGATGTGGCGTAAAGCCATAATCGTTCATTTTTATTGCTAGACCGAGTACTTGTATAGCTAGACCGAAGTGCCAGGGTACGCATGTACAGCTAGTCCGAGGCACTAGAGGACACATCGACCAAGGCGCCAGAGAACACGTGTACAGCTAGCCCACTGAGGAGGAAAAATCTCATGGAGAGGTAGCTGAAAAATCATTTCCACCGCTCTAAGAAATAAATGTTGATTGCAATGACCAAACAGTTAACGATTTTCTCACATACATTTAAAGAAAAACCAACAGAATCACAAATCAAACACTTACGCAGCTGAATTATTGTGTTCAGCTCATGGACGACAAAAAGATTTTTGCACTCAAACATTTAATTGATTATTCTCATGAAATTTGTCTTTATGCACACATATACGGCCCCACAGGTCTCTTTCAGTTCCCTTCAGGATGCCACGTTCTATGTGTTTGGACGTCAGGGAACATATTTTGATTACAATTTAATAAAACCTATCACAAAACATAAATGTCAGGTGATGTTCTGACATATATTCCTACAGGGTTCAATAACAGGCCCAATACAATTAGTTTATATATCCAAAAGAATGAATCCAGGAATAAGGCTTTGGGCCAGATGGGCAGTACTCCCTATCGTGCCGGAGGAGATGATTAGTTCGAGTGTATATAGTGTTTTGTGCCGAATGGGAATAAAATGATATTATTCTCTCAGTTTCACATCTGATTATATCTGTATGTTCAACTCATCTATTCCAGATGAAACAAGCGACCCGTTGTATCTCAGCAGGATGCCGATGATCGAGCAACGGTTTGTAGCTGTGCATGTATCTAGGCTTTCTATTATTATGCCATACACGACTTTTATTATATAGATTTATTTTCTCATTACTAAAAATAGGAACGGTTGCACGCTAGCGTGGGACGAAATTGCCAGAGGAGATGTAAGCAAAAGGCCCCAGTGTAATCACAGATCATCAATTAATTAATTATTAATGAATAATATACGTGTCTATGTGCACGTAATTTCTGGCGTATCCCCACTGTGTCTGATCAGTATTTATGCCAGCCAATCCTATCAGTGTATCCCTTTGAAGATGAATATATACAAGAAATGTTCCAAAGCAAATCATTATTATTATATTTAGTAAACTACAGCAATTGTCTCTGCTGCTTACCTAGATGTGTGGCAAGTATGCATGCTCTCTGATATAATTATAGCTTATACATATTTATAGCTTATCGAAATTTTCGTAAAATGTTTAATGTTTGAGTTATAATGACTTCAAATTTACATGTATTAGCGCTTAAATGTCAATCAAAATGATATTAATTTCAACAGAAAAAGGGTTGAAGTGGGATTTTTGGTTTCTAGTTCAAGGTATGTTGCTCTCCAATCTTACACTGAGGGCTAAAATTAGCTTACTTCTTATCATCTATTTGTTAAAGTTTTAGTTTATTTCATTTTACCAAAAGCTATTTTTGTCTAAATTTTTTTAGCACAGTTGAGGACAACACATACTCAAATCTGAAATTCTGTTGGCACTAAAAATATTGTGGAATAGTAAAATTGAAACCAGTTAGATTTCAAGGGTGAATGGGAAAAAATGCATATCGCTAAAACTGTTTAAAGTTGCGATAATTGTCAAATTTGACACGAAATTTTGTCTGTGAACATTTATCTCTACATTATAATGCCGTGTCTTCGTCAAAATGCTTTAAGCAGCGCGCGGTTTGCCAGTGTATTAATGAAACCGTAACGTCAAGATTTACAGATTTGCCATGCAGAAATAGGCTAAGGTTAATCAAAGTATACTGCCTGCATCTCTGGTCAAGTTTTATTTCTGGTGGCCAGATTTCGACTTATAAGAATTAGCATTGTCAGGACATTTTAATCCCATGAATTCTTTGAATAAAACTACCTTTATTCTACAGATTGTGAGAAAAAATGTAATATCGATCCGTCTTGGAACTGAGGTGTCTACAAATAAGGGACTAAGATATTTACCAATGATTTGTTTTAATCGGACAATCTACTTCTGTTTCTTTTACACTGTGATAAAATGCATGTGACTGAATCCTCTGAAACGAACGCACAAGTTATATCTCGCAGGTCTCTCAGGTACGTCTATAGCGTGGTTGAATAGGTTGGAATAAAGCTGATCAGTGCTAAATGCTGCACAACGGTAGCTACGTCGCACTCTGACGATCGAACTGCCTGGGGCGGGACATGCCACACTTGAATTCAATCATACTCCTCACAACGGCTTATATAAACCTATCTGGTACTACGTACAATCTCTGAGGAGGACATTAAAAATGAGTTGTTATTTTTTTATGTCATTTGGGCATGTTAGAATAGTTTCGCTAGCTCTCCGTATTCGTGCAGTATCCACATTTTCTGTCTTTTCCATTAAGAAGATAAGATTCGCATGGAAGCCATGCCCGGGGCGTACGAATCTCGTGGGCGACGGAATCTGCTTCACTTCCTTTAAATATTAACAATCCACGACCGTAGCCTTTTGACAAATTCCTCACTTTTATTATGCCCTCGTAACGTACTTAAACCTAATCGCGAGTAATAAATCCCAATTGTCTGGGTTCCCTCAGATCCCTTCAACCCACACCACGCTCCTCTCATTCGGGTTTCAATATCACTTAGGCTGTCCTCTGCCATGCGCGAAAGGTTGAATTTACGTGGTGATCTAATTTGCAGGCCTCATCAAAGAGAGTGGATCTGTATTTATCGGCCCCTACTGGGCAACCTGACAGAAATGGCCGATTTCGGTTACCCATCCATGCCAGCTTACACTTATCCCTTCCTGATTTACACTTACCGGGTAAAGAGCGACATGTGAATACACCGGTGCCGGTTTGTGTAGTGATATTTCAACACTGGGCCAAAGTTATGGGACCTTTCTTCCGGCGGGTTATGACTGTTACCGAATAGCGCATTAAGGAAAACGCTCCCTTCTTAGAAACGAGGGCCTCAGGCATATCTGACGTCTTGCGTGTTGCCGCACTTCACAGCTTGTGTATGTATACTGCTGTACTTCAGAGCGTGAGCAGCCGAAGTTCAAATCTTGAGAAGGCATATTCAGATCTCGTGTAGGCTCATTGCCGTACTTCACAGCTTCACTATAGCATTTTTTTGCAGTCGGAATCACTTTATGTGATCTTTCTGCTGTCAAAGTTGTTGTCTGCTGTCTGTTGTCAATGATAGGAATAGATAGATTTGTTGGACTGTATATGCGTATAGTTATACGTATGACTATAATACTATTAAGGATATCGACACAAGCAAATGGCGTCATTCATAAGCATAATTTCCGGCTTGCAATGAAACATGTATAATAAGATGTATACAGAATTCGATAGCAGAATTTCTAAATATGGTAGCGGTTTATTGTTCTACAATTTATTTGTATCTTTATCTCAGGTTAACCGTTCCAGTCGTTAAACTAGGCAATTTCTCATGGTACTTCTGTGGATTTTGAACATTATTTATGAAACTGTTGAAACCTGCCAGTTCTAACTATCTCTGATACTGATCAGTGATGCTGATTTGCTATACGTTTGTGGGTTTCCCCCTCAGGGTCTGTGACTCGCTCACCCGCCTCATTGTCAGGAGGGCAACCTTTGATGAGCTAACATGTCAGTTTGTACCTGGTGTGACAGACATGCCGCACACTCTCGTCAAGTACCACTCGCTCTTAATTCCAAACGCCCTAATTACGTTAAGTCTTCTTTCGTGTTAAGCACGTGAAAAATTCCACTGGGATGCTTCATGAAGGCGTGACATCAACATCAGTACCCTAAATCCGATTACACTTGATATGCTATCAGTATAATGAAGATGGACGCCCGGAGATAATCTAATTCCTTAAACAACGCGAGTGAAGAGGGTTGGGAATCTGTTGTGTTCACCATTGCCCAGGATATGCCATGTTGTGTTCACCATTGCCCAGGATATGCCATGTTGTGTTCACCATTGCCCAGGATATGCCATATTGTGTTCACCATTGCCCAGGATATGCCATGAACTCTTCAGGAAGGTTCCTTACGTTATACAATAGTGATGCCGCAATATTTGTATTTGTTAACAATATGCAGGAAAGGCAAGTGTACCCTCATAAAACTGTAATCGTGTAATAGTAATTAAAGATATCTGATCATTACAGCAAACATGTGGCATGTTTGCATAGTAAGCACTTTTACGTATTTTTATATTTTACAAGACATTTTTATTGGTTTACTCGTGTTAACTGAAAATATCTACGAATTTATGTACCATCTAAACATGCCACATCTTTTTAATTCATGTCTTTGACAGTGGCTATGTATAAACAACGGAACGCGTTTACGAAAGTGTAACTCAAAGATGCTCATGTTGCTATTTACAAACTAAAGGCGAATTTTGAGTGTGAAGATCTGAAGAGCATAAGGTCATCAAAACCACGCTAAATGCTCTTAGCTGTATTGATTAGTGGTGATATAAAAGACTAAAGGATGGGCAGTAAAACCAAAGTAGTGACGACAGTGTGAAATTTGGCAAATTGTTACGCAGGCGTAACCAGTAAAATCGGTCTCTTGTTAAGTTTCCCCAAATACAATTTTATTCTATTTCTTCATGTAAATGTTTAAATTGTAGAAACTTAAAAGTCTTATAGCAACATGAATTTAGCAGAATCAGCTTTGAAAAAAATGTACTGATTTTAATAACAATTTATTTACGTCTTTGATGAGTCTTTTAAAGTACTGGAAACATAAAAGACATGCCAACCATTGTCAGTATCTCCAATCATATGTGTATTATATACCACAATACGGTATGATCGAGGAAATAAAGTCACACAGGCTAAACTGACAATGCTTCTAACATTAGCTGTATGATTCAACACACTAATGGCATCACGAAGAAGATGAAAATATACACCCTATGCCAACGATTCCCCAAACCTCCATTGTTAATAAAATCAGATAGCACCATAATTGTAAAATCAAAGAAATGGAAACACATAGGTATCGTTATAATCTTTTTAATCTGAGCGGTACAATTTACAGTATTACCTAGAAATTGAAAATATAAAGCCTACACCAACGATTCCAAAAGCCTCCAATGTTAGTAATATCATTTAGCACAATAACTGTAACATCAGAGAAATGGAAACACTATGGCTGTATACTGACAATGTTTCTAATCTTGACTGTATCAATGAGCACCCTCAAGGGACTAAAAATATACAGGCTACGACTTTCAGGGTCTCCAATCTTAACTGTATGAAATAGTACAATGATGATAACATAAAGTAAAAGAAAAGAGATATATATCGACGCAGTTCAACAGCTTCAATGTCAGCTGTAAACGATGTGCATAACACATTGACGTAAACGAAGTCTAACTTTTCAGGTACGGCAATGTTTTTGATATGAATTAAAGAGGAAAGAGGATTATTGTTAAGCCACCTGATTCCGGTTCATTCTTCTCAGAGTAGCACATTTTTAGAGAAAGAAACGATCTCAAATGATATTAGTTATATCTTTGCACTGATCTCTTCTTTCGATAAGAGAGTGGCAGTATGGGCGGATATGTCATAACATACATATGTTTTAATCTTACGGCACTTTAAAAAGTACGATAAAAGAAACGATATTTTCCCAAAAGGATATTATTCCAAAATAGCTATTTCGAAGTAATTGTTCTCGATTGTCATGCCGGATGGCATGTATTCAACAAACTTTATTTTTAAACGTTTTAAATTTTTGCTGCGGGTTAAGAATATAAAGGATATTATTCGTCACTTTCTCTCGTGCACGTGTATTAAATGAGGAGCAAAAATCTGCAACCTGAAACGCCTTGACCCAAAAACTTCGCTGCCGGTATCCAATTACTAACTGCTGTCAAATTCAGTTCAAAACAAACATTTAAAGAGAAACTTACCGTTTTCAAAATATTTTCTCTATTAAGCCGTCGATGTGATACAAAGCAAGAAACAAGCCAGGTCCAATCCCTCGTGACAATCCAGTATTAAGCCAGCCTGTATCTGCAGTTGGTATGATGTGCTTGTTTCAGACTAGTCAACTTCTTATTCAGCCAGGGAAGGACGAATAGGACGAACGACTCTGCTTGTAGTTCAACAACACTTTTCGAGATCATTCAACTGGCGTCCCAGAGTTCGCAAGACACGGTTCTGTATTTATTATCCACCAATCAGATTGATCCAGCGTCAGATGGTGGTCCGCCCACTTCCTGTCGTTTCCACTCTAAGGTGTGTAGGCTAATGTGTAATCTTGGCTAGCGGCTTATTAATGAGTTAAAGTAAGCTGAGCGTCTGGCGTGTGGGGGGATAACGTTATAGGCTTAGGCTATACCGCTTTTCCCTTGCAGCATCGGGCATAGCCAATACCTCATCAATTAGTGTGCTAATATGGAACCTTTTCGCTTCTGGCTGTGCTCTACCATGCCCAAAACTGATTTGATCCTTTCTCCAGAATTCATGCAGAATTTAACATTTTGCACAAAACGGTTGATTTCACTCTTCAATATTTGATGAAGAGAGAGGGTGTTGTGGAACTATTTTTTTCTCTTTCTTTAATCTTACTGATGTTTCCAATAATCGGCAGGGCTTTCTGAGGCTGAGTAATCAGTCATCAGAGACAACGCCAAGACCAATGGCCAGGTGAATGTTTATGGCCGAAATACTCCTGATAAACGCCAGGTTACGATCGACTCAGGCTTTCCATGCCAACTGTTCAGGATATATGTATGGCATGAGCGTATAACTCGTGTAATTGGCACGATGCTGCAAACCGGTAAAATGCTGCAAGTAGATAATAAAGTAAGGAAAAATGCATTATCACACCAGTAAATCGTGTTAAAATATTACATAAACCTACAGATGTGATTTATTCCACACGGTTTGTATCAATGTTGCTCCTAAACTTGTCACTTGTCCTGTTTTTGGTATGTACAATGTGTTATGCATGTGTGTATGCTTCGGTTTTACATCGTGCTCAACATATGACAACGAATCCTTCGGATATATATACTGTGTCTTCTTGTGCTAAGGCGAGTCCATGACACCAAAGTGCTACCCGCACTGGAACATCATGCTGAAGACACCACACATAATACCCCACCCAAGTCACATTATACTGGCACCGGGCGACCACTCCTGTTTCCTTGCTCTAGGCTGGAAGCAACACGTACCATTTTTAAAGTCTTTGGTATGATCCGCCCCGTGTCCTATCCCCGACCTGAGGCGAACGCTCTAACCACCAGGCCACCCAAGTGATGTGCACAATGTGGTTCACAACTATAAAGATTCACATTCACTTTATCCAAGAAAGGTGTCCATGCATCATTTCTATTATCATCATAAGCTATCTCAGTTTTCACCCAGGAGCCCATCACAAATGTGGCCGCTGTGAGTTCAGCTAATGCTGGCTTCCTCTGTGGCCATACGTGGGAGGTCTGCCAGCAGCCTCCAGAGGGTCGTGGGTTTCCTCTGGCTCTGTCCGGTTTCCTAACAGCATAATGGTGGCCGCCGTAGAACAAGTGAAACATTCTTGAGCACGGTGTATAAGGGTTGGTGAAACAAAAAAAGAAATAAATAACTATTTTGTGATGAATCTCCGATTTACTCAGTCAACTACACCGTTCTTAATTCTCATTGCAGCCGATAGTCCTCTCTCGCCCCTGAGGTCGCATGCTCGAATCCAGCTCATGCTAAACCGGCTACGATTTGTTTTTATCGCCAGGAGGTTTATCTTGTATCTGGTTAGTTTCCTAGATCAGTCATTTTATTGGTGCTAAAACAATTTTAAATGAAATCTAATAAATTTCACATGTTCAGCTAATGGCTACTGTAACTTTAATGGTCGTGGCCGGTGTTCCACAAAGCAGTCGTAGACTAAGTTGATTGTAACTGCCACCACAGCCCATGTTAAAGAGGTAGGTAGCTATGGTAGTTATAATCAACTTAGCCTAGGGTTGCTTTGTGAAACATTGGCCTGGCAAGAGACGGCGCATGCACAGAGTACTTTCCACAGATCATAAAATTCCAGATCACAACAATGTTGTCAAGACTCCCATTTGGGAATACACAGGCAAAAATCAAAACGATGCAACGGAATCAAAAAGAAAAGTTCCGTGAATGAATTAATATCAACGGAGGCAAATGTCATGTTGTCTCCTACACAATTAAGGACAGTGATTCTTGTGCAAAATAGACCACATATGAGGATACAGGCTGAATATTTGTCACACAATGCCCATAAAGTTTTATTTCTTAGTTTATATTGAAGTCGAAATCAAGAATACTCATTTTTTTCGATCGAACAAGAAATGTGTAAGTTGCCGACTGGTAAAAATTCCATCAATGTCCTTGAAGATTTATATATCTAAAAACAAAGGGATTCATGTTTCTAGAAAAACACGTATTCACGTTTGTAGAAAAATATATGCTCCTGTATCTAGGGACACAAATAGTAATTTATCTAGGCACATGGGTATACATGCATCTAATAACATAGATATACATGTATCTAGGAACACGGATATACGTCTATCTAGGAACATAGGTTTACATGTATCTAGGTGCACGTTTCCAGTACAGGAATCTATTATACCAACTGGTCTCAGTATATGCATGTCTTTATTACACGATATTATGGCTATATTTCACGTCAACAACATTTGTCTATTACACAGACCTGTATTCATTTATAGTATATATATATTTCTATTGCTTATACATACATCTGTTGGGCCTTCATATACAATACTTATCAATCGCACTGGTGGCGTTAACTCCTTTACCACGGACTTTTGTGAAAACTACATCCACGTCAGGGTTACATTTCACTGATCGCGTTGTCATCTGTGCTGCTTGACACACCTCGCACGGATTTAGTCTTTTTGCTTCCCGTTTGTTAATCGACGTAAAGCTACCCGAGTTGCAGAACAACAGATAATCGGTATCGCACTTTTTATGCGTTCATGGGTTTCCTTTAATCATAGAGATTTTTTGCTGCTGTAGGCTTACATTAGTGGCTTGTGTGTTAGTGTCGCATACAGACACACAGTCTCTAACAAGCTCCAGTAGTGATTGATGCTATCGGATTCCACTGGGCGATGGCATATATAGAGCACGTCGTAATGACATTCCTTTGAGATAAACTGTTAGAATGGTTCCTGTAATCCAAATGGCATTAACTATTGAAGAATCCACGTGTGCTTTAAATCCCTGGCATATCTCCTTTATCTTACAAAGTTTTTCTAGTTCAGACCCCCAGAAGCTATTTCGCTGCAGCTCGAATGAAGGGGATATATCTGGAAAGTCAATAAATATTTCAAGACTGAGTCGCTTCAAGCCATGTTCAAGACTCTGAGGGAGACTTTTTGAACTTTTTGCGACGACTTGTTAGTTTATACTGTATTACACAGAGGTGTGTTGGTGCTTGGATAACAAAGTCATATTTTGTATTCATTTATTTGTTTATCTGATTACTGTTTAGTAATCTAGCTATCAAATATTCTTTCACACGATGGCGGTCAGTTTCATGGAGACTGGAGGATACGTTCAGTATATCAGTGCAAGACACGTGGTATTCAACAAACGGTAAACTACATTAACGGCCACTACAGAGACAGAGACAACTGTCCCAGTCGTATTCCAGGATTGAACCCACACCTCCTGTGTCCAAGCATTGAAAGGCATCCAACTTTGGCCAGTCGAGACCTCCGTGGTTAGAACTCTAGTGCAGCACAATGACCCAGTTTCTCAGCGATGAGTTCGCAGGAAGAGATAGGAAGCTATGATATGGTAGCTACGCTGGAAGGTCTACCAGCAACCTGCTGATGGTGGTGGGTTCCCCTAGCTCATCACATCATTAAAACCAGTAAATCAGGTTTGATATCCAGTAATGATATTACAAACTGACGGAATAAAATAACTATGACTATAGTTCACTTTCTCAACGTTTTGAATGTCTATGCAGTAGGGGTGGTTCCTTTACCTTCTCTCTAGGTGATTAATAGTAAAACAGCAAATGTATTTTAGCTGTGCGGAATTGTAAACAGAATTTCGGATGAGGTTTTGGACTAAATGTATCGACAATGTTAAACCTTTTTTGTCTTCTCAGCATGGTTAAGCAGAACAAACGAGTTTGGTTTGGGATGCCAACATTTTTCATTGGGAAAAGTTTACATAACGTTTGAAGTAACTCAAGTCCAGAAGAATTTCTTTTTTTCCTATCATCGCCCACTAACATAAACGATGGGTTGTATGGACGTGGGAGAAACATGTAACATTATAAAATAAATGACGATTTTATCTGAAATGACCCTAAATGATTGTGCTATCGGTCAGTTATGATAGATTCAGCCAGTTGTGTTAGATTAGAACTATTATGCTATGTTAGAAATAGTGTGTTATATTAGGCCAACTGTTAGATTAGTTCTCCTTGTGGTAGATTAGGCCAAGCAGTTGTGTTTCCATTTGGCACCGGTGAAAAGTTGTTAAACATCGACCTAGGATGGAAGGTTTAGAAGTGACTAACGGCAATCAAACACATCGAGGAGTTTGGTCCAATTATGTTAACTCCTCCTTCCAGAGCACGGTAACAAAAGAGCTGAGATGACTAGAAACAACCATTTCTGCGATTGTTTTATTGGTGATTTGCGCAGGATCATACTTTTATCTTAAACTTAAGACAGGCTTAATCTTCATATTCGAAATTGCATACTGTGCTTTTAATTCTGACTTACCAAATGCAGGAATATTTAGCTGAATATTTTGATTGGTCTTTGACATGAAACTCTTTATCGTTTAGTTTACAAGTTCTGGCTAAGTCTGACTTTAGCCTAATTCAGATTCATGAAACTACAGGCAGCGTTTCACATATAGTCCTATGACAGGCACCAGGTTTATGCGATCATTTCACATATAGTCCTATGACAGGCACCAGGTTTATGGGATCATTTCACATATAGTCCTATGACAGGCACCAGGTTTATGGGATCATTTCACATATAGTCCTATGACATGCACCAGGTTTATGGAATCATTTCACATATAGTCCTATGACAGGCACCAGGATTATGGGATCAGGAAACTGTAAAGAGACGGTAGCTTATAACTTTACATAAAGTCACTGGAGCCCATAATTCAGTCCTGGCCCCTGTTCCACAAAGCAGTGGTAGACTAAGTTGAATGTAATTATGACCACTGTCAACTGTTTGTCAACTTAGCGAAAAATTTCAGATGTAAATCCCTATCAGGAATTTGACAGGAATTATCTCAAGGGACGAGGATTGTCAGACTCGGACCGTTCAGGGCTAGCAGATTTAGGGACAGTTCTGTGTGGTCAAACGTTAAAGTGCAAAGCAAATGGGAAATTAATTGTGGACTGTAACCATATCTGAAATTTGAAAGTGAGGCTAAATCCGTACATGATGTCACCATATCGAGTAATGAGATCGTCTTATGTGATCTGCATTGTAAACAAGACTTACTGAACATCCTGCTGCGATCGCCTACGGGCCAAGTTTTCAAGTCTTGATGTTAAAAAGAGTACTGACTGTCTACCATTGAGCTTTGATAAAAACCGCTGTTGGTTTCCCTTGCGTGCGACCGATAATCACAGAGAGGACAGTTATATCTTTCATTTCAGGAGTCCACCAGGAACTCTGAAATTCTCCATTACACCTTTTAGACTTGTGGTGTTTCGTGGACCTGTGGTCTGTTGTAGGACATTATAATTTTGTATTATTCCTGATAATTTATTGTTAGTATTATTCCTGATAATTTATTGTTAGTATTATTCCTGTATGTTGTATGTAGGATGTACTGATTATATTATTCATTTAAATGTATTGAACTTATCTAACAGTTTTCGTAAATCTTTCTTTGGTCTTTTTTAAGGCTTATCGCTGTCTGGGAGGTGAACAAGCCATTTGTTCACTGTTTTTCTTCTCAGATAGCCTTACGTGAAAACGTGGATTTTATTTCCAAACGTGTGCTTAGGTGGTGCTTTACCTGGTAAGAGTCAAGGTGGTGATTTAGATTTGGCTATGGTTGAGTCCGAGATGGAAAGATTTAAGTTGGAAAATGAAGAACGACAAAAAGAGACAGAAAAGGGACAAACAGAGAGAGAATGGGAATTTGTGTGAGAGATGTTGAGATTAAAAAGCAGGAAGAGAGAACAAGTCAGAATTGGAACAGGTGTTCACAATGAAGGAGCTCCAAATTTGAAGATGTGATAATGAAGGACTTGGCCACCATAGATTTAATTTAGATCGAAATGTCGGGTTAGTGCGCATATTTAACAAGAAGAATGAAGAATAGTTCTATCCTTTGAGAAAGTGGATGTTAGTTTAGGGTGGCCTAAAAGGTATTGGACAATAATACTGCAGTGTACATGTGAAGGTAGAGCAGCTGAGTTCTATACTGCAGCACACATATGAAGGTAGAAACAACAGAGTTCTATACTGCTTTGTCAGTAGATCAGTGTTCAGATTATATTTGTTTATTTACTTGACTGGCGTTTTACGCCGTACTCAAGAATATTTCTTCACATTATAAAAGTTAAGACAGTGATCTGGTATACTTATGATCTGGTACCAGAGGCTTACATAAAGAAGTTCAGACAGTTAAGGAAACAGTGAAACTTACATGGAGTCTGTCAGAAGTAAAGAAATACTGACGGCTGGAAAAGGGCTCTAAAATTAAATATCTCTCTGTGCTCAAGGATTTTAATTAAGTTGTCTACCTCTAAGCTACAGACGGGGGTTGCTGAGAATGACGCCAGAGATTCCAGTAAGCGGAGTTTTAGGAATTAGGCCTAAGATGCACAAAGATGTGGTTAATTTCTGTAAGACATACCAGATGTGTCGGATGGTAGGGAACCCCGGCATTGTGTAACGTGTCCTTCCTTAATTCCTATCCCAACATCCAAATCCATCGCCATGGCCGTTACACTCGACACAACTGTGTTATTGTGCGTTGTACAGAGATCTGGACTTTAATGTTTAACATGGGGCTTCGCACGGGCTGGAGTTTAAAAGACGAAGGTAAGACTATAGTGTTTTTAGTGTTCTAGTTGCTATGGGTGTAAATTATCATTACATGCCCAGTTTGTTTACCGAGTAGGCAGCGTACAAGAACTCGGGACGCTCCAGGATTTTGCAATGTCAGCTTCTGTAGTAGCGCGCTCTAAATAAATGGGTAAAGCCTCACACCTACCTGGGGCTAGCCAAATACCTAGAAGTAAGTAAGGTTACATATATCTATTGACTATTATGGATACAGCTACTAGATTTTCAGAAGCAATATCCTACTGATTCAGTTATCTACTTCTCTGATATTTAATAGTCAGTTACAGTTTTTCCACCAGAAGTGGCTTAACTGCGAACATACAATGTGACCAGAGTCAACTTTTATGTGAGGCTTGTTTCGGGAAGTTATGTTTGAGTTGGGGATTAATATAAAGTTAAACGCAAACCTTGTCTCCCCTAAGCCAAAGTGCTTTGGAAAGATGTCATAAAATCCATCAAAAATGCTCTTCGAGTTTGTTGTATGGAATATCCATAAGGGGATTGCCTATGTACTGTTTTCCACTAGGGATACTCCTAAGGAGTCCATCTTGTTTAATCCATTTGCGTTTGTGTATGGTCATGAGGTTAATGCTCCTTTAGCTTTGATGAGCGAGAGTATCTCAGGCCCGGAGACAGGAGGAACTTATTTGGTTGCGTTTCTCAATCTTGTGATAGATTATGTAAAGCCTGGGAGATATCTCGTGCAAATTTAACGATTATCAGAAGAAAATATGAAGCGGTACTATGGCAGGAAGACTAAGCCAAGAAATTTTCTCCTGGAACCAGGTTCCGATTTTCTTGACCCTAGGAACCACATTAGTCAAAATTTAGTGGACAGAGGCTGAAGAAAGCTGGTTAACAGTGTTAACTATATCATTAGCAAACCCGATCATATTAAAACTGAAAGGTTGTCTGACATTAATTTCCTCCAAAAGTTCCATTTCCGTGACCAAAATGAGTCGGTTGATGTCGCAAGGGTAGTCAAATAATGAGAGCGATGATTTGTCTACAGCTTGCACTGTACTAGCTTGTCCAAAGAGCCAGCTAGCACTCTAGTGGATTTGTTAGATAGTGAGATATACAACTCAAGTGTTTTAGGTAATTGGATAAATCTAAAGTCATCAGAGACAGGACATTTCCTTAGTCGAGGATTATCATGAGATTTGTGCTGGTGGACCAGGTTTTACCAAGGCTGCAATATATGTTGTAAATGTGGGAGGGGCTGCACCTATTAAACAGCACCCCTACAGATTTAACACATCTATAGATTGTAAACAAGGAGTTCACACTAAATAATGGGATTACCCCGGTGCCGGTAGTGGTACTGATATTTATTTATTTGATTGGTGTTTTACGCCGTACTCAAGAATATTTCACTTATACGACGACGGCCAGCATTACGGTGGGAGGAAACCGGGCAGAGCCCGGGGGAAACCCACGACCATTCGCAGGTTGCTGGCAGTCCTTCCCACGTACTGGTACAGATAATGTCATTGTATATACATGTACTGATGACAATCATTTAGTGTTCTTAGAGCAATTCAGAACTAAAACTCCATCTCAAGGTGATAGTTTAACCTTACAGCCTTATGTTAGGGAAACTGACATACTTCTGGTAAAGATAATATTGTAGCTTATATGTAATCTAGGGCTTAATTGTCATTAATTAACCATTCACGCTCGAATCCCTTTCGTTTCGTTCGGATTATTATTGTTATTCTCAGCAAATTTGTCCCGCGTTTTTTGAGAAAACGGCAAATTACGCAGTGAAACTTCAGTTTGTTTGTCGTACAGACCTGAAGTTTTGCACCTAAACTTTTGGAAACTTTTGCTCACGTGACTTGGCGGCTAAATTGGAATTTAATGAAAACCTTTAGAAATCTTCTTCTATAAACGCTTGAACAGATTGTTATCAAACTTGGTATTTAGTATCTCCAAGGCTATGCACTTAAAGTTTGAAAAAGAAAGCTTGATTACTGGAAAATTCTAGAAGTTAACCATTGATAACTATGTCAAGTGACCAAAAAATCTAGTTTTACCAAAATATTTTCTGAACTATTAAGTGTGATATTGTCGGAAATTGTTTTATCTGATGCAGTCTGGAACATACATACACACATATATTGGTTTACATGGCCACTCCATTCCATTGGAATGATTTGCGCCAAGACAATTTGTTTTTCAGGGATTAAGGCTGCTCTAATCAACCATAGTCATTCCACAGAGAACTACTGCCACAATGCTGTAGCATAAAATCTGTGGATCCTACATAAATAATTCGCCTCGGCTTTGAAAACCAAACCTGCATTCCTCCGTGGACAGAGCACAGTCCTCAGAGTTGGGCCAATAATTCCCACGTCTACAAGATCAGAAAAGATTTGTCTCTGAGCAGTGTACTGCGGACAGACGGGTAAAACATGATGAATGGTCTCCTCAGCCTGACAAACATCACACAGACCTGAATCTCTTGCCTTGAATCTTTTTAAGTAGCCATTACCTGGGAGGTGTCCTGACCGAAGTCAGAAGCACATGATTTCTGCTTTTCTGCTAGAAAAGGAAAAAGAGAGGCTGTTATGAAGTTTGACAACAGGGTTAAATGAGTAATAAAAACTGCCCACTCAGTTCGCCATAGTTTCAATGACAATGACTTTGCTTCATTTAGCGCCTCGGATATGCTCAGTTTGAGATTAGAGGTGACATCAAGCAGCCTTCTCGTTTGGCTAGTCTATCTGCTCGTTCATTACTGGACACCCTAAAATGCCCAGGAATCCAAGCGAAGCAAATGTCAAGACCAGCAAAGAATACAGGACAACTGCTTCGTACAGGACAGGGTAGCATTTTGTCCACTTAAATGACATTGTAAAGCACTAAGAGAATCTGTGAATATAACAGCTCGTAATGGTCTTAAATCCAAAAGAGCAGAGCATTCAGAATTGCATAGAGTTCTGCTGAATATGCAGACAGGTTATCCGATAATCTATGCACTTTTTCATATCGCAATTCTGGTACGCAAACCGAAGCCCCAACCTTACCAGTAGCAGGGCATTTAGAGGCATCGGTCTAAATTTGCATGTATGCAGACCAGTTGTTGCTTACGTATTCGTTAGAAATCACAGAAATATGGTGAGGACTATCTGATTTCTTTACCTGAGAGCGCAGGTCCATGTATACAGATGGTGGTTGGTCCTTCCATGGTGGAGAGGGCGGGATACATTCGTTCTGTAAGCGTCCGATATTGACCCCAGCACTCTGCAAAATATCCTGGGTACGAGCATTGAAAGGCTGTGACTTTTTGTTGGCATTATAGAGAGAATCATGGTGAAAACACTGACTGGCTGAATTATGTAGAAAGCTTTCTAACTTCATCGCAAATTTTTCTGTGCGCTTCACATCCATAATCGAGCCTGGATCGGATTAACGATCTATATATTAAGAGTAAGGATTTATAATCAGCTCCCCAGCTTTTCCGAGATATAGACCTCATCAAGTTAAGCACTTTTTTGCATTTGAGAACAACATTATCAATGTGTTTGCGCCAGGTCAATTTGGTGCCAAAAGTGACACCCAAGTATCGGAAGGATGAAGACAGCTTCATGTTGGTGTTACCGAGCTTAAGTGATATGTGCGGTAAAATCCTCTTTTTCGTAAACACAACCGCCTCTGACTTCATGCACGAGAAAAGAAACCCCCAAAGCCTACTACATCGCGTTATTGCGTCTAGAGCCTGTTGGATGTGCCACTTTGCAGCGTCCAGATCCTGGCACTGGAACCAAAAAGCTTTGTCGTCTGCAAAAAGAGTACAAGGGCCCATTGGATGAAGGAGAGAGGGCAGGTCATTTATAGCAATGTTGAAAAGAGTGGGAGATATTACACTTCCCTGAGGAGTGCCATTCTCAGTATTCACTGGATTTGAACAGGTCTTGCCCATTCGAACTCGTATAACTGTCTCAGACAAAAAGCCTTTCACCCATTCGAGCATTTTACCTCCGATACCAATATTCTGCATCTTGATGAGTAACCCCATTCTCAATGTCCTGTCGTATGCCTCCTCTATATCCAAGAACACAGCCAAGACGAAATTCTCTGTTTAAAAATGACTTTTGGATAGAGGTAAATGATCTGATGTGCTAAGGTTATTTCTAAACCCACTCTGCACGTTTGAAAGTATATTATTTTTAGTTAGAAACCACACAGGTCTGAAGTTTACCATGGTCTCCATTGTTTTACACAGCACTGAGGTTAATGCTATTGGGCGGCACGACCCCGGCTCTAGCATTCTTTCCTGACTTGGCTACATGTATCACAGTGGCTGTTTTCCAGCACGCGGGGAGACTCATTCTTGACCAAATAGTGTTGTACAACAACATAATTTTAAGGGATTCATAAGGTAGGTGTTTTTAACATAGAGTAACATATCCCGTCCTCCCCTGGTGTGGAATCTTTTCTCCCCACTCAGAGCCTGCTTGAGTTCCAGGAGAGATAATTCGTCATTAATGGCCAGATCATCGAACAAAATATTATCAAAACTATGGAGTATTTCTTGTTGTTCTTTGTGTTTGTTAAAAGCCAGAATCAAAGTTGCTAGAACTTGAAACAAGAGCAAACTTTTCCGCTAGTAGATTACACTCTTCAAAGTCACTAACACAAGATGAATTATCAGATATCAATGTAGGAATATTATTAGACACCTTAGCTCCACTTACTGCCTTTACCTGGGCCCATACCCTCTTTAGTGGTGTTGAACTAGTAATGCCAGAGCAGTACTTTCGCCAATAGGCTTTCTGGGCTTGCTTGATTGTACGCTGCGCAATAGCCTTACATTTCCGATAAAAAACGATATCGTTGATCAGACGGGTATGAGACGCTCTATTCTTAGCTCTCTTACGCTGACGTATAACATCAGCACACTCTGTCGTCCACCATGGAACAGGGGGCTTCGACCAGACCGTCCCTGAAGACTTCGGGATGGAGACACTGGCTACAGAGTTGATTGCGCCTATGATGTTGTCAGTAAATTGATAAATGTTATCAGAAACAACAGATTCATTCAATGACGACAAGCACTCAATGTTATAGGTATTCCAATCAGCGCTTTGTATTTTTTATCTAGGCTGGTTATCTACATCATTATAGTGTGGTGATACCCCAAATAAAGCAACCACAGGGTAGTGATCACTTCCATTAGGTGAATGGTAGTCCACATACCATGAAAAACCAGGACACAGAAAAATCCTTGGAAGTCAAATCAAGGGCAGATAACTCGTCCGAGCGAACGTCGAGCCTTGTTCCACATTCATCATTTGACGTGATTAGATCATTATCTTCGATGAAGTCTTCAACTACAGAAGCATTGGCATCAGTTGATGAGCTACCCCACAACACATTATGTGTATTAAAATCACCACAAATTATTTTAGGGCCCTTAGCAGTCGGTACAATGGCACTGAGCTCAGAAATATCTAGTCTATTACAAGCGCTGTACAGGTTAACTACATTCACAACCCGTCCCTGGAAATCCCTGGACTTCAATACTGTGAAATTCTGTGAAGCAAATTTCCGTGAATGAAATACCACTTTTCATTAACATAACCAGCCCACTTCTGGCCATGCCAATTCTGTCAGTTCTTTTCATGACATATCCTGGGAATGTAGGGTTTAGGTTTTAAGAATTTAGGTTTAAGAAATGTTTCTTGGAGACAAATTACATCAGGCTCAACATCAGCTAAGAAAACTTTGAATTCTTGACCATGAGGAAACAAAGACTGAATGTTTTGATGCAGTATACACAAAGCCATCCTGAGAAATATAAACACACGGATTTTTAGATTTCTTGTATATTCCATTATTTACCGGCGATTTTCCTTTGCTTCAGCAGAACCACAAGCTCTGAGGGAACAAAGGTCTCACTACCAAGATGGCGACGAGCACAGTCAGTGATGAAACTGACAACGTCCGAGTTCTTAGGAACTTTAGCACAATGAAATAAAATTTCTGTTATCATTGCCACAACATTCGCGAGGGTAACATCGCAACAGTAGTCCATCTGGCTAGCCATGTGATTGTCAGTCTGTACGCCAATAGAATTAGTCTGTGGTCTGCGTTTAGGGATAGGTGGTTTCGGGTGTGACACACGCTCAAGACCTGTAGGTGCCTGGGAACACTCTACATTGTTTTGGTTGGACTGCACATGGTCGGGATAAGTGTGTTCGGGACGAGCGTTGCGAACAGATTTTAAAACTGCGGAGTACGAAACATTCTCGGTAATTCTGATATACTGAGCCTTACCTGCCCCCTTCCTGGCAGGACAGCCGCCATAAGCAGCACTATGGCTTCCTCCACAGTTGACACATTTGGGGGAGGCTATGTTTCGACATTCCTCATCGTCATGAGAGCCACAACACCGGGAGCATCGAGAGGAACCTCTACAAGATTTCGACGTATGATTTAGGCGCTGGCAACGGAAACATCTCAACACAGAGGGGATATAACGCTTTACAGTAAATTTCTCATATCATAACAACAGATCCGTTGGAAGGTCATCTCGATCAAAATAAAGCAAAATGCAAGATGATACCTGACGATCTTTACCCTTTTTCATCCGTTCAGTTTAATGCATTTCTCTTTACGTAAAGCCACCTGGATTTCCAAAGCTGTTAAACTTTCTCCAACACCATATACGACACCCTCACATGACGACATGGATGGCTGGCAGCATTGTATGTCTTTGTCCACTATTGAAGTCAGCCTAAGCAAACGCTTGACCTGCCCCTGTCAAAGCATGTTATCTGCAAGTCACGTGATGGTAGTCTTTCCACGGGCTTCACCCTCCCAACAACATCATGTAAGGCTTCACCAAAGTTTACAGGATTCAAAGAGCACACAAGGAATCCACCTACCCCAGACATGACAACATCTGAACTTCAGTTTGTTTCAGCTTCTCGAGCTTTCTTTCCGCCTTCGCCTTCCTCACTGTCATTTCTATTTCGCGCTCGCTTGCCCCGCCCTGAAGCTCGCACCTCAGTGAAGTCCATATCGTCGCCATCGTCCTCCATTGTTTCTCAAATGACGAACAGTAGCCTAAATAAACTAGGTGCAAGCACAGTGAGATTATCTACAAGACAGTTCGGAGAAAGGAGGGGTGCCTCTGGGGCAACTCAGAGACCAAGGTGAAAGCCGAAAGGAGCCTTTGTTAGTTCAGTGTGACTGTGTTCAATGAGTGACTGTGCAATGTACAAGAATCAGCTAACCTCACAGAGCAATAGATCATTTATGATGCAGCTTAGAGCGCTGATTCCGAATATGCAAATTTTAGAAAACCGGAATTGACATCAACAAAACCGGAAGTAGGTGTACCTCCATGTCGAATGAAGCTAGAGACGCAGTCATAAAGCCTAATATCATCAACCGGAAGTGACGTCAGCAAACCACAGTAGTACACACCAAATCAAAATCGACATTTTCGCAAGAAAAACGCAAAAGGGAGGTAGGTAGTAGGCTTGGGGATTTTCTTTTGTCAATAAACGTTTGGATAAAAGTTTTAGCGACCATATTGGGTTCATCAAAATACTTTTGAGAGGCATTTTCTTCTGAACCCCAAATGCAATTGACCTGAAATTTTGCACAATTAACAACTGTCGCCTCTGAATTATTTGGACAGAGAAAGAGTCCAATGTATGGGGAAACAACCGGACCCGGAAGTGATGTAATGTGAAAACAAAAAATTCGAATTTGAGATTTTAAATATGTTAATATTCTTCTTTCTTTCCTACGATGCACACTTTTGTCGCAAATTACGATCGAAAAAGGGCAATTTTCCTTACATTTGCATGCCATGTGAGAGAAGATGGTTAAAACTATCAAGCTCAACATAGCTCAGTGGAAAGCGTTATACATGTACTTTATGCGTCTCAATAATGGAGGATGTACAAGGCTTCAAAAGTTTACAAAAGGCCAATTTCCTGTACTTGGAACATTTTTATCTATATATTATATGAATATACAAATAAATCGTGTTTATGAAGAATGTACAAATATCGTAAATATGCTACTCGACGTGGTTTGACGTCCTGATTACGGATTTGATCTGCGCGCCTTCCTCCATATCTGGAGGTCATGTGACAGAAATACTATACAACCATAAAGTTGAAAATCACCAAGTACAAATCACTACATATGTACGATATGTGTGCCGGAATTCGTTGTGTTGTGTTAATAGATAGAGGATTTGCAAGGATTCAGATATTGTTCACAGGTTGATATACTACATATGACATTTTCATTTAAATGCATGCTAAATAGTTTATATGCAATGTATTAATGCTTCCAATGAATGTACGCCTCGGTCACCCATGTGCTAGAGCCTGAAGACACCATTTGGTTAACACAAAGTGACGACACATATACCTCGAACCCCACATTGCTGCTTTAGCAGCTCTATCTAGTATATTTAGTTTTAGTTTCTTCGTTTTTCTCGTTACTATTACTCAGAAAATTTGTGCAACCTTTTACAAATCTTCTTGTTAAAAACCACTGAAGCGAAGGCTTCGAAATTGTCTCGTTTGCTTAACGTGGGATCTTCGTGCAAGCTGCATAAAGGCAAAGAAAGGAATTTAGACCAGTCTCACGAATCGGCGTAGAAGCAATGTATACTATGTTGGCGGATTTGTGCAAGACTACATGAAACTAAGGATTGCAGTTGACGAGAGTGGGGTGTTTGAAGCCGGGGTTGGGGCAGCACATCTGAATACAATGTATTCCTTACGTCTTTACTTATGGGCTATAGTGAAAAGATCAAAGCTGCACAGTCTCCATGCTGATCTTTAGCATTGTATTGTCTACGATACCTGGCAGTCACAAGTTGAAATCCAATGTTCTGCTTCATTTTATCAATCTTTCCCCCTTTTATCCTTTTTCTTAGTACTTTTAGCAAGACAATTGTTCAAATTTACAATTCTTTTCAAACCGGCTAAATTGAAGTGTTCACAATGGTTCCAAATGCTTTGTTCAAGACTGCATGGTTCGGTCCGTGCAGTTTATAAGGGGTACACGGAATCAGCTTAGCGACAGTGTACAGTATTCTTTCTTCTCACTAACTGGGAACTTCCGTACAAGACTGCACTTGAGATCTGATACAGGGAATTAACCCTGTAACAATGTGTTACGTCTGTAAGTGTAGATAGGAATGTATTCTTTGTTGTACTGGTCTGAACTTTTTGCGTTTTATTTCTATAAGGAAATGGCAATTTACATATGATAAAATTTAAAAATTTAGGTGCCCGCCCCTTCTGATCATTATCACTTCCCAGTTTTGTTGCTGCTGGTGGACATAGAGATTAAAAAGGGTTCAAATCCCAGTGAAGCGATCATACCGGTAACTCTTTTATAGCGTTTTAATGTTTCTATTATTATTATTATTATTATTATTATTAGGAGGGTTTGTATCCCTTCTGCAAGTAATCTTAGGCACATTGGAGTAACACCATTCGATACTTTATTGCAAGGACACCCCTCTGACTTCTGGATCCAGAAATGAGGTTATGGCTATCGAAAGAGCTGTTTGAAGCCCGGAAATACTGTTTATGAACAGTTTTAATTGTGTTTCTTTGTTTGCCCTTCTGTAAGGCCTATCGCTGTTTGGGAGTTGAGCAAGCCATTTGCTTGCTGTTTTTCCACACAGACGGGTGATATCCTTACAGGCTTACAGAAACAGGACTTCAGCATGAATCGATCTGATTATGAAACCAAAGCAAATAAACAATGCCATGAAAAGCCCGTGATCATGGTCTACGAGTGGCTCGTATTCACTGACACGCGGGGGCCGCTGGCCACCCTCAGCTCAAAGCTATGTGTACCCGATGTCGGTATAATGCCTGTAAGGAGCTACCCCGTCGTTCAATTCTGCTGCATGTGCGATAAATTCTTCCTAAATACACTTAAAGCACCCACGAAAGCTGAAAAGTTTTTGCCAAAATCACTACTTAGAGTTACCTCACCATTCTCAAGTATATCTTAGCCGGAGTGGAAAGTACCGTTCAGACATCACATGCTGCCATGTTTTTTTTAAATCTGCGTCAACGAGGTGTGCATGCACAAGCCGCGGTTGACCTTTCCGTGACATCACACCTTGAAATTTGCAAATCTACGTCCTTAATCAATTTGCATAAAGGTCAACCACAGATGTACATTTACGCGGGAACAACAACCCGGTTTATTACGTCAAGTTGTTGACATCGCATGTGAGTGCAAGTCACAACTGTGAATTATCCTGGATTTACTTGTCGTGAAGGCTGCAGAAAGTAAAAACAATACGGCAAAGGAACAGAGAATGAATATTTAATTCTTTTCAGTTTTACCCGTTGGAGACGACGCTTCCATTTGTATGGATTTTCGTAGCGCGGAATTTCTCCGTGCTAAGCTATTCTTAAATACCAATATATTTTTACCTTGGGCTCTACTCGGCTGTAATCTGCACCCAGCCACATATTAAAAGATCACAGCAAGATCCTTGGCTAGCTACGGCGGCATTCGTCACACTGAAGTGAACAGGGTAGACATAGCAGGGACACAGGGAAAAGGCGCTGAAAAGTGTGTACAATGTTCAATGAAACTTAAATCGGAAACTTAAGAAACTTCGCCACGAACTAAAAGGGAAAGTACTGCTATATAACAATCCACTCAATTGCAACTGGACAATTTAGACCGAGTATAGATAACGGTCATGTTTTGAAGGGAGTCATATCATGAACTATGCCATGGCCTGTGCCAATACTATGCTCTTCTGCCAATAATAATGAGACAGTGTACATGCATAGCTGAGGGTTACTTTATTAACCAGGTGGAATGAACACACGAGGGCTCCCGGTTATATTTCACTTAAATCTAAGTAATCGAAACATTATACGCTGATCTCAGATTCAATGGGGATAATCAACGCACCTTTCAACACTGAGTATGTGGTAAAAAGATCAGTCGTACGTACCTCCGAGTAAGAGACAAGTCATACTGAAATGAAATGTCATCACAAAGTTTGTATGTAGAAAACAACTTCTGATTTATAACAACAACAACAACAATAATAATAAATCAGAAGTTGTCATCCTTATACAAACTCTCTGATGTTATTCGGTCAAATTAAAGTTCTGAATTCCTCTTCAAAATTTTGTATGTCATGAGTTTAAATATCCAAACAAACGGTATTGTTTGGATTGGGGGTGCTCTGCAGGCAGCTGTACCAAGTCTGATATTATGTGGCATAGCTGTAGCATAAATTCGCTTTGAAGTTCATTTTAAGATTACATCTCTATAATAATCCACAAAAAGCTTAGAATAAAAAGAACATCTTCTTCATTCTTTTCTAAAATGAAATGCTGAATTGCTTTCCCATTGCTCACTCACCGCTCAAGTTCATGTTTGGAATGTCTGAAAATGAGATAATGCGATCTCGGATAGGGAATACTGTAGTACTTAAGGTAAAGCGTGTATTTTCTTGTGAGATCCTGAGCTAGATATAAACTGGCACACGATCAGAGGAGTCTGGTATTCCAGCATCCTCATAGACAGTCATCACACCTCCAACACTGTATCAAATGTTTTATCACAGACACACTAAAATAGGTGAAAAACTGAAGCCAGCATGAAGATTTGATGACGAATGCACAGGAATATACTGCTACTTTATTTCAGGTCATCCTGGAAAACTTAAGTTTCTGGAAATTAACTCTTTCACAAGCCATGAGAAATGAACGAAATATTTCATGCAAACACCTTTGTTTTCTTCTTCCCCCAAGACCTGTATATTTTGAACAGGGTCAAATCATGGATGGTCTTTTCAGCCTGTTCTTTCCACCTTCCATGTCCCGTGGGAGAAGAAGTCGCGAGAATAGCAGAACGAGCATACATATAGATATACAACGAAAACAAACAAATTTACATGCATACGTATGTAGAGACCGACCGCCCTGGTGGTCTGATGGTTAGAGCCATCGCAGTGGTTCGCCTCGCGGTCTGGAAGTCTGGCAACCAAAGACTTGGTGTCAACCGAAAATGGTACTTGTTGCTGTCTCGCTTGGCACTCAGCACTGAGAGGTTAGAGCAAGGAAACAGGACTGGTCGGCCTGGTGTCAGTGTAATGTGATGTGAGTGGGGTGTCATGTCTGGTGTCTTCGGCATGATGTACCAGTGGTGGCAACACTTTGGCGGCATGGATTGGCTCTGCCACAAGAAGACGCAGAAAATATATACGTTCTGAGGACTTCTCGTCGTCATTTGACTGAAAAGTTGATTAGTACGACATAAAACCCAAACATACATATATACACACACCTATACACACGCGTACACACACACACACATAATGCAAGCAAAGCTTAACAAATATATTCAAAACTTATTAAACAAGTGCACTCTTATGTAGAACATATGCAAGGAACATAGAACGTAGGTATATCTACACACCTTTATAATGCAAGCATTGTAGGCAATATGAAATCAACGTAAATGTACCTGATATGACACGGTTACATGCAAGGTACTCACGCGGAATACAACAGAACATGTATATTAAGCGGTGTAAATATACATGTAGGGTACTCAAGCAGTCCTGAATACTCGCATATAAGCATGTCTATGACAAGGGGAGACAACGCTTCACTACAAACCTCTATTGTTGTAAACATGATGTATCTGTATGACATTACCTACATGCCTTCCTGGGATAGATTCCAGTTTGGTCTTCATTAATAAATTTGTTTCAAGTAGATTTAATGGAACAAAAACTGAGTTTTACGACGGTGTATATAACTTGCAAGGAAAGAGAACTGAAAAAAAAGAAACAAACAAAAAAAACAACAACAAAAAAAAACAACAGAAAATAAAAAGTTAAACGCCGAGAAGTAATATCGAAGCCACCGCGGCCTTTCCGGGGGTATTTGATGTGAGGTACGAAGGAGAAAAACTCTTACAGATTTATTGAACAAATAAACATTATTCTGTCCTCCTTGATTTCACCTCCTACAACAAAGCCTAACGAAAGCACCTGCTCTGAACATACACAGGTGATTCATACCAACAGATATTACGGTAGACAAACTTGCTTGAAACATTGCCGACGTATTCATTGAGTTATAACAAATAGTGGTGTAACTGTACTCAATTAAACATGCAGGTTATAGAGCCAAACCGTTAGAGCGAAAACCAACACTGTCATGCCCTCATGAACTAGCATAGAGACTGCTCCCGGTATGGGATCGTAGACTTATGGACTTTATATGGTAGTCAAATGAAAAAATACACACGTAAACAAATTTTACAATCGATAGAATTGGTGATGGGCTGATCACAAATTTTGGGTGATATTTATCACCATTTTTCTGGCTGTGAATCAACCGATCGATCAGCCGATAAGTCAACCAGTCAATCAATCGATAAGCTGATGAGTCAACCAGTCCATCAGTGAATTATTAGCTAATTCTCTGATTAGATTAAGAGACATTTTTGAAAGAAAAAAAGAAATGTTATTGTGAAAGACAGCGCATGTTTTAAGTACGGTTTGCTGAAAAGGTTGGACAATATTATATTTGTTTCGGTAGAGTTATTTTTCTAACAACCACTACGACAGCGGGAATTGATATTTGACCCTGCTCCGTCGTTTGGCTTGAAGCCCAGCTATTTTGTCTGGGCTGTGATGTTATTGTTCCAAGCGCGGAACACTCTTGTCAACTGAGACTGTAGCAAGCTGCTAGGTGGTACCGGGTAATTGAAACTTAAGTAGGCCTATATATGTAATTTTATAACATGAAATGATCAAGAAGCTTACCCCGCCACAACACAATGGTCTTTAATCCCTTTCCATTCAGGCAGTTTATGGTGGTTTGAAGCTGAAAACACCATACTGCTATACATACAGCTTAAAACAAAAACTGGTACATAGAAAACCCAGATACTTTTGGGTCTCTCATACCCAAGTGAAACAGCTTTCTTTTCAATAATCACCGAAAGAATATGTCCGGAATAAACGTCATGTGACTGACGTCAAAAGTCCAATATTTTCTGAAGAATAATAGATTTTTAAAAATAATTAAGAACAAACACCGCAAATTCGACTTAAATTCTTTTATGTTGGATAAGAAACACTTAAGAATTGAACACCGATCATCTTGCCATCAGATAACTACAAGGCAATCTTGATGAAAACGATTAACTCTGAGTTACCATGGTAACTAAAATGTATTTAATAACACTAAATAAAGCAAAGAAGTGTTATATGTTGTACAGTAGTGCTCTATAAATGTAAAAAAAATGTGGAAATGTCCTAAAATCCATTTATGAGCACATACCTAAAATGTTCTAAGAGTTCATATTTTATAATCTACACAATTTTACCTGTGAAAGGTCAAAGGTCATTTAATCAGCTGAAAACTTACGGCTCTGTGTAATTTGATATTAGGAGCTACTGACAAAATCAGATTTTCCTTGTCAATAACCACATGTTGTGGGCCTACATGGAACAAATGCACAAAACCAAATAATATACATCTGCAATATAATACAGTTAACAAATTAGTCAAATCGATGAAAGCAACATCAGTCATTGTAATCATACTGCAGAAATCTGAACGATTTCAGCATGTATGGATCACCAGAACCACATTAATGGTTGCCCATCGAGCCTGTGCTGATAGGATTGCATTAACCCAACAGTCTGTTTCAAAGGCATTGTCTAGTACTTGAATGTGGAACAGTTTGGCTTGATAAAACAAATCAAATATGGTCTAGTACATCATTCATCAAATATACAATATGATAACATGTCACTAAAACTTTTAACATAAATTACAGTTTCCTCTTTCTGTTATTAGATTTCACCCACTGTCTCTCAGCCTTTGAACCACTTGAGTGCCATTCTTTATAACAATTTCTTTCCTTGTTCATACATAAGAATACATTGCAATTAGGACAAGTTATAAAACACCTGACACCAGGCTGACGCTTGCCAGCAAGCCGAGAGTGAGCAGCACACAAATCACAGTTATGACGGACAGTAGAAACTTCTGGGACACACATCAAATTTACAGAGGTGCATGTAGCTGGAAGTGCGGGAGATAATTTTAACAATGAATTTACAAGACTGTCTCTAAACCCTATCTGACCAAACCGACTGGCTGTATGTCATGTGGGAAGTTTTTCACATACTCTAGGTAAATAATATAAGAGTATACAATCATAATGTCTAAACAACGAAAAAACAGACCTTTCCACCAATGAAACTTAGTCCTTATATAACACGGGTACTTATTAAGAAACAGATCACTTTTATCAACACCACCCATGAACTTATTATAATCAGAAATGACTTGAGGCTGAACTAAAGTTTTCTTGTTCCAACCACTCCTGTCTTGCAAGGTGCATTTGCAACAAGTCGTTTCAGAAGCAGAGTGAACAGAAGATCAAACTGAACCAGTTTTACTATCTTTCCATTGAACAATAACAATATTCCCATCTTTATGCCACCTAAAGTCTCCACTCCCTGCTAACTTCTCCCATTTACGTACATCTTTAAAACATTGAGGTAATGCTCTACTATTACTCTTTAAAGTTCCCACAACATAAGTTCCTTGCCTTAAAAGATCAATTGTACGTTCAATTGACCTGTAAAAGCAATCTAAAGAAAGAACATAGCCTTGGTGACAAAATTTTGGTACAATTCCATAATGACATCATAGCTGAGACTCTTTGTTGTATCCCGTAAAACTGTATATTTCTTGCCTAAAGAAATAAAGAATTCAAAAGTATATCCAGTACTCGAACAAGCTAAAGTCAATAATTTTATACCAAAACGTACAGGTTTATTTTTAATAAATTGCTGGATTCCAGAATACTGATGTTTAGATGACAGCATACGCTCATCTCTAGATATATTAGAATAAGGTTGAAATAATTCCAGAGAAACAAATCTTACATGGTCAGAAAGTGGTTGGATTCTAGTCAGTTTCCTTACGGTAAGAAAAAGTAAATGAATTTCATAAATCATATGCCTTAGAGACTATTAACAGAAATGTTCATGATAAAAAGTTAAGTGAATGAAATCAAGTGTATCTCCTTCTTGGTGTGGTTCAATTTGTGACCTAAATGATTGTAAAAGTTTGTAAAAATTATTTTCAATCCGAATTAGGTAAACAATTTATGAACAGTATCAAAAATGTTCATTCAGGTTTTCCCACCACGTTCATTATGCATATGTTACAAACATCGGGCAAAAACAGTCATCCACTTCAAACATTAAACGAGTTACATCTAAAGGCCGAATTTACACCAATCTTTGTGCAGTTCACTCTGTACCTATCAAAATGCTTGAATACTATTTATTTATTTACTTATTTAGTTGATTTGTGTTTTATGTTGTACTCAAGAATGTTTCATTTGTACGACAGCTACCACCACTATGCTTGAATATTACAAAGCTGATGTTGGAACGTCAAATCAGCATTAAATTATTCTACACAGAATTTAAGATATCATTAACTGTACTGTGTATCACAATGTGTAACATAAAACATATAAGTAGTAAATAAAAACTAAAGAACTACATACTTTTATCAATGTCCGTTAATGGTGCGATCTGCACAAATGCTAACAGAGCCTGAAACTGTCTCTTTGTCATTGCCCTGGAGACAGGATTACCTTAATACAGGCCAGCTGTTGACCAGCAGCGGGAAATTGAGGTAAACTTGACAAACGACATGTACAAATGGGTGCCAAAGAATCTGCATAAAAAAACAATTGAATGTTTCAGAGATGCATACACAATGAGAATTGTCTTTACTCTGCAATATAATATTAAATCTTATCAACTTTTCTACATTTACAACACGTCAAATCATCTTATCATGAGAACAGCCATGAAATATCATTTCAAAATTGGCAATCAGCTGTTTATGAAATGTCATACACAGCAAAACACACCTTGAAATCAGTCAAGAGATTCCTAAGCAGTACATGCGCTATATAACATACGATATGATATTTATACATGTATCAATGAAGTTTGAGTAAGTTTGGCAACTTATCAAAACAAACATGAATAATAGATACTGGTAATTTTGATTGTACTAACCTGTACATTTCATCAGGTCTGGCCCTTACCCAACCTCATCTGCACAACTAACAACGGTGTTAGGAACAGCTTTTGGAAATCTATGGGTGATTCAAACTGAATACCAGTGACCTGATCAGAAATGAAATAAAACAGCTTACAATTCCCAAGTAGCAACATTAGCTAAAATTCCTGCATTTTGGCCTGTGCTTGTTTTTCTACTGTCCTACAGCCTAACAAGGTTCTATATTTTCACAGGAAGTGTCCTATCGAATTTGCACACACCCCTTTTTTGTTTGCTTCATCACTTAACATCACAGCAATTCTACAAAATACCCTTCTTGTTCTGAATCAGGCACATAACCCTTCTCCACACCTGACACGCAGCTATTCATCCATCTATCTAGGCCATCCTCCTCATCACTCGACACGCAGCTATTCATCCATCTATCTAGGCGATCCTTCTCCTCACACGACACGCAGTTATTCATCCATCTATCTAGGCTATCCTCCTCATCACTTGACACGCAGCTATTCATCCATCTATCTAGGCCATCCTCCTCCTCACTTGACACGCAGCTATTCATCCATCTATCTAGGCGATCCTCCTTCTCACCTGACACGCAGCTATTCATCCATCTATCTAAAAATCATCTTCAACACTTGAAAAGCGGCTATTCATCCATCTATCCAAACGATCCTCCTTCTCACCTGACACGCAGCTATTCATCCATCTATCTAGGCCATCCTCCTCCTCACTTGACGCGCAGCTTTTCATCCATCTATCCAGACGATCCTCCTCCTCACTTGACACGCAGCTATTCATCCATCTATCCAGGCGATCCTCCTCAACACCTGACACGCATTTATTCATCCATCTATCTAGGCCATCCTCCTCCTCACTTGACACGCAGCTATTCATCCATCTATCTAGGCGATCCTCCTCATCACTTGACACGTAGCTTTTCATCCATCTATCCAGGCGATCCTCCTCATCACTTGACACGCGGCTATTCATCCATCTATCTAGGAAATCCTCCTCATCACTTGACACGCAGCTATTCATCCACCTATCTAGGCGATCCTCCTCCTCACTTGACACGCAGCTATTCATCCATCTATCTAGGCGATCCTCCTCCTCACCTGACACGCAGCTATTCATCCATCTATCTAAAAATCATCTTCAACACTTGAAAAGCGGCTATTCATCCATCTATCCAAACGATCCTCCTCCTCACTTGACACGCAGCTATTCATCCATCTATCTAGGCTATCCTCCTCCTCACTTGACACGCAGCTATTCATCCATCTATCTAGGCGATCCTCCTCATCACTTGACACGCAGCTATTCATATACATCTATCTAGGCGATCCTCCTCATCACTTGACACGCAGCTATTCACCCATCTATCTAGGCGATCCTCCTCCTCACTCGACACGCAGCTATTCATCCATCTATCTAGGCGATCCTCCTCGTCTCATGACATGCAATCACTATCTGATCCAGAATCAAAAAATTCAAATTCTGGAAATAAATGAATAACTATACATATATTCCGTAGGTAGATTACATAGACACTTCATGGCATCAACTACTAGTAGAGACTAGTATCCTGGCTCTGCAGACTAATTATAAAATTTAGTACTGGTAATGCAACTTTGCATGTCGAATCCTTGAATGGAGTAGCGCACTAAACACACAGTTTTCTTTCAACCAAACTAAATACCAGCTCGTTTTATTTGGATAGGCAGTAGTAAGGATGAGGGTGATATCACGTGGTAGGATGACATCAATTCATTGAAAAATGTCCTTTTCTCAATGAACATCGGAAAAGTGGGACAGCGAAGAACAATAGCTCAACCTATTCTTTACAAATTCCTTTGGATATGGTCTACGCGTAAACAAACCGAGCAATAGTTCACAGACTTTTTGAAAACTTCAAAACAATCGATAGGTGACAAAATGAGAACGTACAACAACAACAAATAGTTTTAAACTATGTTTCCCAGAACAGACAACGACATGTAGCATGCCAGATAGCAATAAGATAACATAAAAACATTTATCTCAATCAGACATTTGTACAAATTTACCTCAATTAACATAAAACACGCGATCCACACAATAACCCACGGTACTCAGCGTCAGCTATGGCCATTGCTGATATCGGCAGACAAGTGCGTGCTCGCCACAACATAACAACCGAAAGTGAAAACGATACGAAAGTTCGAATAATACCGATGTCAATGATATGGGATCAAATTGATTTAATGAAGCATGATGAAATAAAATAACACCACCGTAAACTCCATTAAATGACCCTCTTCACGGTCCAGCTTATCACCACTATGCAATAACTTCCCAACAGACTTTTTCGAAATAATATTCAACTATAATATAATACTGAACTGGTGAACGTTTTAGTACAACGCTGTTAGCGAGGTGGGCATTATTACAAACTCGATTTAAACTTTTCCCGGTAACAAAACATTTATACATTCGACTTATTTTAAACCCCGATCAAAACAGAATAACTGGCATACTTTTATATGAGGGACAAAAGGCTGAAAACGAGAAGACTGTAAATAATTGGCGGGTTTCGACCAATCACAAACACGACAAACACTTGACGACACGCACACGAAGAAAATGACGAAATTACTGACCACGCCTACATTTATAGTCTTTCCTTGTCTAAAGCAAGACTACTTTGGGGGTTATAAATTGGTATGTCCGTGATCAGTATTAAATTCTGTTTTAAGTGATGTGTTTTATATGGACAATGAAACAACTTGCTTACCACATTCAATTGGTTGTTAAATAAAACATACTAGTGTAACCACGAAAAAAACCTCAGATAACAACAATCGACATTTCACAGGGTTTCCAGGGACATATAATTTATTACCTTATTGAAATATAAAGAGTTTCTGTTTCCCAAAATGCGCACGCTGGCATGTGAAAAGCAGCTTATGGGTCATATTTGACCCATAAGAATGCGAAGGGGTTAAGGCGTCCTGTCCCTGTGTTATTACATGTTACATTGATTGGGAACTCGAAACATTTACTCCACAGCTTATAGATAGCTCATATCTGCTGGCTCTGTGGTTGGTCAGTCTCTCCTATGCCTAAAAGCATAGGCGCTTTCAGATCCTCAGTCGGCAGCAACATATTTCACACTTCAAACGAAGATAATTCAGCAACGAATTCAAACAATTTAAAACAGGTTTTTACATTCAAGAAAGAACTATGTAATCTTTTTAATGAACAGTACATCAGTCATGCGCTGTATTTTACTTTCTGTATCAACTGAAGGTAGCTGATGGCTGTATGTGTAGCTTAACCCAACTCTTACATCTAAAAGAATTGTGCCCTTAAAACCGGCATATTCTGCTTGACACCGAGCAATGGAATGAGTTTCAGATATATTTATTTATTTATCTCAGTGGAATTTTGTCAAATAAGATGGCGGCCAGCCTTGTTGTAAGAGGAAACCGAGCAGACCTGCCCATGAGTTCCAGGTTTGACATTGTTATGTAACTATAGAATAAAATGTTTTCGACTCTGAGAGACACCAGTTCATCTTAACTGATATCGGGATTCACTGATATAGTAATATTACCTATCAGTTAGACAGCGGTTTCGAGTTGCGCATAACTGCACATGAGCATAACGCGTCGTACGGTAGATAAACAAAAGCACATGGTCATTCGTGCCATTCTTTTAACTTCGGCAACAGCCCAGTCTAGAGCTCTGTTCTAATTCTTTTTGTGTGTTTTAACGAGCTTTCCTTTTCAAACAGTCCTAGAGTTCATGTATAGTCTGAAATGTCAAACAACACATAAAAGGCACGAAATGGGCTGAATTGTGTTTGACTGCCTATCGTTGCAATGCTTTTAACACAGCCACGAGAAAATGATTATCTACCAGTGAAGGTATTCCGCTCATGCACATTCGAAACAGTTATCTTCTTATTCAGATAGTATATCTGGAAAGAGCCCCGATCCCAGCCAGCTGAAACTCCGTCATAACAGGGTAGAGAACTTTTACAGCGACACTGTTTTCGGCCCTTAACAGATTACCTCCCATTTTCTCGCCATGTCAATTCCATCCCTCTGTGTTTGAGACTATGTCAACTTCATCATCAAGGGGCCATGCAAGAGTGGAATCAGCGCTCAGCGACACACAAGACCAAAAAAAATATTAGTTTACAACCAGAAATAATATTCTAATTGTCATTAGAACAACACTGGATCAATATTGTCGAGGGTGGTCGTAGGTTTCCCCCGGGCTCTGCTCGGTTTCCTCCCACCATAATGCTGTCCACCGTCGTATAAGTGAAATATTCTTGAGTACGGCGTAAAACACCAATCAAATAAATAAATAAATAAATATTGTCTTACGATAATAACGTGTGTGTCGAGCCTAAAGTCTATAGATATCGAATGACACTATCGATCTTTGTCAAATAAATCGGTCTTGGAATCGATTGCGCAAAATACTCGTCTAAAATCCGAAAAGTCAATGAGGATATGTTTGGTAGTGTATCGATCATGACGAAATACACCGTCTGGGACAGCCTCTCCGTCCAGGGCAGAGCTGTTAGTTAAGCTATTGGGCATGATGCAGCATTTCGTTAGTAGGACTTGCTCCTATCAAGAAATGTCATGAGTTTGGGAAATAAGGCTAGTGGCGTAATTAACGCTATGTCGTTAATTATGGACGAAAATGCTTACGGATATTACCTTTTAAGTCAACTGAGATGCAGGTTTATAAAGAGAACCCTTACTGTCGGCCACTGGGGAAATCAATACAATCTGTAATATTCAAGTACAACATCTTTACCGTTATTCTGAATTTTCTTTTCTATTACAGTCTATTACTACTGGGTTTACCCCTAGAGCACGTATGTGATACGTATACTGTCAGTACATTAGACTAAAATCAAAGAAAGAGTAAAGAAATATATCAAAACAAAAGCTCGAGCCGGACAGTTTCAAGCGAATTACAGAAGGAAATATAATAAAGTACAGTGGAGAAAATACGGTGGTGGCATTTATCTAAACAATTTCAGTTCTTTTGAGACTTGAACGCCGCTGTTATGACAAGGGTTGTTATGACGAATGGACAGTGTATAACAATGCGTTCTAGTCGTTACTGGTGTCAGATACTTTGGTGTCAGGGACAATGGGTCAATGAAGGGTCTGTCGGGCAAGTCGCTCAGCCTGTTAGAAAGATCCAAGGGTTGTTATGACGAATGGACAGTGTATAACAATGCGTTCTAGTCGTTACTGGTGTCAGTTACTTTGGTGTCAGGGACAATGGGTGAATCAAGGATCTGTCGGGCAAGTCGCTCAGCCTGTTGGAAAGATCCAAGGGTTGTTATGACGAATGGACAGTGTATAACAATGCGTTCTAGTTGTCACTGGTGTCAGTTACTTTGGTGTCAGGGACAATGGGTGAATGAAGGGTCTGTCGGGCAAGTCGCTCAGCCTGTTAGAAAGATCCAAGGGTTGTTATGACGAATGGACAGTGTATAACAATGCGTTCTAGTCGTTACTGGTGTCAGTTACTTTGGAGTCAGGGACAATGGGTGAATGAAGGGTCTGTCGGGCAAGTCGCTCAGCCTGTTAGAAAGATCCAAGGGTTGTTATGACGAATGGACAGTGTATAACAATGCGTTCTAGTCGTTACTGGTGTCAGTTACTTTGGTGTCAGGGACAATGGGTCAATGAAGGGTCTGTCGGGCAAGTCGCTCAGCCTGTTAGAAAGATCCAAGGGTTGTTATGACGAATGGACAGTGTATAACAATGCGTTCTAGTCGTTACTGGTGTCAGTTACTTTGGTGTCAGGAAGACAATGGGTGAATCAAGGATCTGTCGGGCAAGTCGCTCAGCCTGTTGGAAAGATCCAAGGGTTGTTATGACGAATGGACAGTGTATAACAATGCGTTCTAGTTGTCACTGGTGTCAGTTACTTTGGTGTCAGGGACAATGGGTGAAGGGTCTGTCGGGCAAGTCAGCCTGTTAGAAAGATCCAAGGGTTGTTATGACGAATGGACAGTGTATAACAATGCGTTCTAGTCGTTACTGGTGTCAGTTACTTTGGGGTCAGGGACAATGGGTGAATGAAGGGTCTGTCGGGCAAGTCGCTCAGCCTGTTAGAAAGATCCAAGGGTTGTTATGACGAATGGACAGTGTATAACAATGCGTTCTAGTCGTCACTGGTGTCAGTTACTTTGGTGTCAGGGACAATGGGTGAATGAAGGGTCTGTCGGGCAAGTCGCTCAGCCTGTTAGAAAGATCCAAGGGTTGTTATGACGAATGGACAGTGTATAACAATGCGTTCTAGTTGTCACTGGTGTCAGTTACTTTGGTGTCAGGGACAATGGGTCAATGAAGGGTCTGTCGGGCAAGTCGCTCAGCCTGTTAGAAAGATCCAAGGGTTGTTATGACGAATGGACAGTGTATAACAATGCGTTCTAGTCGTTACTGGTGTCAGTTACTTTGGGGTCAGGGACAATGGGTGAATGAAGGGTCTGTCGGGCAAGTCGCTCAGCCTGTTAGAAAGATCCAAGGGTTGTTATGACGAATGGACAGTGTATAACAATGCGTTCTAGTCGTCACTGGTGTCAGTTACTTTGGTGTCAGGGACAATGGGTCAATGAAGGGTCTGTCGGGCAAGTCGCTCAGCCTGTTAGAAAGATCCAAGGGTTATTATGACGAATGGACAGTGTATAACAATGCGTTCTAGTCGTTACTGGTGTCAGTTACTTTGGTGTCAGGGACAATGGGTCAATGAAGGGTCTGTCGGGCAAGTCGCTCAGCCTGTTAGAAAGATCCAAGGGTTGTTATGACGAATGGACAGTGTATAACAATGCGTTCTAGTCGTTACTGGTGTCAGTTACTTTGGAGTCAGGGACAATGGGTCAATGAAGGGTCTGTCGGGCAAGTCGCTCAGCCTGTTAGAAAGATCCAAGGGTTGTTATGACGAATGGACAGTGTATAACAATGCGTTCTAGTCGTTACTGGTGTCAGTTACTTTGGAGTCAGGGACAATGGGTGAATGAAGAAGGGGTCTGTCGGGCAAGTCGCTCAGCCTGTTAGAAAGATCCAAGGGTTGTTATGACGAATGGACAGTGTATAACAATGCGTTCTAGTCGTTACTGGTGTCAGTTACTTTGGTGTCAGGGACAATGGGTCAATGAAGGGTCTGTCGGGCAAGTCGCTCAGCCTGTTAGAAAGATCCAAGGGTTGTTATGACGAATGGACAGTGTATAACAATGCGTTCTAGTCGTTACTGGTGTCAGTTACTTTGGTGTCAGGGACAATGGGTGAATGAAGGGTCTGTCGGGCAAGTCGCTCAGCCTGTTAGAAAGATCCAAGGGTTGTTATGACGAATGGACAGTGTATAACAATGCGTTCTAGTCGTTACTGGTGTCAGTTACTTTGGTGTCAGGGACAATGGGTCAATGAAGGGTCTGTCGGGCAAGTCGCTCAGCCTGTTAGAAAGATCCAAGGGTTGTTATGACGAATGGACAGTGTATAACAATGCGTTCTAGTCGTTACTGGTGTCAGTTACTTTGGAGTCAGGGACAATGGGTCAATGAAGGGTCTGTCGGGCAAGTCGCTCAGCCTGTTAGAAAGATCCAAGGGTTGTTATGACGAATGGACAGTGTATAACAATGCGTTCTAGTCGTTACTGGTGTCAGTTACTTTGGTGTCAGGGACAATGGGTCAATGAAGGGTCTGTCGGGCAAGTCGCTCAGCCTGTTAGAAAGATCCAAGGGTTGTTATGACGAATGGACAGTGTATAACAATGCGTTCTAGTCGTTACTGGTGTCAGTTACTTTGGTGTCAGGGACAATGGGTGAATGAAGGGTCTGTCGGGCAAGTCGCTCAGCCTGTTAGAAAGATCCAAGGGTTGTTATGACGAATGGACAGTGTATAACAATGCGTTCTAGTCGTTACTGGTGTCAGTTACTTTGGTGTCAGGGACAATGGGTCAATGAAGGGTCTGTCGGGCAAGTCGCTCAGCCTGTTAGAAAGATCCAAGGGTTGTTATGACGAATGGACAGTGTATAACAATGCGTTTTAGTCGTTACTGGTGTCAGTTACTTTGGTGTCAGGGACAATGGGTCAATGAAGGGTCTGTCGGGCAAGTCGCTCAGCCTGTTAGAAAGATCCAAGGGTTGTTATGACGAATGGACAGTGTATAACAATGCGTTCTAGTCGTTACTGGTGTCAGTTACTTTGGAGTCAGGGACAATGGGTGAATGAAGGGTCTGTCGGGCAAGTCGCTCAGCCTGTTAGAAAGATCCAAGGGTTGTTATGACGAATGGACAGTGTATAACAATGCGTTCTAGTCGTCACTGGTGTCAGTTACTTTGGTGTCAGGGACAATGGGTCAATGAAGGGTCTGTCGGGCAAGTCGCTCAGCCTGTTAGAAAGATCCAAGGGTTATTATGACGAATGGACAGTGTATAACAATGCGTTCTAGTCGTTACTGGTGTCAGTTACTTTGGTGTCAGGGACAATGGGTCAATGAAGGGTCTGTCGGGCAAGTCGCTCAGCCTGTTAGAAAGTTATCCGGCGGGGTTGTTAAGTGACGAATGGACAGTGTATGTAACAATGCGTTCCCAGTTTCGTTACTGGTGCTCAAGCTACTTTGGTGTCAGGGATTACCGGTGACAATTAGTTATTCTGTCGGCAAGTCGCTCAGCCTGTTGAAAGATCCAAGGGTTGTTATGACGAATGGACAGTGTATAACAATGCGTTCTTAGTCGTTACTGGTGTCAGTTACTTTGTCAGGGACAATGGTGAATGAAGGGTCTGTCGGCAAGTCAAATGCTCAGCCTGTTAGAAAAGATCCAAGGGTTGTTATGCACGAATGGACAGTGTAACAATGCGTTCTAGTCGTCACCAGTGTCAAAGCTGCGCCTTGGGAGTCAGGGACAATGGGTGAATGAAGGGTCTGTCGGGCAAGTCGCTCAGCCTGTTAGAAAGATCCAAGGGTTGTTATGACGAATGGACAGTGTATAACAATGCGTTCTAGTCGTTACTGGTGTCAGTTACTTTGGGGTCAGGGACAATGGGTCAATGAAGGGTCTGTCGGGCAAGTCGCTCAGCCTGTTAGAAAGATCCAAGGGTTGTTATGACGAATGGACAGTGTATAACAATGCGTTCTAGTCGTTACTGGTGTCAGTTACTTTGGTGTCAGGGACAATGGGTGAATGAAGGGTCTGTCGGGCAAGTCGCTCAGCCTGTTAGAAAGATCCAAGGGTTGTTATGACGAATGGACAGTGTATAACAATGCGTTCTAGTCGTTACTGGTGTCAGTTACTTTGGTGTCAGGGACAATGGGTCAATGAAGGGTCTGTCGGGCAAGTCGCTCAGCCTGTTAGAAAGATCCAAGGGTTGTTATGACGAATGGACAGTGTATAACAATGCGTTCTAGTCGTTACTGGTGTCAGTTACTTTGGGGTCAGGGACAATGGGTCAATGAAGGGTCTGTCGGGCAAGTCGCTCAGCCTGTTAGAAAGATCCAAGGGTTGTTATGACGAATGGACAGTGTATAACAATGCGTTCTAGTTGTCACTGGTGTCAGTTACTTTGGAGTCAGGGACAATGGGTGAATGAAGGGTCTGTCGGGCAAGTCGCTCAGCCTGTTAGAAAGATCCAAGGGTTGTTATGACGAATGGACAGTGTATAACAATGCGTTCTAGTCGTCACTGGTGTCAGTTACTTTGGGGTCAGGGACAATGGGTCAATGAAGGGTCTGTCGGGCAAGTCGCTCAGCCTGTTAGAAAGATCCAAGGGTTGTTATGACGAATGGACAGTGTATAACAATGCGTTTTAGTCGTTACTGGTGTCAGTTACTTTGGTGTCAGGGACAATGGGTCAATGAAGGGTCTGTCGGGCAAGTCGCTCAGCCTGTTAGAAAGATCCAAGGGTTGTTATGACGAATGGACAGTGTATAACAATGCGTTCTAGTCGTTACTGGTGTCAGTTACTTTGGGGTCAGGGACAATGGGTCAATGAAGGGTCTGTCGGGCAAGTCGCTCAGCCTGTTAGAAAGATCCAAGGGTTGTTATGACGAATGGACAGTGTATAACAATGCGTTCTAGTTGTCACTGGTGTCAGTTACTTTGGTGTCAGGGACAATGGGTGAATGAAGGGTCTGTCGGGCAAGTCGCTCAGCCTGTTAGAAAGATCCAAGGGTTGTTATGACGAATGGACAGTGTATAACAATGCGTTCTAGTCGTTACTGGTGTCAGTTACTTTGGAGTCAGGGACAATGGGTGAATGAAGGGTCTGTCGGGCAAGTCGCTCAGCCTGTTAGAAAGATCCAAGGGTTGTTATGACGAATGGACAGTGTATAACAATGCGTTCTAGTCGTCACTGGTGTCAGTTACTTTGGTGTCAGGGACAATGGGTCAATGAAGGGTCTGTCGGGCAAGTCGCTCAGCCTGTTAGAAAGATCCAAGGGTTATTATGACGAATGGACAGTGTATAACAATGCGTTCTAGTCGTTACTGGTGTCAGTTACTTTGGTGTCAGGGACAATGGGTCAATGAAGGGTCTGTCGGGCAAGTCGCTCAGCCTGTTAGAAAGATCCAAGGGTTGTTATGACGAATGGACAGTGTATAACAATGCGTTCTAGTCGTTACTGGTGTCAGTTACTTTGGTGTCAGGGACAATGGGTGAATGAAGGGTCTGTCGGGCAAGTCGCTCAGCCTGTTAGAAAGATCCAAGAAGCCTATATAGTTTTTGAAATTTTCATAGGATTACATATGGGAATGAATTTCACAATTTTCATCTGCATGTTCTTTCGGTGGGGGTCAGAAGACAATGTTCAGTTTTTCCAGTGCAGCAAGCTAGGACAGGACAAATCAATCTGTAACTCACATTGCTCCTTACCTCAAGTAGTTTAGCGCCAGTTTCATGAAGCGCACGTAGCTAACTATTCCCTTAACTGCCATGACAACGTATGTTCTAGAGATAGGAAGTGCATTTAGCTAAGTGCTACTTACCACTAAGTACGCTTCATGAAACAGGCCCTGGTCCATGTGGTTAACTATCATTCTGTTTTTTGTAGTTTTCCATCTGATTATGACATGGTAGGTTTTGTCAAATGTCCTTTTATTTTCTTTATATAGTAGGGAGCATGGAAATTTCGATTTGTCAAAACACCATTTTATTTCAGCATTCTTTTCTACTCATTCTAAGTGACATTGTGTTAATAATGGATTAAGTTGTTTTTGGATAATGAGGTTAGCAAATTGTTAAGTCTCGTATTCTGGCAGATCAAACAGTTCTGCCATTCTTATCTTTTGTTTGAAAACGTGCACATATTGTGCCACAGAATAGTCTGGGCCCGTTCGGGCGAGACACATAGGTAAATAAGTTCATTAATTCGCTACACCTGATCCGATCCACCACGGCCATTATACTGGCAAACTGTCAACCACTCGACCTAGGCCTTCTCAAGTGCTTTCAACTGGCTGGGGTTGGCATTATTTGTACCCTGTATACAGATCGGCATTCCACGCCGATCATTAACAAGTAAAATCCAGGAGAACGGCTCGAGAATGGAAAGCAGGTGGACCATTAAGGTTGCCCTGCGTCAAAACATTTACCATAAAACTTCTAAGTAAAATTAATAACGTATGGCATAAGAATCCCCGTTTTTGTGAATATTTATAAATCTATTACCTGAGGTTATTTATGTTCAAGGTACACGCTTAACGATGACAATATACAAATGGATGTTATGTTGCAAGGAATCAACAGAATGTAAGGCATATGCCTCTCTCCAATAAATTCTGAATGGTTCCAGTATTGCGGCGTCTATACTGATATCTAATGGAGCGATGGTAAAACTATATAGACTATGTAGGAAGAGATTGTTATCCGAGATACCGGGAAGTATTAGTGTCTTAACACGAATCAGTAATTATCAAAGAACTATGCTTTTGTCTCCGAAGATGAAAGGTCTTCATCATTTTGCCATATTATCCGCTGAGGAAAGCCATTAGTTATATGGGTGTGCCTCTACAGCGGCGGTACATTTTTGTTGTTAGTGAGTGCATAATTACTTCACAGTTATTTTACAGCTCATTTAGTATCACAAACAAAGTACTTACAAAAGTGATTGCATGTATTTATATATATATATATATATATATATATATATATATATGTACAGAATAAAACAACATGTTTTCAATTTACAAAAATATTTAATCATTTGATTGGTGTTACGCCGTACTCAAGAACGTACAATTGCGTGAACCAGCATGATACTTTACATGCCCCAACTTAAAACTCTGTAACTACATATAAAATACACACAATACGTCACAAATTTTAGTGTATTTTTATAATATTTATATTATGATGGGATATCTCTGAGCAAAACAGCCTAAAATAGCAAAATCTTCTTTTGTCTTCTGATAAGACAGCAAGTAAGAATCAAATCACTCCAGCTTTTCACGACGACGGTGTATGGTAATTGTACTTTAGATTAAAGCAACTTTACTCTGGTATACTCTCAGCATGAAGAAGATTCCATCTCAATTCTGCATCGCGAGGGATTTCCCATCTAGTTGCCATGGGTCCCTTCCGTCAGACGTCATGAATTAAGTATTCGTAAACCTTACCAATCTGGATCACACTGCTAACCCCTGCGATGCAGTATATAACTCCAACAAATTTATACATACATTCCACCGACGGTAAAAGCTCGGCACCAACGCGTTGTATCCACACAGGCTGCTTTGTAAAGCAAAAGCATAAAAAATAAACATGGAAGAGAAAGGTGATTGAGTCCACAGCATTGCAAAGTCTGCTCTCGGGTTTCAGAACTCATCGTGGAGTCTTCCACATGTGTGCTTCCACACATATTACTCGTGCCATCCAATGTTCTGGTGAAACTATACCTTTAAGCAGTTTCAGGCTTTCTTATTTCTTTAGAAATTGAAGGTTTAACATGGTGTTTGATTTGAAATTTCACACCCCCAAACTTTGCCCGTGCTCTCCGTGCATGCTTCGCGCATGTTCCTGGAATGGTGATACCCGCGACGTAGCTTACAAATTTACTCAGCATTTTGTGAAAGTATCAGTGTTTCAGAACATTTGGGAGAAGAAAGGTATGTTATGGTCGTAGTCTAAACATGCCTTCAGGAATGACATGAGTCTTCAGGTATGACATGAGCCTTCAGGTATGACACGAACCTTCAGGTATGCACTCTAACAATTTCATTATATTTTCAAAGGTTACCTGAAGAATGTATTACCATCACAGCCATTCCACTGACGTTATTCTACAGCCAGTTGAAAAGCAAGTCCTGGTCTAGGGGTACAGGCACTTGCCTTTCAATCGCTGGAACACACGAGAAGCGAGTCCAAAGCGGGCAGATAGATTTCCAGCTCTTTCACTGCTTATAAAGCCTTGGTAATAAAAGCGGTTGACGACCATAAGCGGAGTCTTACGTTTGTTGAAGACCGCTTGTCTTGTTTGCACGTCTCCACGTCAGTGTGACTTTCGACCGTTTTAACGTCGGCTTTCCATGATAATCCGTTTTGGTGGCTAAGATTCATGTGCGAACGGCGGGCTTGTCACTGCGAACGAGAACTATATTTTAGTCTGGTTTATATATGAGTTCTCACGAGAATTGCGGTTGTGTCCAGTTTAAGGTCGGTCCGGTGTTTCTCCAGCTCATTTACTACGCTGATACATTATTGCCGAACACACGATAACTTCTCGGTATTTGGGACAGAAAAATCAAATATACTTGTGCAAACTTCCAACATTTGTTTCCATGTGTGTGGCCGATGAAAACACAAGCTAACCATTGTTAGTGCTCTGATATGGAATTTGACACTGCCTTTAAAATCACTAAGAAATCAGTTAACAAAAAAAGCTACAAGATAACTTTGCTACTGAAAGAGGGATTAAATTTGTTGTTGAGCTTTCCCGGTTCACTGGGCCGATACCGGCCACTCAGGCATTAGCGTGCGTATCTTTTTCTTTAATTATCAATCGTGACTTCCGTCAACCCTATAGTGAGAACCCTAAATAACGTCATAAGTGTGCATCAACTAACAGAAACGTTAACACGTACTCATGCTAAAAGCCCTAGGCCAAACATTATTTAGTCAGCTCAGTGTAACCATGGTGTAAATTACTATTCGTCTAACTGGGCTCCGAGTGTTAATATTACAATTTATGTAGCTAGGAAACACAGGCTGATTATTTACTATAGTACCTACACTCTATACCTACACTCTACCTGCTGACCAGGAGGTCCTTTTGTTAAATTTGCACCTGAAGATATTTTCATCTTTGGAGCCTCTGTATGATTATTTCCATGAAGAAAGAAGGAACGAGAAATAATTTTGAATGTCACATTTTGTGAGTTGCTCAGGCCTAATTCAACACAAAATATCCCAGACATATGGGATAATAAAATTAGTGAAAATGTAGAGAGAAAATAACATATAACATGTAAATAACGTACACTGCAGCGTTCAAGGCAATAGTGTTACTGGATTCTGACTGAAACATTGGCTTTTAGAGCGTTGAGGTGGGGATTATTTAGTTTATTGGAGCGCAGCGATATGTGCATGGGTTGTTGTAATTATTCCGTCCTGCCTTAAATGGGCTTATTAAGAATGACCGATTGGTGAAATACGAGGTGGTGTCAATCAATGATATCAGCTAGCCCTAACCATATCACGGAGTGCGTGAAATCATTTTAGAATAATTCAATTCAAGAATCCGTGCTGTCACCATCTGCAACTCCCTCTGCCCAGAAGTCATTATACAGTATTTTAAGTGGCTGATTATCGTCTTGGTGAGAATTTAATTAATCCCTGGCGCAGTGTTATAAATGGTTACGCCTGTACGCATACAATCGGTCAGACAATGAATGAATCATTCACCAGGTTATCTCGTGATTCCAGTATGTCATAGATTAACAATACCTTTCAGGAAGTGAAGACCATTTTCTGGCTGCAAGAATGAATAATTCAACCTCCCAGTTTTATCACGTGTACACATCTCAACCTAGTGATTACATGAGATTTACTTGAGATGTCGCAGAATAATTCAACCTCCCAGTTTTATCACGTGTACACATCTCACCCTAGTGATTACATGAGATTTACTTGAGATGTCGCAGAATGACTTTCTCAGGACACTTATTTTATCTGTTTACTTGATTGTTTTTCACGTGTCATGCTCAAGAGTTTACGTTTACATAATACACGATGACGCCTGGGGAATTCACACACAGACGTTGGACCAATACACGGTGACGCCTGTGGAATTAACACACAGACGTTGGACCAATACACGATGACGCATAAGTGAAATATTCTTGAGTACGACGTAAAACACCAATCAAATAAATAAATAAATAAATTTACACTCAGCAGTGTTACACATACCAACACTGGGAGGAGTGGATTCGATTGGCCGTTAAGAGTAGCATAAACCAAAACGAGGCTGATCGCTTAGTTTAACGGATATTATTCATTGACCTATTTCTGAATAGAAAAACTCAGCTCCTGGTCAGTAATCTTTTAAGCATAAAAATAAGCAATGCAAGCAGTTGTCAGTAATTTAGCACTGATGGAAATCCATATATTACTTAACCATATTATACATCGGATATATATAGCGTAAAGCTCATCGTAACTATTTTATGATACGTTATCCAGTGATGAATTATTATAACCAGGTATATCTGTGGGCTTCCTCAGTGAACATTGATTTGTAACAAATGAATAATTTGGCTAAAACACCCATAAAACAGCAGTGAGTTTCTAGGTTCCAGGAGTTTTAAAACGACGTGTATGTATTTTATTTAACTGCGGGTATATAACTTTTCTTCTTTGAGTTCTGGAAGGAAGAAAATAAACACTTTTTTCTTTTCTACCAAAGTTGCCAAAAGTTTCATATAGAAAAGATCCGACGGGTGCACACAAGCAGAAGTTCTCGCGGAATGTAGTACATTAGTACTTTCCAGCGACATTGTTTTTCTGCAATATGGGAAAAGTAAACGCGATGAAAGAAAAAGTGCCGAGTTGAAAGGATAAGAAAGGGAACAATGGCCGATGGCAAAGGACTGAAGAAGACACCGTGAAAGGAAGAGGAGAAGAAAGAATTTAGTGAAGCGAATTATAGGAGAAGTCAGTAAGGATGAAAGAAGATAGAAAACATTGGAAAGGCTATATGTTGTAAGGAATGAATGGCTGTCGCAAAAGGATGAGCCGGTGAGGCAGGCATTTGCAGTAAATCTGTGGAAAAGGGAAAAGGAAAGAGCCACCTTTTACCATGAACTGACTAAACGTCAACATTTATGGTTTTTAATAACCAGAAACACTGGGTTAGGAGAGGGGAATGCTTCGCTCTTCACGCTCCGATTGCGGAATAAGCCTCTTCGCGGAGGAAATCCGGGTGAAGAGCTACAAATTAGGAAGCCTGAATGAAGCTGAATACATAGGCCTATGTGAAAGATTAGCGATGATGAGTAGACTCTTGTCTTGTAATTATTCTCTGTTAATCATCACGGCCGTGAATGATTACAGTGGTAAATATAACCTCAAGCCTGAGCAAGCCATATTTAACATCGACTGGTTTAGAGCACGACTATCGTGATCCATTTTGGAGTGATCATAATATCACATAGTTTATATGGATAACAACTTCTGATTAATTATACCGCAAACGTTTCGATGTATATTCTAACGTTGTTGTCAAGCGAATGGAGATACAACCAAAATGCTAATTTATATGCTATGAAGTGGGTGTTGAGAAAACAATAATTGTGACTACAACATATATGTGTATACACACATGGCTAAACATTAATAAAATATATTAAATATTATACTAGTTGGCTGATGTATCTCCTGCACAAAAAATATACAATATGATAATACAGATATACTGGGTAAAGACAACACTCTTGATATTATTCTAATGAACAAGACATATATGAAGAGCAAGATATTTCTGAAAGACTAACGGGGTATGTCAGTCATGAGATCATCTTAGGCTTTTGGGATGAAAATTCCTTGTTCTGTTGATCCGTGGTTTAGTCTTCCGGATGACAATGGCTTTTATCAGTTTTCTGGTTGTGGTGTTGGTTATGTTTGTCTTAACAGGTTTCGCATTCCAGTCTATTATGTAGTTTCCAGCCTATTATGAGGTGTGGGTTATTAGTATAGATAATGGGGATTCTGGTTCATCTTGTGCTGAGAGTCTCCCCACCCCCTTAGAGAGCTCCCAGCACCAGGTTCTGGGCACATCAACCTATATGGTGTCCTGCTACATAAACTTTTGCCAATTATTTATGTAGGCAGACACCCGTTTACGTACATAAATAATTGGCAAAAGTTTATGTAGGCGAACGGGCGTTCACATTCAGAGATAATTGCCACAAGCAGATCGAAACTCTAATTAGAGACAGAACAGAAACATAACATAGGTCGGCGCCGAAAATATAAGATGGCATCGACTGAGGCGGTTCACTTCTTCTATTTCGAAGCCGCCCTGCGGCCCGACCATAATCTCTCTACCCGGTGGCTAGAGGGCACGCGGGCCGACCGCGTCGACATCTTGGAGACAACCTTCGAGAATGAGATGACGCTTGAAGAATACGGTGACATCATACCCATCACCAGGCACGAGCGCATTCAGAGAATCATATATCTGCTCCGTAGGAGGTTCCATGATCACGATGTGATCGGCCGCGAGATCATCGCAGATCCGACTTGTTCGCGAAACCGCAACCGAATGGAAAACGCTCTCGCGGTCGCCTTAAACCACGGCTTCTAGTAGCCGGCCCGCGCGGCAAAGCACACTATAGAACTCGCCGTACGGTTTGAAGTTTGTTAACTGAAGTGAACAACTTTTTAGTCAAGCTTACCAGACTCAATTAAATCATTTATTTTCTCTGTGAGTATGGTAATTTCGTATGTCTGGTCTTGTATGGCGTTGTAAAGTTTATGTAGAATATACACAGCTACACCCCACTTGACCCCAATCGAGGTCACAATGAGTATATTGGATAAAGATGATGGATACATCTTATAGCCGAATTGCGAGTGATAATACAAGTATATCGAACTTCGGTATGCCACCTCTCTGTCGAGTAGTTCAATTGGCGGATAGTTTTTTCGTGAAGGCCGCTCGAGCTTCGTGCCGCCCCTGCTGCACTAACTCGTTCCTCGTTTTCTTATCTCATGAAATCGAGTTATGTGCTGAGGCCCCTCGAATCGAGTATTATCCGAGACTCGGTATCCAAAATCTTACGGTCAATCAGCGCTGTAGAGACGTGGTCGGTGATGCTATTAAGCTTACTCTCAGCCAGTAGGCTACACCTTACTGAAAATCAACAGCGACACATTGGTAGAGAAATGGCACATTGAACCCATGGCGTGGTGGCAGAACCAACTCAATTTCGCCGTATGGTGCCCCATGACCGGTTGTGGGGCATCAAAGGAAAATCACCTCATAGCCGAAACAGAACTAAACAACTCTGTATTCCACTTGCACGTGTTCTATCAAGTGCGCCGTATTCTGGGAGAGATTAAGGCACCACTCCAACAAGACGGTGCATGGAGTCCGAGCTACAACCCCTACGACCGGAGGGCACACGAGCGAATTTGCGCCGAGTTTCGGGTCTCCCCAGACACATACTGGCGGCAAAAAAGAAGTGGAAAGAAGGGGCAGGACAGGATACGTGAAATCGCATTATGATTATGATCCTAGCCGCATGTCGTTCCAGTGAACACAGGACAAGTTTCACATCGATTTCATCTCGTGAGGCAGCGAGGCCAATAAAGCATTGGCCACTTTCATCCTCGGCAAATCTGAAGAGTTTACGCAGACAGGCGTGGAACGCGTGAACGGCACCATTCGGATCTTATGTTTGGGCAATCCTCGGAGCACAGGCACAGTCCCACAGCAATATCTTAGGCACGGAAGGCACGGCATTTGACGCGCAGAAGCAGTTCGTAGCTAATATCGAAGACGCCATAGCAAGGCCTGTTGACCTTCCCTCGACTATAGAGCGGTACTAGAAGGTCCTGAGGTACGCCCGCCCCAAGGTGAATTATGCGTTTGGCGTGTGTCTATACATGGCGCCAAGTAATATGGACCTGCGAATGGGAAAAATCAGTGGCTATATAACAACGTGATCGTCATAGTCACAACAGACCAGAAACTCGGGGTCAACAGAGAAGTAAACTTGCCTTCGGCAGTTCGTGAGCCTTCAACTGGGGAGACAAACATCGTTAAGGGCCAGCCAGCTGCAGTACCAATGCCGACTCCTGTAGCACGGAGACCCATGTCGATAGCGCCAAAGAAGAATTCACCAAGGCCACAGCGAGAGCACGATTAAGAAAAGGTGGCGTTAGTAATACTTAGCGTCAACCTTGCACTGATCTGGTCAAGCTAGTTGTGCCCGAACGTCCGCGTAAATGATTCCACATGTAGCGATAACCACAGCCCGAGTATTCTCGGCAATCCAGTTCACGGCCTTGCCTAAAGCGTCGAGGAGCCAAGCGACGCTTAGTGCAAACACCAATGCCGATATAGTCTTTCCGATAGCATTGAGCATCGACACGATTGTGATGCCTTGCTCGCGGAACAGGGTGTGTATGCGCTCGGCAAGAGTTGTGTCCTCGTGAAAGATGCGGTTGATGGTATCCCGGAAGCGGTTAATCTGAAAGCGGAAATCCTGAAATCCGGAAAGTCACGTAGCCGTTGAGCTTAGTGAATTCATCAACACCTGCGGCTTTTGCCTCATCCAGTTTCCGATTTTGCTGAGAGATGTCTTCGTCGAAGGCTGAGAGCTTAGCTAGGTTGTTGGTATGTTCGCCTGTAGTAGTCCAGAACCTCAACCACGCTGTGGTAAAGAAGACCAAGATCACTATCAGCGGCAATGAGGTAATGCCGATCGATGACAGCGACGTCTACCACTGCTACATAGACCTTTGAAAGACGACCCTGGAGAGAGAGAATGCCCAGTACCAGGGTATCGACTCTTCGGTCGGCAAAAGTGTTACCATCTTCCGCCTGGGTGTAGTGGATGGCGCACCCAATGCCGCTGACACGGCTATCGCAGGCGCGAAAAGGCCAGTGAGGCGGTGACCACTCAGATCACGAAAACAGCAGAGATTGCGGGTCTTTGAACGTGTCTCTTTATGTGGTCAGGGACGCCCAGCTCAACATCGAGGATGGCCGATACGTCTCAATGCTGTTATAGTAACCTGGTAAGCCCAGGGGCCCACACTCGGCGATTATCTGCGGAATGATGGTGTATGAGAAATCACTTTTCACACTCAACCTCCTGGAGGTGCCCTACCGCGGCTTGTTTCAACGCATTGCTCTCCTGTGTCCCACAGTACGGTACAATCGGGTGTATCAAGAGTGTTTCTGGGTGTGGAGCGACCCAGAGGTCTATGTTGTAGACCCAGGGGAAAGGCTCCATGACTACAGAAAGACATGCTCTCTGAAGATGGCCTTCTCAGGCCGACACGCGCAGGAAAGCGTCTGGGTGCTCACGCAGAAATCTAACTCGGTCCTGAAGGATCGACGCCAGCAGACGCGCTGGATCGCCATTTTCCACTGCAAAGATAGAGACTCGTTTGAAGAATGCCTCAAAGAAAATGATGTGATCCCTCCGGAAGAGCTGACCAGAGTACGGCAGCAGCTGGCCCAAATAAAGCATGTCAATCTTCTGTTGAAGACTGATCAGCCGGCTGCATAACACGTATATAAATTGTGAAAAACTGTTGCTTAACAGCAGCTGGCTGTTCCAATTTTATCTACAAATAATCACCTTTCGTGTAGTTGCATGGGCTGCGAATATATTAGAGCTAAGAGGATAGTGGTCAATGTGGCGCGTTGTATGCGGCAAACTATTCGTCAGGTGAATGTGGACGGACAAGACGAACTACTCGACGAACTGATCGACGAAACCGCTGAGACTGAGTCCGGCTGGACAAAAGAAACAGAAGGAACCGGAGGAACAGGCAGAAGCGCGTGTTGCCAATCTACACCGTGAAAGGCTTGCTGCACTGGCAGCGGGCCAAACAGTATCTTGGGAAGGCATGGACCGTTGACCAAATTGACTCATTGGACGAGGACGAGATTGAGAATTTCTACACCCGCTACGTGGCAAGACTAGGGGCGGCCATGACGAAAACGATAGTGCAGGCTGCAAAACAATTGTACTCAGGAGTCATGAGCACGTTTCTTCCAATCCCGCCAGAGAAACTACCGGCGCTTGCGCGCGACCTGGAGGCCGACCCCTTTGTTGGACATGTGATTAGTAGTGCTTCTTGTGTGCTCTCTCATCGCTACGGCATGTATTTAGCGCCGCTAAGCGTTGCTCTTTCCACGGTCAGGCACTGTCAATTTGAACGACAGTGCCCTCGAACAATGAAAGATGGCGGAGAACCCGACCACCCCGGAGAAGACACCACCGGTGGAAAGAGTGACAGACCATAAGAAAATGAGAGACGCGAAAAAGGTGGAGGCCAGGCGTACCGGAGCAGCTGCCAGAAAGCACAAAGGCGAACGACTACCTGAACAGCTTTGTGCAGCCAATTAATCACAACACCATAGTGCTACTACAACAGGACAGCAGGACGCCCCAGAACAAAGAGAGCCTGTTTCAGAGGCTCCTGGTGTTGCAAAGCAGGCCAACTGGACCCCTTATATGATTGGGGTAGCTGCCCTCGAGGGTGTATATCATATATGTACTCATCACCGGCAGCTACCGCCTCTTCCTGTTGCTGGGCAACTACAGAAAACAGCACTATCCACCTCTAAGCCCCCCTCTGCTCAGCACTTGAAGATTCCCATCGATCCTCTCCATATGGAATAACAACATGACAACTCCAGGTATTTGCGGTAAGATGTTCGTGAACGGGCTGTATCACACCACACTCGCTATCTTAGCGCTAGCTTATCTTGGCTTAGCTATCGGATACTACAGATTGGGCAAGATGGTCATTGGAAGGTAGACTTCACCCCTCCGTGATATCGGGATGGTGGTCGTCGACGTGGTCTTTGCGATGATGGCCAAGGACATGCTAATTAAACAGGGGATCATTCCAGCAGATATTATGAAGTAACAATGACCTCAATCGCGATAATGATTGGGGCGCTATCATAAATGCACTTGCTGTCTTGGGTAGTAACTTTCTCTTCTCGGCTCCTCGAAGCTCCACGGACGATGCGGAGCGTAAACGCCACGATAGAGCTATAAAACAGCTCCAGGCGGCGCAGGTGGAGTGGTCTCAAAAAAGAACACAGCGTCTTGACTGGATTAACGATGAACTTCGTCGACAGGGACAAGCAGAGCACACATTTCGCGATGTCGATGCCGCCATGCGCGAGTACGCTCAGGTCACGGGGAAAACACTTACCCCCTAGGGTCCGAACCTGTCCTAAGCGATTTCTATACACCCTCTGGCATGGACTCTTGTAAGAGCTCCTCGTCGCAATGGCAGGCACGACATGAGTAGTGAGGCTCGAGTGAGGACGGGGTGAAATTCTCCTTCAATGGCCTTCCTCTTACTACCCCTCTTCTTGCGTAGTGGAGGAAGAAATCGATATTTCCCAGGTTGTAAAGGCTTTAGCAGGCGATCCTTGACTGCCTCAGGAATGGGATCTTCCAGGATTGTGCGCAGTGTTGGAGCTTAGGATTAGGTCAAATTATTCCTCAATGGCCTTCCTCCTCCTACCTCTCTTCTTGCGTGGTGGAGGAAGAGGCCGATAAGACACCTTACTGGTTTAAGATTATATTTCTCTGATTGAAAATATCAATCGCTGCTGGTCGTACAAACTCTGCTCTGAAAATGCGATGCTTTTCGCGAAAGTTTTGTAGGCGAACGCGGGCAGAGCCACAGAGATTACACATGCCATAGTCCTTACGGCATCCTGCTCCGTATACAGTGCATAGGGTATATGGCTGTGCTCCTTGTCTCATCTGGTGATTATGCTGCGCACGATACTCACCGGTAATACGTCAAAATCCCTGTACATCCCCCTCACAGGTTGTCTTCACCCCGCGCATTAACCATATGCGCTTCTTTTGAGCCATTGTGGTCTTTGTCCCTTAAGAATGTATTTTTCTAATTAGAGGTTTAGGATATATAGCCTACGGTAATCTAACTGTGTCAAGTAGTCTCGCCAGATATGTAAATACAATCATTTACTTTCAGCCCTGTCTCTAATTAGAGGTTCGGTAGGCCTAGCTGGACACCATGTGACTTGATGTGCCCAGAACCTCTTGCTGGGAGCTCTCTAGAGGGGTGGGGGGACTCCCAGCACCAGGTGAGCCAGAACCCCCATGATCTATACTACTGGGTTGACGAATACATGTTCGGGAGATGGCTGATTTTATATCTTTAGCTTGAGTGTAGGTTTGGTGTTCTTTGATTTTCTTGTTTAATGGTCTGCTAGTCTCACCTATGTAGTGTTCACCACAGCAGCAGTTAATTCTTTACACACAGTCTTTGGGTTGTTGTGTGGTGGTGGGTGGCCATTTTCCTGTTGCGTTCAGAATGATCTTCAGTGTTAATCCACTTGTGAATATGCTATCGATGTTAGCTTTCTCTTTAAGTAGTCTTTGTATGGTGTAGCCAGTCCTTCCAATTAAAGGTAAGATGCACACTGATTGGTCTCTGCTCAGTTTTGGGATGTTCTGCTGGTTACCTTTGAGGGCATGGTGGATGGTATTTTCAGTCAAAGTTGTTTTGGTTGGTGAATACTCTGAGGTATTTGACTTCGGAGTCAAGAGCTTCTTGGATCAAGGGAATGTTGGCTGCTCGTTTTGTTAAGATTTCTCTTTTGTCATGGGATTGGTGATTTGAGCTGTGGTGGATGTACTTTTCTGCAGTTGAAGCTTTCACTGACGACAGGTGACAGTGGTGAACCCATGGGTGAACCATGTATTTCTTTGTAGATTTTATCTCCCCAGGTGAAGCAGGTAGAGGTGATGCAGCTTTCTAGGAGGGTGACCATGGTGTCTACAATCAGGGGAGTTGATAGGGTAGCTTGTTCCATGATGATGCGTTGACGTGTGATCTCAAAGGCTTCTTTGATTGGGATATTTGTGAACATGTCGACAACATTGTAGCTAACCATCTGATCGGGCTCACAGAAGGCGGGGAGTTTGGAGCAGAAATTCTTTGAATCGTTTATGTATGAATTAGTAGTTTTTCCGAGCGGTGCGAGCACTTGGATCAGGTATCCGGCAGTGTCATAATGAACTGTATCTGTGCTGCAGGTGAGTAGGTGGTGGTTGACTAACTTGTGCTGAAGGTTTCCAGCCCATCTCCTTGTTGTCCCGAGCTTTTTTTGACAAGCGATTTATGTTTGACTTTCAATAGCTGAGTGAGGTCTTTGTGGAGGGGGTGGTACGTACTGTCATCATTGAGGGTCTTGTCAATAGGATTGTGGAGTTCATCCTTGCCTATGATGCCTGCCGCTATCCAATCCTTGCCTATGATGCCTGCCGCTATCCAATCCTTGCCTATGATGCCTGCCGCTATCCAGTTTTCAGCTGGGACTGTTAAGTTAGGCTTCTTTTCCCTTAATTGCTTAATAGCTGCTTGTTCCTCTTTGGTCAGATTAGGTTTTTTAGCTGCGCTGATTTAATGACGGATGCTATTTGATGTCGTAGGTAGTCAATGCTACCACACGGAGCTAGTGATTAAGAACCACTCTCAATGTTAGCGATGAAGTCATCATTAATCTTCCTTGATAAGATTGGCACAAGTTCAGACCTCTGGAGGGCAAGGATCTCTGTTGTGTAGTGAGATCATGTGAGTTTGATGATAGGTTGATGTGATGGACGAAACAAACAAATTGTTGAGTGATCTGTGAAAATTGTATTGACAGGCCTTGTTCTGTGGAGATTGTCAATGCACTGTGTTAATCTGTATCATGGTATCTGTTCGATTTCTCAGCAGTTGCGTCACCGTATCGACCGAGGCCGCAGAGCGACGTAAAGTTGGAGACGCAACCGAGGGGAACGAGAATGTGGACATATTTGTCATATACCTTCTATTAAAACTACTTTTGGGACCTTAAAATCAAGATACTTCTCCAGATTCTTTTGCGTGGCGTATAGTTTCTGGTAGTGCTCTGGTGGGCATGAGGCTAGCAAACTATTAAGCACAAGCGGATATTATTCTAAATATAGCTTATTTTAGAAGAGTTGACCACCACAGTACACAGAAACCAAAGGCAAAACAAAGGGAGGGCAATAGGGTGGAAATAAGGTGAAATAGGGTGGAAATATAATTCATAGAACTTTCCTGTGGCAGTGGTATATGACAAAATATGACAAATTACAGAATGGGCCTAAAGGGTCTCCAGTGACGATTATCTCCCACGACTGACCGCCTGGGTGGCTTGCTGCTAGGAACCGTCTCGAGGTCGGGCTCTGAAGCTGAAGAATCCCGAGTCGGGTCATATCAAAAACTCTATTTTTTAATTTATTTGTTTGATTGGTGCTTTACGCCGGACTCAAGGATGTTTCGCTTATACGAGAGCGGCCAGTATTGTGGTGGAAGGAAACCGGGCTGAGCCCGTGGGAAACCCACAACTATCCTAAGAGGATAGAGGGGGAAATTAACACGTACCATATTGCCGAAAGGTCATTACGCCGCGCTAGCGCACTAACCCCCTTCGGCACGGAGGCCCCCAAACACTTTTATGCAAGGAGCGGGTGTCCGTGTAATGTTACTGGGTTGGGTGTCATGTCTGGTGTCTTCCGCATGATGTTCCAGTGGCAGCAGCACTTTTGTGGCATGGGCATGCCCTGCCACAAGAAGACACAATATATATACAAACTAATTACTGCTCGTCGTCTTATGACTGAAAAATTACCACACAAAACCTAATCATTCATTCTTCCAAAGCTTCCTTGACAAAACCTGGCAGTTCCTGGACAAGGCCACTGATGCAAACGAGACTCCTGTGACGATTATCTCCCTTGCAAAGATCAGAAAAGAAAAGAAGTGTTTGCCCTCACCATCATCTCCCCTGACTGAATGATTATGATAGCAGATAAAGCCTACCGGCTACTGACTGTTGTTGTGATGGCAAGCAAATATAAGGCCCATTATAAGTTATTACGTATGTGACAGGTCGTCACAATAAGTATGTAAGGTTATCTCCCCTTCTCAGATCTCGTGTGCGGAAGGTAGAGGCGCTGGTATAGCTCAGCGTTCCAGATTGCTGTTCGAAGCTGTAGCCAGTATTATTCTGCCTGTCTTTGACGTTATGGTCAGTCTGCATGATGAGCAGTGAGGTAATTTTACAAGTATTTGTTGTTATTTCAAGTTAAGAACCTAAATGTTCAATTAAATGTTTTGCATAATGTTGCATTTATGGTTAACATGTATGCTGTACGTGTTCATCTCTCCGAGCTAACTGAGGGTATACTACATATGTTTTAGCTGTAATACGGATGTGTGTAGTGTTGTTGAGACACTGGTGTAGTATGGCATTTGGATGGTGCCGGTGGTTAAACTGGTGTTGAACCATGGATGTTTCCGTGAGAATCTCTGTGGCTTAGTGAACCCCATTTAGTTAGAAAGTTACGGAGTCATCGTATCGGTCAATGTATATAGTGTTCATTGTTACCTAAAGTATGTTACAGTTAGTTCTAGTGGATATTGAGGTGTTGTCATTATTGACCGAGTGGCATAAGGGTTTGATTTCAATAATGTTTTGTCACCGTGTAGCAACAAATATTTTCTTTTGTTTTTAAATTTCTTTAATTCATATAAATGTAGTTTTGGAGTTAATGGTCATTTCATAAAAAGCTGGTACTATATGGGAGCACTAAAGCGCAGGTTCAATGATATTTTGAGATGTGACATAAGGAAACTCATGGCTGTGAGTTAATAAGATTATAAGTGAATTAATTTTCTGATAATCTTTATCATTTGTTCTACAGTATACCACAATACTGCGCAATAATGTATGTGAATGTTTTTTTCGGGGGGTAACCACTATGTTGTGCTCAAGTGATCAACGTAGTGTTATTAATTGCTTTTAATAGCTCCCGATAAAGTCGTGTAACTACCTTGGGTATCCTGATAGCTCTAGGTGCAGAGTTTTTGCAGAGATCTAATCAAATTGTTCTATCATTATACAGGTTCCATGAGGTACCCATCCCTGGTCACTTTTATGCCTGTTCTACTGTCACTGAATAAATTTGACCATGTACAGCAGCCTATGATGGTGTCCTTATTATTTTGTGACATTTCCTCCATGAGCGGACCTAACCGGTCAAACGTAGCCATCAGACAAACTATTTTTGTTCTGCTAAGTATTGTTGACGTACTGTGTCTATGGTGACGTTGTTAAGAATAAGGTATGTGACCCCTTCCTGAGATTAGGAATTGAAATTTACAACCTTTAACAGGGTCGGCGAGTGTTAAAGCTTTCCGGATACATCTTTGGGCATTTACTTCAACGGTCTTGAGATGTATACCGTTACAGGCTAAACTAGGCAAAGTGTAGCTATGAGTAGAAGTATTTCGGCATTCTCCATGCGGTGAACTGTTCGGCATTAAAAACATAGTCATTAAAGGTATTTCACCAACGATATGAGAATGTTTAATGCGACCATTTTCTAGTCCTTGAAAGATATTCTACTTTCATAATCTTGCACATATTGGAGCATTTCTTGGTACAGTTAAGGATTTGAGTTGAGGGGGAGTGGTGGGGGGGGGATTATCGAATAATTTTCGAGATTCTCAACCTGTTTTGCGGACCTGCTGGTAACTTAGTAATGAGTTAAACACAATATAAATAAATAAATATACACAAACGATGTCTTTCTAGTAAACGTCATATGAAAATTTACCAGTTTACCAAAAACTGGTCCCAGCGAGAGTAAATCTGTACCTCTTGTTTTTAAAATGAATTTTCGGAGAGAATCTTCCGATATCGTCTTTTGTGTAAAGCAAAAATAACTTGATAACCTGGCATGACTGTGTGTATTTATTCTCTTGGTGCCTTTACTTGGTCACAGATTTAGACAGAATCGATGGCAGTTAAGGATTGCTTCTTCTCATTTACCCCACACGGCCACCATAACTGTAAGCCGATATGGCTAGTTACCTTGGACAGGTGGGTTTTCCCTTGGTCGACGCAATGCTGAGGTAATCAACCGATAGATGTGACATTTTGATGTGTGATACCTGAGCAAAAACTGATTAGTACATGGTGGGTGAGGTACGGCTGTCAAGAATCTGTCGAGCGTTCAGTGACATCTCTTTATCTCATCACAATCATCACGTGTTCTGTCAATCAAATACGGGGGCGTTGGCCTCACACAGACATAGACCAAACCAGCATGGTTTGATTTCATCACCGTTGAATTGTAAACTATATTATATTGCAGATCGATAACGCCGGTTTGTTTTCATACAACACTTTTGAAATCCATGAACTTTTATTTACACATGAAAAAGGTTTATTTCATTGCAAGCCAGTTTTTCTCATCATTTTAGCTCACATGATATTGTTTTATTCCCTAGAGTCTTAATACATTCAATACTTTGTGTCATTGCAATATTGCTTAACCCATCAATATGTAGCACTGTGAACAGTATTGTATCTTGTGGATCCCATACGTGGACATGTCTACGCTAGTTGACAAGAACGTGATAATAATAAATAAGACAGATGTTCAAGGTACTATGCCAAGAAAAGAGATGATTAAAGCAACAACACTAACAACTTGCCGTGGATACATGAAAGGGACGTATTTCACGACTAAAAGCAGTTAACATGAGTAGAGATAAAGTCGTGAGGCAATTGCTTATGGTGCAAAGATATCTGACAAAAGTCTATTGCGATCTGATTTATGCACCTTGTTATAGGCGAGAGTGTGGGCTAGCCGTTTATAAGCCAGTCTGGAGAGTGAGTGTTTACTTCACGGTGAAAAATCATTAACAACGGATGGCAAGACTGGTGACGGAATATGGATCTCAGGTAGATGGCATTCCGTGGCGCCTCTTATTGGACGAAGGAGACACAGCACGTTACATTTGTCTGGACGGTAGGGGCAATGACCAGGTGCGCTGTCGCATATATATAGCTGATCCAGGTATGATATACCATCGGCCATTTACCAGAGAGCCGATAGATGAGGTCCCATACACAGGAGTGGTAAGAGTGAAGCCAGGGTACAGACTGGCAATCAGCGCTTGATGTGCTTGGAGTACTGCAGCTATCTCATGTTCAGCTGTCAACAGCTGTCAGCTGTCCGTTGCTGTGTTTGTTGCCACTTGCTTTGGCAGAACAAAATGTCCGTTAGCTGGATCGAGCCACGTTGTTCAAAGGTGGACCGGATATCCATGAACACATGCTAGCATCTTCATTACAGCGAACATCATTCAAATGTAGATGGATACTTGCTTATTGTAATATCTTGTCTAGTAATGTCTCCAAAGATAAAGCTGAGCGTGGCCTACTTGTATTTCTTCAAGATTTTTTAATTGAAAATCCAAAGGAAATCGAAGAAAGGTTACTGGACCCATACGTTTTTAAACCCATGTAAGACATCAGCAAAAATCGTTAGATATCAAACATGCATCTTAATCTCGAGTGTGGGACTTCTTTGGATGGCATGTTTCAAGTGTCATTGCATCTAAGCCTTCATAGTAAAAACAAGCTTGACAACAAAGAGACAGAATCATGAATGACGACACAGAGGTTAACTTGACGTGGTTACAGAAGGAGTTCATCAAAGAGGGAGAATACGCTGGACTGTTCATCGGCCTGGATATCTTGACAATGATAGCTATCATCAGCGGTAACGGTATGGTTCTCTACCTAATTGTGCGGTATAAACGCCTGAGAACCACAACCAACATCTACATCATATCTCTGTGTGTAGCCGGTAAGTCGAGATTACCATCTCTAATACACTTTTGTGCCGGTTTGTGGTTAGTTGATTCGTCAAACAATTCAATTATACTTCTTTATGTCGCAGTAAATTTATACGACGAACTTTACATTATGCCACAGAAAAAAAGACTCCTATCGAATAACTGGACAATTTTTCAGTATGATGTTATACAAAAATAAACAAAACCAACTAAATTCTACATTATAAATTTAAAGTAAGTTCTGCAACAGATGTACATTTGACCATTTGATCCATTTTACACACACAATTGTTATTGGGTGATGCAATGGTTTATCCATTCAGCTTTCAACTTACAAAATATCGTCCTTCAAGCTTAATGCGCCGAAAACTTACTATATACAATTGACAGTTAGGGATAAATTATTTAGACAAACATTGACAGTAAATGAGAGTACAATGATACGACAAACATTAACAGGTGTTAATTGTTGGTAAGTTTACGGAGAAATAACGGGATGCTTTTTCCCATGCAAAGGCGATTTGATCTTAAGCTGATTTGAGTATTGTTCTCTTTCACTGATACGTTATCAGTTTGCTCCCAAAACGTCATGGTAAATGCAGGAATGAACAGTTGACAACAAAGAAACGATGGGAGAAACAAGACAACTAGGTCCACCATTTGCAGCTGTTAATATTTTCACACCTATATTTTTAAGAACTTAGACGAGGACTAAAGATATATTTGTAGACCTTTTTGCCAGTTTCTGCAAGCATGTCCGACCTTTACACTCATTTGTTTGTTCCTGTGAGAAATTGCATTTATATGACTGTAAACCTGTGAGGCGGTCCACAGGAAGTGCTGTTATACCATATAACGATGTTGGTATTCTTTACTATGTAATTTTTGGTTTACCAACACGAATTGTTATGCGCCGATATAAATGCCCATTTAACATCGTTCCACAAACATTGATAAGTTTTGTTCTTCCAGATTTGGGTAAAAATTTTACATAAAGCTGTCCTGATAAAGGGTGACAATAATCTGATTGACGTGGTTTCGTGTAGGCATTGGAAGATATTATGATGAAGTAACCATGGAAAAGATACCAGTCGGCACAGGTGATGTAATACCAGTCAGCACAGGCGCTGTAATAATTAGTTATTTATTTCATTGGATTTTAGAGCCGAACCCTAAATTACTCCACAGTGGGATTTTGCTAGGAGACGAATCTCCTGATGGCTCACCCGAACCAGTGAAAGCTGAATTCGCTCTAAGCCAGGTACTTGACAAATCCCTCCTCTCCATACCCCTACTCATGAGTTTACAACCAAATTAGCTAGAGCTGAGTTCGCTCTAAGCCAGGTACTTGACAAATCCCTCCTCTCCATACCCCTACTCATGAGTTTACAACCAAATTAGCTAGAGCTGAGTTCGCTCTAAGCCAGGTACTTGACAAATCCCCTCTCCCCACACCCCTACTCATGAGCTTACAACCAAATTAGCTAGAGCTGAGTTCGCTCTAAGCCAGGTACTTGACAAATCCCCTCTCCCCACCCATGAGCTACAACCAAATTAGCTAGAGCTGAGTTCGCTCTCACCCAGTACTTGACAAACTTCCTGACATTATATCTAAACCAGTAAATCCTGGATTCGTTCTTCACCTCACAGGCCTTTTTGACAACTCTCCTGAATTCACAAACAAACTATCGAATACAAGCAGAGTTTGGTCCTGTGAAATACAACTTCGCAGGTAAAAACCTCTTCACACAAAACCGACCGAAGGCGGCAAGAGTAGCATTCGAACACTCGAGCGCACTGAAGTAGACCTACTGGTCGTAAGCATTGCGCTTAACATAGCTTCTCAACGTGGGAACTAAACGAAATTAAAACTATGTTTCTAAGAACTTCAATGGCGACACTGTACAGGCAATACTGTTCTGTTTGTGACATAGTGACGATGCTTTATAGGACCATACTATTCTGTGTGTGACTCAGTGGCTGTGGTTCACAGGGCCATACTATTTTGTGTGTGACTCAGTAACAATACATTACAGGACCATAATGCTCTTGTCGCCCGTGACTCAGTGACCACACTATTGTGTTCGTGAGTCTGTGACGATGCTTTACAGGACCATACTATTCTGTTCATAATCCTGTGACGATGTTTTACAGGACCATAATGCTCTTGTCGCCCGTGACTCAGTGACCACACTATTGTGTTCGTGACTCTGTGACGATGCTTTACAGGACCATACTATTCTGTTCATAATCCTGTGACGATGTTTTACAGGACCATAATGCTCTTGTCGTCCGTGACTCAGTGACCATACTATTGTGTTCATGACTCAGTGACGATACTTTACAGGACCACATTACTCTATTCGTAAGTCAGTGACGATGGTTTACATGACCATACTGATCTATTCGTGACTCAGTGACGTTGCTTTGCAGGCCCATCCTGTACTATTCGTGACTCAGTGACGATGGTTTACAGGGTCATACTGATCTATTTTTGACTCAGTCACGATGCTCACAGGATCATAACGAACTGTTCACACATTCAACTCAACGACGATGATTTACTGGACAATATTGTTATATTCCTGGCTCATAATGTACTATTCATAACTCAGTGGTGGTACATTATAGGGCCATACTATTCTGTTCCGTTCTGTTCTGTTCATAAGTCAGTGATGATACATTATTGGACTATACTGTTCTGTTCTGTTCCGTTCATACCTCAGTGGAGGTACATTATAGGACCGTACTGTTCTGTCCATAACTCAGTTAAGGCATCTTACAGGCCTGTTATCTTCGGTTTTGCCTGAATGGCTTGAACCCCTGATGGAGTGCAGTGGAGGAAACGTGGCAACAGTATTTATCTGAACAACTTCAGTTCTTTAGATGTTTTAACACCACTGTTTAGACAAGGGTCAATGGCTAATGTATAACAATGGGCTCCAACTGTCACTGCATGGTGTCATTACTCTGGTGTTAAAGACAATTGGTGAATAAATGGTGTGTGGTGTCAGACGAAAACCATCAGTTTTACGAATGTGGCTGTAACGCTGGCTTCTGAACATTGCCATCTGACCCGACCGAAAGAACATGCCGAAGAAAACAATTCCTTCCCTCTTCTCCTGCGCAAATTTCCAAGACTATAAAAACCGTCATTCACCCATTGTCCTTGACACCAGAGTAACTGACACCAGTGAAAACTACAACGCACTGTTATACACTGACCCATTCGCCATAACGAGCCTTGTCTAAACAGTGGCGTTAAAGCATCCACAGAGCTGCAGTTGTTTTTTTGTTTTTTTTTTCGAATTTTCTTTTCCTTTGAATTTCCTTTTGTAATACTTTTGAAAGTACCCGTCTCAAACTTTTGTTTTGATATATTTCTGTACTGTTTTCTCTTCTTTTAGTTTAATTTACTGACAGAAGACGTGCCATACCGTACATGTTTCAGGCCTTAATACGTTGACACTACTGCTGTTATGTTCAGCCCTCGTTTACTCTTCTGAACTGTGTATAGGTCTGTGAGAAATATCATTAAGCTGTTGTCACAGTACCACTATAATCCTTGAAGTATTCAGCATACGCTGGTGTCAGTTTTATTGCAACACCATTCACACTTAGATTGTTTACTCAGTATCCATAGATTCTGTGTGTAATATGATCCCTACGTGAGACGTGATAAGACCAAAAAACACATCGGCATGCCCGACTCATTAATGTTACAGGCTGAGCGACAATCCAGGGACAGGGCGTTGTCAAAACCATTGCATTGAAAAGCAGCAGAAACTACTTTAAGAAGTCGTTTATTTTGTCGAGAGCCATGTGTAGAAGACATCTTTGGTCTGAAAACCCCCAGCGCCTTCTATCTTGTGGTGAGGAGCTTTTTTCCAATCTGAAATTGTTAGTGATTCAACAAGCACTTCACAAATATCGAGCATCTTGATTACTATTACAGATTATTCCCATGTCAAGGTGGAATCATAGATTGTATAAGAAAAAGGTGGTCGCTCAGTTTAAATTACTGGAGTCTTAATCGAGGTTAAACCACCAGAAAGGTGAAACAAGACAACATGCAAGAAGAAAACTGACTAAAAGAAAAACCACGATTCTTTTTGTATTGGTCTAGTCGGCATCTGTTAAAAGTTCTGAATGAATAAGTTACATTATGAGACCTCAGCCAGCCCTCCGATTGAAGTTCTGTTTCAAGTATTGGTGCCTGGTGACATTTCGGCGTGAAAAAGACAAAATGAAGCCAAAGAGACTAGTCCCCGCCGAATTAATTGGCCTAATTAAGGAAGCCTGTGAAGTTGTGGATAGATGAATCGCCGATACACGCAACAGACTCAAACATATCAATAATACAAAAAATACTGGATATTAATACACACAATTGCACTGGCTTCCTCGATTTATCGACATTTTCCGGTCCTGATTTCTCTTTCTCTTCGTGGGTGACATTTTCAAGGAACATGTCTTTCAAACAGAGTGCTAGCCCCGCTATTCCTAACGGGGAAAAATACCACGCAGAATTTCGTTTGCATGGGATAGATTTGTAGAGGAGAAATTCAGTTTGAAAAACAAAACGTGTTCAGCCACTGTGTGATTAGCGTGGCTCTGACTAGCACGCTAAGAACGCGTTTACATGGATTTATTCCTCAGGTGAAGTGGATAGCGGCGTCTGATATTTCAGATGTAGCTGGTCGATGTAGCTGGTCGATGTAGCTGGTCGAATCCCATGGCGAGGACGCTAAGCTGAGACAAGCAAATGCAATGGATAGGCAACTGTTGCATAAAGCAAATGATGGTTTTGCTTCTCTTTTTTTAACATCTTCACACATGGCCACACACTATGCATACAGCGGAAAGCAATATACGTAATTCGTTCATTTTTGTTTGAGCAACCCCTGACTCAGTCAAGCCATAAAAAGAGGTGCATTATGAGGAAACTTGGACATCCTTTCATGTTTTCAATGATTCCACATTCGCCACACGTGACATTTCTTTGGTATCTAATGTCTAATGTTTTTTGGTGACGGCTGGAAACGGTGATCTTTAGTGATCACCATTCTTTGGTGATCGCCTGATCACCAATTTTTTGCTGATGGGCTGATCATCATTTTTTGGTGAGACGCTGATCACGCATGTTCCTTATTATATATCATATTTTTAAAAATGGCGTCTTTCGGTTTTGTGCTAGCCACCTTCACATCACTGAAATAATAAAATTCCAGAGTAAACCGCAATCAAAGGAACCATAACTTTTAACAGCCGAACTAAATGAACATTAAAACTCTCAGCAAAGGAGGAAATGGATTCATGTATTAGCAGGAGAAAATACACAATCATGTACAACTCATGATGACATGAAACAGCAGCATGGCACAACTTTGATTTAGAACAAGATTTCTGTGCACTGTACTGTCCAAAGTTTCTCGCTTGCTTTGGTATAAAATGTCACAGAATCACATAACTGCCTGGCAGTCCTCTCTATGAACTCTGGGCAATCTACAAACTCCCTGTTCAGTATGCCTCAGAACTTGTTTCACATGAGGGTTATACTGAATATCTTGTATTTAGCACTGTGCCGCCACCGCCAGGGGAGGCAGTTCGGCATATCATAAGGCCATCCGTCGCAACCTAGATATCTTTCATGTCGTCTCATGAAACACACAGTATTTATTTATTTATTTCATTTAATTGTTTGATTGGTGTTTTACGCTGTACTCAAGAATATTTCACCTATACAACGGTGACCTGCATTACGGTAGGAGGAAAGCGGGCAGAGCCCGGCGGAAACCCACGACCATCCGCAGGTTGCCGGCAGACTTTCCCACGCACGGCCGGAGAGGAAGCCAGCATGAGTTGGACATGAACTCACAGCGAACGCATTGGTGGGGGGCAATACGCTGGGTCAATAAGCTGCACTAGTTCGCTAACCCAACCACATAGTAAGGTCCAGGACTGAACTCTTCCAGAGGCATCCCCATAAACTTTGTCGATAGTCACGGTGGTCCAAATTAAAAGATAGGTACAAAATATTAGTATTTGTTAGGAGTCATGTAATCACCAAAGCACATACAAGTGAGAGGTTCAGTGAATTAAAAAAAACGTCTAAATTTTGTTAGATTTAGTTGCATAGTGCAAGAGATTGTGCAGGCAGGCAGGAGCCACTTAGAAATGGTTAAAAATGGTCACACTGACAGGCTGGAAAGCAACAATCTGTTTTAATGTGCATTTTAAGAAAGGTTTGATACCAAATATGATATAGTGATGTTCCAAGGTTGCAGACAAACAGCAGACACAATAATTAAAGCATGATCAAAGAAACAAACTTAAGAACAAATTATGAAATCTATTCAGTTGTTAAGCTAGGTCCTCCGAAGAAACCTTGAAAACAAATTTGATTAAATTATATCAAGCAAACATAATCTAGACACCAAAGTACACTTACCATTCAATTCCTAGCTCTGACAGCATTCAGTACATAGTCCATGTCCATGTATATATGCTCCACCGTTTCACACTGTCCTGCCAGTGTAACACCTTATGAAAACAAGATTTAGTGCTCTCCTCGCAATAGGAGCAGGGTGATGGAGGGAAGGGGTGGTGGACGGAAGGGGTGATGGAGGAGGCGGAAGGAGGCGTACAACACATAAGCTCTGTATGGTCAAGCTACGTGTATATAGGCTTACCTTTTGCATTTCCACTTCTGAGTCATTCTAAACAATAAAGAAACACAGGTGCTGCCACCTAAGTACCGAATACTGCAGAATACTTTAAGTCATTTTTAAGCATTATGATAACCACACGTCTTATGATTGCGGACGCAATCCTATGCTCGTTAATCAGAGTGTGTTATACAGAGAAAACATCCCTCGCGACAGCAAGGGTTGCCCCTCATTGTTGGGTACGAAAAATGATATGCATATACATTATATATATATGCAAGTGTTTCTCGAAATATTTCACTTTACAAATTTAGTACTACAGTATTTGTTTATTGAGAACAGTCTTATGACTGACAGAAATCTATATATCTGTATATTTAATAATTCCACCTTCAGGAAATTTAGATTCTATATATAAACATTAATACATGTACATTATTCACAAAATACCGTAGCTATAGGAATAGGCCTAGTTTTGTCATTGACATTGAACTGTGATGACATATTTTCACTGTGATAAATTTGGGCCATCCTTTTAGCCATCACCATTTCTCATCACCAATGAATGGTGATGGCGTAATCCCATCACCGATAAATGGTGATGGGATTGGTCATCACCATTTCTTTTCACCAATTATTGTGATGACAATACCCCACCACCAATTATTGGTGATGGGCCATCACCACTTTTCTGACTGTGTGGAATCTGCAGAATACTTGATGAAGAGTACAGAGATTGACTGCCAGAAGAGAATTACGTTCCGTTTATATCCTACCCGTGCCAAGTTGTACATTTACTTTGGTCTTTATTGAATTTCACGATGTCGTTGTACTCTAGTTACTAGAGGCATTCGGTGAAGAAAAAACAAAAACCAAAAAACCCCCCAAAAAACAAACAAACAAAAAAAAAGAAAAAACAAAACAAACAACAGCAAAAAAATCAGCACAGTCTCAAAGCTTTGTCATGACCAGCAAAGGTATGTGCTTGTTCGGTCGATTAAATCGCATCCCAATCCAACAGGAGATACTTGTCTTTGTTGCCGGTACTCCAGTGAGTACTACACATGCAATGCAAAGACTCACGTGAAGCTACACCTGCATATCACCTGTAACACACGGATGCATAGTTGCAAACCAACAGAGGAACAAGCTCGCTCAGTGCTGTTCTGCAGATCGTCACATGTGCATATATTCACCGAAAACGTGAATTATTTTTATTGCAGTTACAAAACTAATTATGGACTTGATTGTTGTGCCGAACAGATTAGCTACGATCTTTGTAGTTCTACAGATCTGGCTATTGTCCATTTACAAAGCACTCAGTCAGGATCTTGTAAGTCCACAGGAATCCCTTCAGACTGATTTGCAGAACACTTCAGTCAAAATCTTTATTAGATCTACAGGTCCTCCTGATGGCAGTGTAAATAACATTTTACTCATGATCTTAAGAGTTCAAGAGATCTTCCCGTTAACCATCTACAGGACACCTTACTCCCGATCTTAGGTATCCTTAAAATCTTCCTTTTGCCCAGTTGGAGAACACTTATGTAACGATCATGGGCTCTACAGATCTTCTTGTGGACGATTTACCAAACACCTTAGCCAAGATCGTACGAGATCTGTATATCTTCCTGCAGAGGATTTTCAGCCACTAGCATCAGTTTTACAGACCTCCCTCAGTGCAGACGACATTCCGCGTCAGGACCCTATGACCTCACAGATCTTCCTGCTGACAATCTACCGACACTTCGGTCACCATCTTATGAGCTACTGTAAACCTACTGTGTACGAGTGGTGTACATTATTGTGGTAAAAATGCAGTACCAGCAGTAAACAATTTGTGTATTACATCCACACCGATGTGTGTATCTGTGATACATAATTTGTGCATCACTGACACACATGCATTATGCATGTGCAAAATTATGCACAGTTGTTTCACGGAATTTGGATACTGACCTTCGAACCGAACACTTCAGTTACGATTTTAAGAGTTCTAAAGATCCTTCTGTTGACGATTTACAGAACACTTAAGTCACGATCTTAAGAGTTCTACGGATCTTCCAGTTGACGGCCTCTAGAGTACCTCTGATACGACCTTAGTAACTCAACAGACCATCCTGCTGAGATAAGCGGAAGGTTTCAGGCACGTTCATATTTTCATCAGACCTTCCTTTTGACACCGAACACTTCAGCCGCGATCTTTTGGGCTAGAGCTACAAATCTTCCTGTTTAACGATCTACCAAATATTTCAGTCACGATTTTAAGAGTTCTAAAGATCTTCCCATTGACGATTTACCGAACGTTTAAGCCAAGATCTTACGAGCTAGAAATACAGATCTTCCTGCCCAAAGCGAGGCACTGAACCCGCAACCCGTGTGTAGCTCAGATTGAGAATCCAGAATCTGACTCTGCCGCGTAGAGTTATGAACGTAACAAATTATTAATGGCCCAGGTTTAAAATATAACTGAAGCATTCATAATTCGTTCAAATGGCTTATCTTCTTGTGAAATAAGCATTTGGTTTAATGTTTTATTACCTTACAGTTAATTCGATTCAATCCGTCCAAATTTAGTTTACCTTGAACCGTAATATTAGAACCAAGTTTTCAGTAAATATGTCATGTAATGGCTAGTGCGCCCAAGTACCGGTTATGGGACAATTAATTGATGCATTTTTGATTTCAACCGCCTTGCCGAGTATTTCCCTGCTCGGCGGGCCTATTTTTATTACAGCTAACGTTGTATAGTACGATTGCGTGGGGGTAAACCACGTGACTGGCTTTAGAATGCTTTGTACAGGTCATCAACCCATCAACCATTTATATCACAGGCTCCAGCTGATGTTAATGGCTTCTGCCGGTATAGATTATGATTTTATGGCTGCTGCACATAGCTGGTGAATGCTGACGACTCTAAGGTCAATAAACGCATCAGGTGTTCTAAACAGATAATGAATTTCGATGAATGTCTGCTGGTAAGAAGACAGAGGTCGATTTAAATTGAGCAGATTACCTGCCTCTGGGTTGATAATGGGAGAGAAACTCCCTAATACACTAACGTGAAATGTCGAATAACGCGTTTACGTGCATATGAAGAGATGGTGACGAGAATGCCCCCTTCTACAATGGATAGACGGCAAACTGCTTGTCCCCATAAACAGCGGTGAGATAATGAAGATGTTTTGTTGTTGGGAATCCAACGACCGCCTGGAGGTTGTGTAACAATTTAGAGACCGGGAACAAAACCTCTATTGTTACAGTAAATATGGTCATCCAGTGATCAATTTAGCATCAAATAAACCGAGGGTAACTCCGAATATTGTGGTCATTATATCGTCGATCTCTATTTTGGATACTTAGTTTGTGTCATCATCAGAAAATATATACAGTAAAGAATTATACAGGCTTATATATATGTTGCAAACTGGAGCGTTGCTCAATATGATTATGTATTTCGCTATTGCTGTTGTTGGTATGTTCTGATTGTCTTTGTAACAAGCGCCTACATAACTATACCCGCAACTAGGGCATATAAACTGATACACCACATAGCTTTGAGTTTCCAGTGAGGACTTGTCTTTGTATGGTACAAATGAAGATATGGATCGAGAACTGTACCTTATAAGGCGTTTCCAGTTAGATGGCATTGTATTTTGGAGATGGACTTATGAATTATGTATGCGCAGTGTTTCCGTAGAAACGGCACATTCACAAATATTTTTATGTGGTTGTCGTCCTTGTGACACTTTATGGTCAAATTACAATACCTTCTAATCAATTTCTTAGCGATAAATACAGGGAAATTATTCCAGGCCATAAGATTTGGATGTTGTAGTGGTTTCATAGTCTGGTGACAAATCCCTATGCGATATAGTGACAACAGGGCCGCGGCACTTTCCAGTGTACTGAACATATCGCTAAAAATATTTTTCATCCAAACTTGGTGAAATTACCTTTAAACTTTGTTATTGATCTACCAAACTTCTCGGATCCCTTTTATCTTCAAGGCTTTTATATTTAACCAATTAGATTGAGAACCGATTTAATGAACGCAAAAACGATTTTAAAAGCAACCCTCGACAAAAACCACAAAAAATACGAAGAAAACATATCAAGTATAAACTCACTGTATTTAGCCTGTAGTTTTATATCATTTCTAAGAATTAAATATTAATCAAGATTTTGTCACATGTTTTTCACAATTTGTCTTTTCAAATGCCTTTGCGTCTGATTCACAGACATATCTCTGGCAGTGATTACCGTACCCATTGAGATCCTCAGCCATTTTTCCACCGGAGACCTGACCGCCTCGTTATGCAAGGCCATAGAGTTCATTAATTACCTGGTGCAATCATCGAACATCTTCTGTGTTGTGGCCATAGCCTGTGATCGCCATCGAGCTGTGGTTCATCCACTCGAGAAAAAACTGAATTTTCGTCAGTGCGTTCGGAACGTGGCTTTCGTCTGGCTTTGTGCGGGGCTGTACGGCATCAGGGCCGCCATTGTGTACGACGTCACAGAGGAGCAGCATTTCGTACAGTCTACATGGCAGAACTTCTACCAGTGCGCAGTTCCGGAAAACAATATGACGGTGAACAGGTACCTTTTCCTCCTCGACTTCTTCGTCATGTATTCAATTCCTTTGTGTGTAATTCTTGTGCTGTATACGAAAATCTGGATGGCAATGCATCGCAGTGCCTCAAAAGTCCAAGCACCTCACATGGCGCAGAAACGGAGGAAGAAAGTCATGAAGATGTTGTTGATGGTAGTCTTGGTATTCGCTGTATGTCAACTTCCGGTTCATATTTGGGAGCTCCTCGTGTACTGGGGCTCAGGACCATTCTCTTGCTATCTTGTTGTCAAAGACCTCTTCCACTTGGTTTCGATTTCAAACGGATGGTTAAACGTCGTAGCTTATATTTGGTTTAATGAGAGCTTTTCCGGTCTTTTAGTCCCCTGTAAACGTTTAAATCGCGTTGTTCCCAGACAAATTGTAACCATAGACGGAAGCATTGCTACGTAAAACAAGATTAATTAAAGACTTTTGCTGTACAAAATACAAAAACAGTAAAACAGCTTTTTATTAGAATGTGCGAGGTAGTCGTTATTCCATATTATTACAAGACATTTTTCAAAAGAACGTGAAAACAAACGATCCAGATGAATGACTAATCTCATTTAGGATAAAATTCATAGGCATGTCTTCTCCTTAAAAGAAAACAAATGTCTTCTGTTTAAAAACGCTTCGACACATAAGACACATTCGTTTTATCCGGGTTATATATAAACACAAAAATGTGTACCGATAAGGCTTCAACCGCCCATGTTTATGCCAAATGTGCTTTGAAGCGTTTTGCACTATACATAATCAGTATGCAGCCCTGGGCCAGAGAATATTAAATGCTGCAGTATGATCTCAGATGTTTTCTGATATTTATTTACATCAATGTTACAGTCATTGCAAAATTTGCGAATTCATAGGGAATGCGTTTGATAGAAATAGTCTCACATAATGGTTGTATATCAATAAATGATGACGAAGACCACAACGAGTTTTCAGAGAACGTAAGACAAGTTAACAGCCATTAGAGTGTCTGGCTGTGTTAGGGCATACATACATCGAACTGAAAGACTTCATTGTGATGTTTATACCAACAGCATAGCTTAAACTGCGCTCTGACCTCTGTTCACAAATACATTCCAACGTGGGTCGTCATCCGGCATCAGTCAAAATGCTGCGTCTTCAATGACCATATATTTTTTATAAATGATTACAACATGCATGGATAATTCATCAATAAAATTCTAGTAATAATGATAACGCAGATTTTCACACTGTCGTATGGAAGACGTATGCGGACTCGTGTTCTGGAGCCACGCCTTTTAAAAACCATAAGGCAGGGGAACGCGAGAATGCGATACTTGGCAAAACCACCCCAGGTTAGTGCTAACCTCTTGTGGTTTTTGCCTAATCTCGCATTTCCGCGTTCGCATGCCTCCTGCTTTTTGAAAAGTGGGTCTCGAGAGCGCGAGCTGCCACATTTGTCTTCGGTACTGTATTGCAATTTGTCCTAAATATAATACTCAACATTTTGATCAAAATGATCTAAAACTGGTAGCTTAATTATCCAAGCATACAATTTTCTTACGTAATGCAGAGTTCATACTTAGCCGTACATGAGGTAAGAAACAACCCGATCCTGATTTAAAAGGGGCTTTGCGCTTTAATATCTCCATTGTCTCCGTCCGTTCATCATTCGAGGTACACATGCTGCTCGTGTGTAACCATACCTACTGCTCACGTGTCGGGCCTTGACCATCTCACAAAGCACGTACAGATTCGTGTCTAATTCACGGTACACTTGACAGGCCGTACCTAACTCACTGCGTAAGTACCGTGTCGTGCTTAACTCACAATCTACTGGCCGTTTCTAAATCACGAAGTACGTACCAAGCAAGGTCTAACTCAAAATGCATGTGTTTGGCTTTGCCTGTCTCAATGTCAACGCGATAGACAATGTCTAACATAAGGAGCAATGCCTGGCCGTGCACATTAGCCATTTCTAACTTACGGTGCATAGGATTGGCCGTTCCTAACATGGGGTGCACGTAACTTGCCGGGTCGTGTCTAACTTATGGTGCACCGGGCCGTATATAACTTGTGAATGTGTATAACTGTGAACGTACCGGGTCTTATCAAACTCGATCGGTCTAGGGTAGAGACTGCGAAACAAGTCAACCAGTGTTTTCTTTCTGAAATGACTCAAAGCGATTTCAGTTGGACTATGATAGTGTCCACTTTGGAATGGATCAAACCTCTACTTATGAGTACTCGCTTCCAAAGACGGGGTTGTAAAATTACTTATATTTGATTATTTTTTTTGCGCCTCTCTCAAGACTGTACGTACCGGGTCGTGTCTAACTCATGGTGTCCGTTATAGGCCTAGTCTAGTTTACGGAGCACTTGCCTGGTCATGCCCAACAAATGGTGCACGTGTGTGGCCATTTCTAAATTAAGACGGGGATAATTGATCACGGTACGCGTGACTGGCCGTGCCAACCATGCCAACCGTGCCTAACATATGGGGCGCGAACCGGGCCGCATGTAACTGACGGTGAGCATATGGGGCCCTGCGTAATTCACGATGTATCAAACTCGATCAATTTCTGATACAGGTACCGAAACAACAACGGCAACCAGTTTTTTTGTTATGAGGTGTCGGAAAGTGATTTCATTTGAACTATGATAACATAAACTTTGGAACAGACCAAGCCTCTACTTCTTAGTATTCGTAGTAAAAGACAAAGTTCCAAATTTATTGATTTATTTGATTGGTGATTTATACCGTAGTCAAGAATATTTCACGGGCACTACGAGGGCCAAAATTATGGTGGGAGGAAACCCACGGCCATCCGCAGATTGCTGGCAGACCTTCCCACGTACGGCCGGAGAGGAAGCCAGCAAGAGTTGGAATTGAACTCACGACGACCGTATTAGTGAGAGGCTCATGGGTCATTGCACTGTTCTGGCGCCATACCGCCCCCATCCCCCACCGCCATCCCCGTGGCATGAGACTTTAACATAAAACATGTTAACATGAACATAAACATCGCAGTCTGACTTTCTTTGGATTTTAGTTGCTTGCATACATCTGGGACTACCAGCATTGTGAAGACGGATGCTAATCTGTTTTGGGATCAAAATTATACCTGTAAAAAAAACCTTCCTTTGAAAACAACGATTGTGTGTGTGATCCACTTTATTCCAAACGATAAAGGCCTGTATCAACAACTTACAAGGTGAGGAAATTTTATAGTATGATGTACCTATCAGCTCTTATAAATCATCTGTATGTGGAAGACTGAGAAGGGCTCATTAGTTTATCCTCATAATACTACTACCAGTTTATCATAAAGTTGTGTCTAAATGTATTTAAAGGTATGGTTCCATCTGTGTTTAAATATAAGCATAGTCTATATCTGAGTTTGTGTTTTGTCTGTGCTGACTTTTGTGCATTGTCTATATTAACATGTTTGTGTATTGCTTACGTTTGATTTTGTACCGTGTCCATATTTGTTTTTGTGTTTCGGTTACATTTGATTTCGTGATGTTATAATATCTTGGGATAATGTTTGATTGTGTATTTTGTAAAGTTTGTGTCATTTGAAAATACTTGAATCGATTATTAACAAAAATTGTGTTTGGAGGCAATGTTTTTTTTCACAAAACTATTCACATGATGTGCACCTTTGCTGAACGTGTTATTAATACAGCTCATTTCTAGTTTATCAGTTTACTATAGCCAATGCATTGTTATTTTCAGTTAAAGTGGCTATTCATCATTACTTACGCGTCACAATAGAGTAATATCACAGTATGTCATGTAAAACGGCAATAACATCACTTCATTTTGTCGCTGATGTCATCAGATACGGCAGGGTAAAATGTACAAACAAAATACAATATTATTTACTTGTCCTTTTGTCTTATGTAGGCCTATCCTCTCTGGCCTCTTCTTATTGACAAGATTTGTCTAACAGAAAATTAGGTGTAGGACTCACCCCGGTTTTTGCGTTACTAGAAATGATAGTATACCTATGATTATGGAAGCCCTTTAGGCACCAATTATAGTTCATTTAAGGGCGGACTGAGATTATCCAAGTGTTTGAGATTTCTTTATTCCTCCATAAAGCCTTCTGAAGCAGGTAATGCAGATAAAATGCCCATAAAATTGAAAGGAAAATGACAAAACTTGCTAATTAGAATATGTCTACAAAAATTGCCAATGTCATTCTTTGTACTGATTCTTTATTAACCCACAAATCGTTGAATAAATGATATTAAATTATATTTTTATCAGTCCTTTATTGTTTATGTTCTTTAGCCTCAGAACGCTGGTGAGGGCGTCATTGCCCTCGAAAAGATACCTCTGTGAAGTGAGCTGATGTCGGACGCCAAAGTTGTTGACGCTATATTGTAGGGCTTGCTAAGGTTTGCTAAGATCTCTACGCGATTGACATAAGGCGTAAATCACAGCTGACATTCTCGTTAAAAATAAAGTTAATTGACTTTGACGTAAGTTGACGTCAAATATCAAAATTTTTGACGTCATTTGGTAGAGTTTGTCAAGTTGTGTTTCTTCTCTTACTTAAGCGGTAGCGCCAGTTTTGTTTCTTAGGAATTTAATGACTGGCTCCTTTTGAAATGGGAAATTTTAACCGTGAACTGCAATCCAAGATCACAGACGTCGTCACTGAGAGTATAAAGTCTTATTCCTCCGAAATGAGTAGAACGCTAAGCTGTATAACCCAGTCCGTCGTTTTCAAATCCTCCAACAAAACGTACGACCTGCCAAGAATGTGTCACGTCAACCTGTCCTCTCGTCCAAAAATACGCTGAAATGAAGGCCTTTTTTTCATGTAAATTCAGATAACGGCCAAGCAAGTGCTAAGACAGTTTGAGATGACAGTTGATATGACTACCATTCAGGATACAATGGGTATTTGTATACACCTCATCCTTACGTCAATAAATACCCCCCACTCGCTGTGGAGCTTCTCTCCTTACTGTGTTGAAATCTTTCAGTCAGTATTTTTTGTAAGTTAAATATTACGTTCAAGCCAAGGACTGACACCCAAGCTATCAGAGGTTCGAGTAAAAAACCCAGGTCAAGGTATCATCGGGTATTCTGATACAAGACAAGCAACAAACCCAGATGATGAACTGATTTTTTTTATTGCGCACTGGCACATATCATGCTTGCGCATGGAGTTGCAATTCTTTAAAAAAAAAAAAAAAAAAAAAAATATATATATATATATATATACATACATACATACATACATTGAAGACAAGCATCATGTGAGACACCACCGGGTTACTATAGCTGTATAGCCTTCTAATGGCAAGAGAGCGATCATAATTCACACTCAACCCTTAATGTGGATTACAATGAACATGAAGGAACTGAAGATGATTACCACCACGCCGGATGCTAATGACTGATTTTCTGGATTGTAACCATGTGTTTACAACAATGCTTTGGCGATTTGATCTGGTAGAAGATGTAGGTTTCCGGCTTAATTTGCTCGTAATGTATAGAGTAAACGTTGGTCAGCGGAAGCCAGATCCACCCCACATGGCTGCTGTGTGTTAGGACGCCTGTAGAACCTGTAAGGAAAGGTCTGCGTGCACGCGTTGACCGCAGAAGAGGTTTACTGGAGGATTTACTAGCCGTATTATTTGCTCGATGATGTTTATCATTTAGAACATATAATGAGGAGAGCCTGGTTTTTACGCGGATTTGGCAGATGGTTAGCTACTGGTCGCCGGACTAATGACAGGACATGGTTTACAGACGGATTTAACATACGGTTTATTGGCGGTCTTAACAGATGGTAGGGTTTCAGGAATAATTAATAACGCTGAGAATAACATAGAGGATTTGAAATAAAAAGAACGACGTGATTGTGTCTTTTCTCACTCGATCCATTACTCATGGACCACACAACGTAACCCTTGATTGTAAATTAACACATGGTCTCAACCAAGACTAAGCAATGTTGTGAACAGCACTACTGACTTTCAGTTCCTAGTAATTTAGGTGTCGAATAAGACATTCCTACACCGCCCCTCAACCATAATGGTCGAGGGGCCTCTATGAACAAGTGGGGGCTTCCGTGGCTCAGTCGCTTAGAGCGCTAGCGTCCTCCCATCAATGCGGATGCTGTGAGTTCAAGTCTAGCTCATGCTGGCTTCCTCTCCAGCCATACGTGGGAAGGTCTGTCAGCAACCTGCGGATGGTCGTGGGTTTCCCCCGGGCTCTGCCCGGTTTCCTCCCACCATAATGCTTGCTGACGTCATATAAGTGAAATATTCTTGAGTACGGCGTAAAACACCAATCAAATAAATAAATAAATAAAATGAACGAGTGGTTAGCATGCTAGAACAGCACAACGACTCAGGAGCCTCTCACCGATGCCTTTGTCCTGTTTTCGACTCCGGTTCAGGCTGGCTTTCTCTCTTGTCGCACGTGGAAAGGTCTGTCTGCAACTTGTGCATGCTCATTAGTTCTCTCGCGTTCTGCTCCGTATAACCCCATCATAATGCTGGTCTTAGTAAGTGAAATATTCTTGAGTAGGTTGTAAAACAACAGTTAACTGAATAAATGAACAACGGATATTGGCATAACCAGTTTCCAACAAATCAAAAGTTCATTACAAATCACCGAAGAGCTATTAGAAATGTTGTAAAAAAATAGAAATTAGAACTAATCCATGTAAAAAAGGAGCAGTCCATAGTTTTCAGTTATACCAGGAAGACGAAAAAAATGCTCCTATTTTACTTTATGCAGTCTTACACTACAAGGAGACACCAGTTGTCTCCCACCGATACGGTCTACATATGCAAGCCTGGGAAAGTTCATCATTAACTTGCCGAAGACTTGTGGTTTACCTCGGCACTTCAGTTTTCTGCATCAATAAAAATGATTGCTGTCGAAAGGGTGAATAATTCGTGAGTAAGGCTTTAATAAAAGCAAAGAAGCACAAAAACAGATCGACCACTACACTTCCCAACTTTACTCCGGCAAAAGTGCGACAGAAATGTGGACGTCTTGTCTGACAAGATGGGCGTGGCAGGGCAGGTTACAATAGAAGACATAATGAAACAAACCAGGAAAAGATACCTAATATCTGTAAAGCTCTGTCAAAACAGAAAACAAATAAATGATTTAGCTAGACTGTCGAGAAATGTTTGAAACTGTCCAAATCAATGGTAATTGAGGTTGGTTAAAGCGGAATGCACATGTTTTTATATATTACATGTGTATATATGTATATTAAATTACGGATACAGTTCAGGATCAAGAATATGCTGGACACAATGCCATCGATCTCTGTCTGATATTATTTTTTTATTATATGTATCAAACGTTAATGCTAGAAGACAAACTGCGCATGCCCTGTTTTGTCGAAAAGAGAGGGCTTGAAAGCTCACACGATACATATCTGACAGCAGTCTACACGAACCAACTGAATCTGATACAGTTTGTGATGCGGTAATATCATGAGAGTACTTAAAGTTACAAGGGGAGGAAATATTAGACAACACAAACCCGCTGTTAATATTACTCTTCAACAAAATACGGCGAAAATGTCAAAAAAGGACGGCGAACTGGTAACCAACAGGTTGGGTGTCTTTGCTAAAGTTGGCTGCTGTTGTCAACAGCCGAATTGTCTCTAGTTTATGGGTTTATTTTCTTTTTGTTAATGATTGTTGAACTGTTACCACCACAGAAAAACGTAGGCATCGATCTTTAGCAGACATTGATATAAGTGTCAGTCTTGGAGTAAAGGGAAATAGATAAAGCCTCCGGGCAACCAGACATGACGGATAGTTGGCACGGGCTGATATACCGTTCAAGCGCTTGATAGGGTGTATCTATTATACGCTTAGTTTATGTAAACACTAATCGACAACCCCTTCACCTGCGTCCTCAAATGCTCTGACGTCGAGGTGAGGGGTGGGGGGGATTCAAGAGGATCCCAATAATCAGAGCGTCCGAAAAATTAGAAATATGGTGCATCGTTACAAAACCGGAATATAAAGTCTTCTCCCAAATGGTTGGTACATATAAAATTATACATAGTTTCAGACGTTTGAGAGCGTCCCATGAAATAATTTTGATAAAGATAACATTTATGGCCAATATTGCTTTATTCTCTCTAATTGCACTTCAGAGATGACAATATTTTCACCACTATCATTTATCTGCCTTAATAAAACCGCAATTTTGAGTAAGCCTACTACTTTTGCTTAGAAAATGTGTCCAGGGAAGTACATGGACAAAAGACAATACTGTGGAATGTAAAATTATCTTCCAGAATTCGATACGACATATTGAGAATGATGTCAAAGGCGGTAGTAATGATGAACGTTAGTACTTCGTGTGCCCTCCTCTATGTTGAATAATGGCTTCCAAACGTCGATACATGCTTATCACCAGGTTAGCAAGTCTTTCACGTGGAACATTGGCCCATACTTCCAAAATGAGTCTTCTAATTGATTTAGGTTTTTTAACTAAAGCCTCTGATGATCGGACAACACGACCCAACTCTTCCCATAAGATAGTGGCTCTAGCCCGGTGGATCATGTTTTGTCGCAGAATGTCGCGATAGCGTAACACCAGTGACGTTTTGGCACAACACAATAAGGCTGGATTGGCCCTCAGGTGTGCATAGCCCCTAAGACATGTTGAGAATCCCCTCTCCCTGTATACAGTCATCTAGAAACCTCTCCCCAGACAGACGATAAACACTAGCTCTTCCATCACAATTGTGAAGAAGAAATTTGGATTTGTCTGCAAAGGTGACATGGCTCCAGTGACTCACGTTAAGGTGTCGCCACTGTTGGGCAAACGCTAACCTCAGTTTACGGTGACGTTGGGAAAAGGTTGGTTTCTTGACGAGTCGTCTAGCCCTGTAACCCCCTCTGTGTCAGTCTGCGTGTTGTCATTCTAACGCTAACGTTGACGTTTGCCATTCGAGCCCATCGATTTTGAAACCAGCGTGAAGGCAATCTTCGGTTTTGCCGCGCCAACGTATAAAGGCGATGGTCTTCGATGACGACCTGTACTTTTACCTGCAATGACGTCACCATTTCTGCGATGCAATGCCAAAATTCTCGCGACGATATTACGCCCGACCCTGGTTCGTCCTGGCGATTGTCAATGACCTATAGCCTTCTTGGCCCAGCATTACAATTGCCCAGCGCTTCCAGGTGCTTATTGGACCCGACATGTTCTTAACACTCGGTATGAAGCAGAGATAGGCTTTTTGTGTGCAAGTTTCTGACCTGTATAGCCTAATATCGTGCCATCCTTTCTAACGTTCATCAGTTTTATTCTCTTGTATTTATACTACTTCTGCATTCGTCCATGTGAAACAGAGGGGACAGATTGAAATGTTCTTTGCATGTGAAAAGTGCTTAATCATATTCTAATGGTACAGGAACTACTGTCAGTCAGCATTCGTTGACGCATCTCTGTTATCGTGTCCGAAATTTAGGCCTGCGCGACATGCACCAACCATTTGGGCGAAAACTGTTTATTTAGAGCTGCCATATTTTTGCAATGTTTTGTAAGGTTAATGAAGATTAATAACTTTGACAGGTATGGCTTGCAAAATGTAATGTCTGCAAAACTGAACTAAGCTCAGAAATAAAACCCAAAACTATGCAAAACACAAAAGAAAAACAAAAAACTGAATTTGACACTGAGAAGATACTACATAGCCTGCTGGCCTGTCATAGTGTATGTTGTCAACGATATGCGTAATTGTCATCAGACCCATTCGGCTTTGGAACAATATTTGTGTTATTCACCTATCTTGTTTCTGGAGCAACTCTTGAAGAACATCGCCACTCTCTGTTTTGTCGCAGTATTAGAATAGAGGGCAAAAGTGAGGGAGGAGGTGTTACCTGGTAGGTCTCGCAACCAACCGCGCCTACCGCAACGAAACATTTTAAGTCCGTCTAGCCAACAGTTATCTGAGATCGATTACACCAAGCCATATATGACTTAAATTTAAATTTATGAATTTTGTCACAATGCTTAAGTTCTGGTTCAGGAAGTTGAATTGTCTTAACATTTATTACGATAGCATTAATTTCAAAATTGGTCCAAATTTTAATTCCTTTGGCCCAATAACCAGCTTTAAAGTGGTTTTTCAAATTTTGACTTCTGTCAGAAATGGCTTCGTGAGGCCGGACTAGCCTTTAGGCGCGGTTAACTCCCCGCTGTCAATTGGCCAGTTTGCCGGCGAGTACACGTAACGAGCAACATGGTTAAGAAAACGGTTTGCTACTTTACAGCACAAGTAAAAAAGTAAAGCGTGGGGTTTTCGCCACAACCATGGATTTGATCTGTTTATTAAGGGAACACAGTGCCATTTTAATATCATCCATTGTAGCTCTAATCAATACAAGCCAATGAAGCGCGATCACATATATTGTCAGTATGTCAATAGGCCTAATGCCATACGACTTATTTACTTAGTTACCATTCACAAGTAAGTCTGTTTGCCAAGTACAAATTACCGTTAAAGGCTACGTGCGCCATTGTGAGTATCTGGCGTGCTATAGCCTCACGATTGCTAAAACAAACAGCACAGAAATGGAAAAAGATTTATGCATTGAATTCAGGCTAACCCTATTTACCATTTGATAAAAGGTATAAAGTTCATTTAGGGGTAAAATACCTAAATCAAACATGTGATTTTCATATGTTGGCAAGAAAAAGTAATCTGGCATGAGTAACAAAGCGTGTTCAGAGCATTTAATTGTTTTTCTCTGTTAATAAGAAATCAGGTACATAAATGAAACTAGCAGAAACCGACGGCTGTTTAGACAGCGAGTTGGTGATACAGACATTGTATGACGTTACACAGCGAAATTTATTTATTTATTTAGTAAGTTGATTGGTGTTTTACGCCGTACTCAAGAATATTTCACTTATACGACCTAGACCAGCATTATGGTGGGAGGAAGCCTGGCAGAGCCCGGGGAAAACCTTTGATCATTCGCAGATTGCTGGCAGACCTTCCCACATACGGCCGGAGAGGAAGCCAGCATGAGCTGGACTTGATTTCACAGCGTCAGCATTGGTGGAAGGCTTCTAGGTCATTCCCCTACGCTAGTGGCATTTATGTACCTGTTTTTTTTATTAACAGAGAAAAACAATGAAATACCCCGAAGACGTTTTGTTATTGAGGCCAAATTACATTTACATTCCAACATATGAAACTCACATGTTTGATTTAGGTATTTTATCCTACTGAGGACGGCGAAATGGTATTACATAGGACATTACACAGTCAAATTGGGAGAGAAATACTGTATGTATATATGTTTCCTTGAGTTTTGCGTCGTACTTAACAATTATGCAATCATATGACGAGGAGGAGTCCTTAGAATGTAGATATGCTGTGTCTCCTTGTGGCAGGGAGAGTCCATGGAGCCAAAATGCTGCCATCACTGGAGAATAATGGCGAAGACCGGTCCGATCAGTCCTGTTTCCTTGCTCAGTGGAGGCAGCAACAAGTACCATCTTGAATATCTTTGGTATGACCAGACACGTGATTGATGCCGGATCTCCCGACGTCGAGGTGGACGCTCTAACCTCCAAGCCAACGAGGGGGTCAAATATATAAACACTGTACTAATTTATAACACGAAATGGGATTACAAACACTTTACATCTTTATGCAGCAAATGATTTCTATGTACGTCTTTTCCACAGCAAATTGTGGATAGGTAGGACTTTACACACGGAATGGGGGGATAGACAAGACTTTACACAGAGAATGAGGGACAGACAGGACTTTACACAGAGAATGGGGGACAGACAGGGCTTTACAAAGCAAGTGGGAGGACAGGTAGAATATGTGGGACTTTACTCAACGAATGGGGGATACGTTGGACTTCACAAAACGCATGGGGGATAGGTAGGACTTTACACACAATTTGGGGATAGGTACGACCGTACATGTAGGTCTGCAGGTGCAAAACTGTCCACCTGGGTTTACATGTACACTCAGGTGGGCGGTTTTCTACCTGTAGACCTACATGTGCACACAAGTGGACAGTTTTGTACTTGTAGACCTACATGTATACCCAGGTGGACAGTTTTGTACTTGTAGACCTACATATATACCCAGGTGGTCCGTTTTGCACCTGTAGACCTACGTGTACACTCAGGAGGACAGGTCCACATACGTCTTCAGTGCATTTGGTTCTGTACGTATTTCCTTATCTTCATAGAACTATATCCATGAGTATTCATTTTTTTTATTATGTAAGTGAAAATATAAACAAATAAGACTTGTTTGTTTAATGGGTTAATCATGTTTTCGCGAAATGCTATTCCTATGAAAAAGAGATGCACAACTATTGACAAGATCCAAATTTTCACATGGCTACTGGACTGTTAGCTGTGCGAGTTACCTCTGAGCCATGAGGAACAACGACTCACGAACCATGAATTATTATGGTAAATATACAGTTTTAATGAATTTGGAAAATATTTCATTCTTCTGCACGGTTTACAGAAATATGATGGCCTCACCCCACATGATAATTTAGAATAGTTTACCACTCTTCTGGTAGATATCAATGAACACAAATAATTTTGGTCACGTAATCATATTTTTACCATGATATGGGAACTCATTCATCAAAAAGCCTTAAAATAGAAGAATCTGCTTTTGACACTTCTTTTGTCTTCAAATAATCAAAAAAGTAGGAATACCACAACTCCGATTTTTCTGAGAGTTGTTATGCAGTATTTACAGTTTACATTCAAGTAACTATTGCCTGTTTTGGAACATAAAAAAAAAATCCGCCTTTCTGAAGGATTTCCTGTCTGGTTGCGAGGACTCCGTTAATGTAGGTAGAGTTTTATTCTAACTGGTTTACCAGAGTGGACTCTCCAATAAAGTGTATTGGCCGTGCATCAATGTTATTTATCCTATCATACAACTTTTCTGGTTACTTATAGAAAAAACAACAACCATACAATTATTTAATTCAAGTATATTGTAAAGTGTACATGTACATGAATCGCCTAAATGAGAAATTAAAACCTCTGTCGGTGTGGTTACAAAGCATAGATCCTGTTTCTCTTATTTAATATAATTCCCCAAAGGCTGTTCTCTTTGGTTTCCGACTGCCGCAGAATAATTTACATTCAGAATGTTTTTTTTTCTTGAAAAAAAAATCAATGTGATATTATTTAACAGGGACAAATGTTGCATGGCAGCCAGGACATCTCTTTTCCTGCTTTGAATGACTGGCAAGTTTTTGCTTTCACTTTATTTGTGTCGGTTTTTGAAACTTGATAATTTATCATTTTCATTTTAACCATTGCCCCATTGCAAGCTTTAGTAATACAGGCTTCGAATCACACATTCGTATACCAGAAGTTAAAAAGAACACTCGGGGTAAGTATCCTGAAGACAAATTTCCACATCAGAGTTCAACGTAAACCACCAAAAGCCTTAAAAATACATAATGTAATCCATTAGAGCTGATGTAAGACCTTTTACAGAACAACATGAAACCGCTTTGATCAAAGTGTTGCATAATGACGAGTTATTTCTGCTTAAATGTACGGTATAGTTCAGCAAATATCGTATGAGAATTGCTTCCATCGTTTCACCGCGAAAATACAGCAAATGAGAAAAAATATAAAATTGCAATCATCCTGAAAACTAATCAATGTATTCCCAGAAGAGAAACAGGAATGGTTCTTGTGTGAACTGAACTGAAGAAAACGCCATGGATTATCTATGAGTGCAATATGCGTGAAAAAATATTAGTTAGACTATACATGTACTTTTAATAGACTGTGTATGTCACATTTTCCTCACGAGTTAAGGTGGCCTTGAGTGAAAAACGATCAGCTTGGCATTGTTAGCAGAATATATCAAGCTACAACACCGTTACCATGGATACAGACCTTATTAAAACAGACAAACACAGGAATGTACGCCTTGTCTACTCTGCACGCCATCGTTTTTATACGTTTTTCTTAAAGCTTGTGTACCTTAACAACTGCGAAGGCAAATTCACCGGAAAGGCAGATCTTAGCGTAAGCAGAGACTATGACTAATACTGATGGCATGATTTGCCTACAGTGACAAACTGTCTTATGTAAACGCTCATACAACTGTAAGTTAAGGTACAGTTGCTGTAGCTTACACAAAGCATTTGGTCCTTGTTTTAATTAGGTTAGTTCAATTAACCTCCTCTCCGTGAAAAACATAGAGTTAAACACTTAAAGATGTCTTATCGCAGATTTTTATCCAAAAATCTATATTCGTTAATTAAATATTCTCCACCTGGCTCGAATAGCTCAAATTATTGCCTTTAAGGAAATATGAGACTCGTAAAACATAGTGGTAAAATGACTCTAAAGTTTGCAGCAAACTATAAAGCGACTCATTTTATGAATTTTAGGAAATTAATTATCGCTGTTTGAACGGTACCACATGGAAACGGTAAGACGAGGCAGGTGAAAGATAATTCTTGTATTTGGGCTGTACTAAAACAATAACAAAAAGTGGGTTGGATTTGCACTCGATCTTTTTTGGTCAAAAATCACCAACATAGCCTCTTATTCATAATATCATAGCATTTACTGGACTTGTCATTCAGTCTGGGTTTATTGTGAATGTATGGCCCAGAAGCTTATTCACTGACTACCTTCTATTACTCAGTTTCGGTAAAACTCAGTGATCGTACTAGTGGACAGAGCATAAGGCACAGAAGCGTATGCAGTGACACCCTCATATTACTCAGTCGGAGTAAAACACAGATTTAAGTTTATTCAGTGAAACCCTTATATGACTCAGCTACGGTGAAATACAGATTGTTGTTATCGTATCGGTGGGCAGAGAATAGGGCACACCTGGCCATACGCTTGGTGACGAGCAGGAAACATGAAGCTATGAGCAGTGCCATTTATGGCGGACTTCAGGTCTGTGTGTGAGAGTGAGGGGGGATAAAGACTTTGACGGTTTACAGTTTTTTTCCTGAGAAGGCTCTTGTAAACGGTTTGAACATTTCTGTTGAAAAACTATGTACATTTATATGCATATACAAGTATACAAAATATGCATTTTTACAGTCTTGACATGCCGGCACCATGCCCCTGCAGGTTATGATGGTAGTTTGTTAGGGTTTACTAACTCAGCAGTAGGTTTGCACACTAGCACAACGTAATGACACACCAGCGTCTCGCCAATGCGGTCGCTGTGAGTTCAAGTCTGGCTCATCCTGGCTTCTTGTACATGGGAAGGTTTGCCAGCAACCAACGGAAGGTCATGAGTTTCCCTCGGGCTCTGCCCGATTCCTCCCACCATGATGCTAACCGCCGTATATAAGTGAAATATTCTGGAGTATGGCATAAAACACCAATCCAACAAATAAAAAAATGATAAATAAATAGAGTTTGCTGTTGTGTAGCGCATCAACTATATATTTACAATGTTAAACAGGAATTGATTATTTGCCAATGCATACAGTGGATAGTTTTTCATGCGTAATGAAGACATCACATAAGCAAGTGGGGCCTTTGGGATTTGGCTATCAAACGCTTGGAGCATGTTGTAAAGAAGAATGTTGGCTATAATTGACGTAAATGAGCCCGAGAGGTAGGGCCATATCTTTGTTATCGTCTTTAAGATAACAGAAAAGTTTTAGAGGAGAAACTAAATGTTATTCTGCAAGTAGTCCTTTGCACACGATGAGGGAGAATGTAAGAAAACATGTGCTTATCGCGATTCACGCCTGAGTGACACTTAGCTAATGGGGTCGATAAAAACCTACTTTATTGATTACTGAGAGGAGAGTGTTCAATGGCTTGAAGCAAAAGGGGATGTTTTACATTAACATGTTATGGACTAGAGCAAGTTTATTGACGGATAAAGCAATTCTTTATCAAGGAGTACAAAGGGCTAAACATGAGAGTTTCCTTATTTTAATTGTCTACAGTTAACAGCGCCATTATGGGCACATATCATAAAACATTAAATCTTAAACGCACCTATACGTGTAAATCGCTGCTTCCAACGCTGCTCAAGAAAGTTGCTGTGAAGCAAACTTTGTTACAATGTGCCTTTTCTTGATTGGTTAATGTATTTATTTTGTGTTTAGCGCCCTTCTCCTAAATTTTCCACTTTAATACTAATATATGACGGCAGTCAGGCATATACGAATGGAGGAAAACGTACTGTCCCGTGTGAACCCTTTCCCTTGGCCAGGGAAACACAACCGGATTCGAACACGCGACCTAATTATCAGACAAATTCACACCTCTCTCGGGGTTTACTTAACATTTCAGCGTTCACTTTTCACTTCTATGACGATGGTCAGGTCTGTAAGTGGAGGAAACCGTGTTGAAATAGAAAGAAACGTTCAGGAAACCGTGTAGAACGAGAGGGAAACATATATGTTATCATCAGTTGTATATTCGCCCCAAATCGGTACGGCATGATCAAATAGCCACTGCACCTATAATCTTTAGTTATTTTGTTGATAAGCTTGTTTCACTTCGGTTTACGATTTCTTCAACATCCTGCAGTATGGCATATACGATGTAGTAGTAATCGGTACATGGACCAGAACCTGGGTAACTCACGCAAATTGTTGATGTCTAAAAGCCACCCTTGTTTATCATTGCTTTAATTGGTTCTGTCTCATCGACCTTGTGATACCCTGCACAACTTTCATATCGTGTTACAACAATGCCATTTCCACGCCGTTATCGCAATGTTTATGCTTCGAAAAATGTTTGCATTCCACACTGGCAAGCTACAGCTTCCTTCTTCACGGGTGATCTACCAACAGGTAGGCGTATAGTTTGTTTCATTATACCGGCAACAAATGGCGTTGCTTTAACTTTGATGGTTATAAAACTGAACAGGATAATATACACTATACCCGTTGCCATTCGTAACAATGTAATAGATCAATTTATTCGACTTGCATGTTTTGCCTGTTCAGGCCTTCAGCATCAAAGTCACGCATATGTACTGATAAGCAAAAAGTGTAAACTGGTTGGCAATTACAGACGGCTTGATTGTTGTTCAAATGAGAAGACAACACAAAAACAAAGGTACGTATATACTGTATATGCATCAATGATGCACCCCAAAAAAGTTTAGAAAGCTTGCCTTTTAATTTTTGTGATCTCGCATAACAGAGATATGGGAGATTATAATAAGCAAGATGGAAACCGCCGTCATGATATGAATTTTAACAATCAGTCGGAAGCTCTCGGGAAACCTGTTCTGTTTTTAGGCATATACGCGGAAGGCACGGTTGCAGGCATTTAGGTCTCTTCGCACCTCTGTTCCGGAATGACCATAAGGTATACCTGTATTACCTCATGTCTTTTCCTTCAAGGCTAAACCAAAGACTACTACACCTCACTAATACGCTGGCCGCTGGATTTATGATTGCAACCAAAGAATAGGGGCCACAATCAACGATGAACTTTCCCATGTGTAACGCACGGACTTAAACGCAACGCAGGAAAGTAACTTTTGGTAAACGTTGCACTGTGCCAACGGCCATTCGAGAGTCGATGACGACATATATCCTGTACTATAAATGGGGTTTGAATCAGCAGACCTTCGCTGATAAAATGAAAGTAACACTGCCAAAATTTGTCAGAATAACATAACCATTATTTTTGTGGAGAGGTCGGTATTATGTTTATCAAGACCACGAGGCTGCCATGACTGTATACGAACTAATCACATGATCGAACTGAACAAATCGCAGAGCATGACGTCAAGATACACTCTCCCATCACATAATATTGCAAACTTTCGTCCTCATAAGTTTCCACGACCCACAGTGGCAGTGAATCTACTCTCTATGTAACATCTCACATGACATTTTCAAAACCATCAAGACTGTATCAAACCAGATATTACTCTATTCATTAGACTGCTAGTTTATATATCTGAAGGCGCCCTTGGAATCGCACAATATTTCATATCGACCGCTTCGTGGTTTGTCATACCGTGTTATCATAGCTTTCTTCTACTGGAATACCTCTTTACATGGGCCATCATCCGAAATAGTAGCCTTGTGAGATGAAATTAACCCCCATTATCACTAGACTGACGAAATGTTCTAATCTTTAGACAGAAATCGCTGTCTAGTGTGATAATTATCAAGTCGCATGCACGTTAAATTATTCTGCGGCACTTCGCTAAGAGCGTGATATTCCAGTGACAATTATAGTATTTCCTTCGCGAAAAGGAAATGGGCGGCTCCACTCTCTGGGCGCCTCACGAACTGCTATATAACACCTATTAGGCGTAATTATCTAAAGACGATCGATGTCGACACCTTATTGTGAATATCCGTCTGAATGCCGCGGACAATGTATTTTATGTAAGCCATGTGCAGGGACCGGAATAACACATACATGCAGTTGGGCACGCACTTGATTTATCTCCCTCAGTCGTACCAGTGGCTGAACTAAGATACATTCAAAATGGCGAAATCGATGATCGTTATGCCGAGGTTTGTAGTCAGCAATTATCTGTTCACATAGTAGAGACAGGTGAGAAAAGACACAGATAGCACAATTGGGAACTCGTAAACCTCCTTCACGGCTTCACGGTCTAATGCTATCTTACTCCTTGGCTTTTTCATGTAGCACGTAACAATTTTCTCTGGTAATACTGCATGCACTACAGAATTACAACGAAAGACAATATATTTTAATCTAATACCCAGCCTCAACATACCTCCCCCTTGATCTCCCAACTACCAAACTGTGTTAATCTTAAACTTGGACATTGGCTGGCTTCCTCCCGCCTGATAAGTAGCCAATGTCTGCCAGCAACCTGCGGATGGTCGTGGGTTTCCTTCGGGGCTCTGCCCGGTTTTGTCCCACCACATCCTTGACCACAGTAGTATAAGTGAAACATACTTGGTTGCGGCGTAAAACACCAGTCCAAAAGGCTTAAATATAGGCAATGTGTTTTAGAATCCTAGTCCTGTTTGGTAGCTGAGATTGGGGTGGGTCGGAGTGGGGTAGAAGGGGAGGGAAGGAAATATACGATTTGACAGGGCTCCTTATATCATAGGCTCTGGTTTTATTCAGATTTACACCTCTCTATGTACCCGTTCAGAATGTGTCATTACGTACTTCCGTTACAGTATTTCAATAATAATTACCTGAAGAGCGTGGACTATGGCCTAATTTTGTTATCGCAACAGCCCTAAGCTTTATTTCGTTCTCTAATGTTTTACTTCTCATTCTGTTGGAAGGCTGTGGATCATGTCGTGTCATTCGACAATATGTCATCTTCCTTTCTAGAATAGATTTAGATAATAACTGGCACAATTGTGAATACGAGCGAACAAAGCAAACCACTGCTATGGACGAGAAAGCTTCGAAAGAGATATTATTAGGTGGGCAAACTTCTTCCAATTGTCGTACACTTAGCGTATATACGTTCGAAATGTTCCTCAAATTTTCGAAAGAACTTACAGTGACAGATCCCGGCGGCGCCTTGTGTGCTGTTTTCCATTTCCATTTTGGGAAATGAGATCTATTCGATGAATTGCCTAACGAGGAGTCTAATAGCGGCAATTCCTGGATGAAAAAAAAATGTGTGGAAACTTCTCAATAATATATTTATATATATTTACATACAAAAAAACTGTATCAGTGGTAAAATAAAAGAAAACTGGGGTGAAGGTGATTGATGATGGAGTATTCTTAATTGATACACTAGTTTTTGTAATGATTTTTAATGCAACCATTACAAAACCCGATTGGCGAATGCTGGATGTATTTGAATTTCCGGGATATCTGCCAACTTTCAGTCCACCTACATCTTGGAGGCCTCCCCAGAAAATCGAATGTCCACCGTAATACAAAGAGATCACTGTCTGCATACTTAAAAGTACTCGAGGTACTACTTTTTTTATGCCATCTGTAAGTTCCAAATATACTCCCGTATTTGTTGAACACCCTTGAGAATCGGACATGAGACAATGTCGCTGTTTGTCACCACTCTGTGTATGGACAACTTAAAGACGTCTGGCATCATTCTGTGAATGTCAAAGTAGTAACGAGGGTCTACCTGGAGGCATTTTGTAATGATGGTTCAGTTTCGTTTTGGTTGGTTATCGTATGTGTGAATCATGGCGTATCCGCCAGTCAGTGGTGTTGTGTTACTGTTGTGTGTGGGCCTGCGTGTACCGTTCTCCTCCAAGGCACACGCTGATCATACTGTGAACCCGTTCAATCCAGGAACGTTAGAACAAATCAAGGCCTATTATCACCACTCAAACTGTTATAAAAAGTACATTATTACAACCCCCCTTCCCCCGACTCATTTCCTCTACCTCATATCATGCCTATTATCACAAATTACACTTTATATATAAAAAACAACGTTTCTGCTTTTTATTACCACATTATGTACGTGTGGGAATATGGTGACCAGGTTGTCCGCCCGCCTGTTTGAGGTATGTCATCACCAGAACCTCGGCCCACTACTTTTGATAACATCAAACAGTTGCCAATAATAAATCTCACAGGTAATACTTAAAACACTGAGGCAGTGCAACCATCAAACAATTGCCCTTTATGGATCTTACAGATAATACTTTAACAGTGTGGCAGAGAAACCATCAAACAGCAGTTACGTATGGATCTTACGGATAACACTTAACACTGAGGCACTGCAACCATTAAACAGCGGTCAGTTATGGATTTTAGGAATAATACTTGGACACTGTGGCAGGGCAACCACTAAACAGCAGTTACGTATGAATCTTACGGATAATACTTGACAGTGTGGCAGTGAAACCATCAAAGAGCAGTTACGTATGGATCTTACGGATAACACTTGTCCGTGTGGCAGTGAAACCATCAAACAGTTGTTAAGTATGGATCTTGCGGATGATATTTACAGGACAGCTGGGCATGCAGAATAGCATTTGACTAACTATAGACGTCTAATAAAGTGTAATTAACTTCACTGAATTTTTTTGTACTGCGTTAAATTAACACGAGGCCAGATTCCTTGCGATTACATGTGACCATTTGCCAGCTGTTTTCACATGAACGATTGCACTATACCCGTAACTGAGGTAAGCTAACACGTAACCAGGTTATTTGCTCTTAGACTATCGTCCCTGCTCGGGATATACTCTCAATGCTGTAGTCTGGGAAGACTCCAGAACTTGGCCTTAGGTTTCGGTGCAAGCGTGTAATGTTTCCTACCAGTACGAAGTCAGAAGGTGGCTCCCACCTTTTACAGTGATTAACCGTTTACATTCTATGTTTACATCCTCGACCCATAATCATATCGATTGTGCTGCTGTTTACATGGCTGTGGACAGCGTGTTACGTAAGCTAGGCTTGATAGCGGCTGTCATAGAAGATCGATACGGGAAAATGCTGTCTTCTGGCCCATCATACTTCAAAAGGGAGTCAATTGGATGCTGCCTCAGGTGTATACACAAAAGCGATTGGAGAAAACGACTTTCCGGTTAAGATAAACCAAGCGGAGTGGCCTGATTTCTCTTCACCAGTGAGCAACAATTGCCTGCCATGTGTCTCACCGGACTGTGTCAGCGAGACTAAAGTTGATGCTACAAACTTAGTCTGAGCTGTCTGAGTCGATGGAAGGTTCAATTAAGGACCTGTGACTTTTTCTGCCAGTAAGGTATAAGTGAAACGGTGTAGATTCCGTCATTTATACATGGACCTTGCACGGTAAACGGCATCCAACAAATAGATGATGCTAGTGCAGCGCAACGACAGGTGAGCCTCTCGCCAATGCGGTGGCTGTGAGTTTCGTTTTTATGTTTAGAAAGGCAACACTAGATCAAATGCATATGTGTTTCGGTGAAGAATCCCATTTAAAGTTCAAAGAACGTCACTTTTATTTTTGTGATACAGGGTAAGCGAGATATCGCGGTTCAAAGGAAGTAAAAACGTCCACATCGGGAAAATCGAACGGGCCTCCATGCTTCAATTTTAACCAATCAAGGACGATATATTTCTTACAGCGGAGGAGTCTTCTGGTCCTAGAAGTAATGTCAAATCAGCTGATTTATTTCTGATTACGATTTCTGATGTATATACTTTTAATCATTTTCAAGGAGAAAGTGGTTATGAAATACGCCTGGAGTTATTCTCCAAGGTCTCAGTCAGGAGGCCACAACGCGTAGCCTTCGGTTGTGATAATAAGGGTGGCTGTACTCTGCACGCCAAAGAAGTGTCTCATCTCAAATACTGAAGGGTGTTGGGCACGGGTGTCGTCACAGCGTATTCCCGGTTTTTTCTGAAAAGGCCTCGTAAGATTTCCAGACTGAAAAGGAATTTATAGAGTTACCAAGCACATCATGAAACTGTCAATGCCCGTTTAGGTCTGTATGGATTCCTTATCTGAAATAACTTACATTTATCTTGCCTTTTCTTTTCCAACATGGCTTCAGCCGAACTGAGTAGAAAAAATTATTAGACCTCTATGATATCATCGGATTTGATCATCAGTCACATGAAAAGAATGCAACGGCCAGGGACTAGGCCTTGAGCGCTCATTTTCCACTAGTAGAATCCTGATTTATGTAGGCATAAAATATAGCCCGTACCAAACCACCCGAGTTCGCCACACAACAAGAGCCCGTGCCAAACAAGCAAAACAACCTAGTGGAGAGCCTGGAAGGCATTCTGTAATAGGGTCACAGGCAAAGCAACACACCTCTTCAAGAGCTTGAAAAACATCCTGTCAGAGGGCCACACCCAAACCATCGGAACAGGGACCAAACCAGTACACTTCGTCAAGAGCCTGGTGAGCATTCAGTAGTGGTAAGGCCACACCCAAACCATCGGGACAGGGACCAAACCAGTACACTTCGTCAAGAGCCTGGTGAGCATTCAGTAGTGGTAAGGCCACAACCAAACTAGGGAGCCCGGGTGAAACCAGTACACTTCGTCAAGAGCCTGGTGAGCATTCAGTAGTGGTAAGGCCACAACCAAACTAGGGAGCCCGGGTGAAACCAGTACACTTCGTCAAGAGCCTGGTGAGCATTCAGTAGTGGTAAGGCCACAACCAAACTAGGGAGCCCGGGTGAAACCAGTGCACTTCGTCGAGAGTCTGACAAGCATTCTGTAGTAAGGACACAGCGAAACCAGGGAGGCCCAATCAAACCAGCACACTTCGGCAAGAGCTTGACAAAGACCCTGTCATACGGCTGCTGTCAAACCAGGGAGACCGGGCGAAAATTCTAGTACGTTCCGCTAAGCTCACAATAAATAAGGTAACAAGAGCCATATGCAAGACAGCTGTTTTTAGTGTACATGACAAGGATGAAAGAAACCCACGTTGCTATGTTAAAGTACTGTAAACCTCGACAGTCACATATAAAAACAAGGGAGTTGAAATGATGGACTGTCGCGGAAGTGTCCAGTGTCGAAGGATAAACATAAAAGACCTTGTGGTTTTGTTGGTCCCACATATGATCCGTTCTGCCCATGCGAACTAATCCATCATTCGAAGCAGCTGTTTGGTTTATGTGATGCAAAGGGGATATGTGTGTTTCAATTACTTTCTAGTATTTTACTGACCTTTGTAGATGAGTGAAGGCAAATCAGTTAACAATATCTAATAAACAGGCTATAGGGTTTCATGCTCTTATATTTCCTGGACATAAAGGTGTTAAACAAGACTCCTTACATAACAGGCATCAGTATAGATAGGATGGTGAGGAATAGCATAATCGCTCATGTGACTAGACAGCTTTCAGTAGGATCCTCTCTGATAACATGAATTATTAACTGCGAGACATTATTTAGATGCTCTTTCAACATGGAGATAAAAATCGGAATATGATTATAGTTGTCTTCATTATGTAAGAAAGCTGGGGATACAGAAACGCCTGTTGTTTAATGAACAAAAATACGTTTTTGATATCTATCCTCAAAGAGATAATTTATTCAAATGTGATGACTAGATGTCACGACACTGACAAAGAGAGAATGGAGCGTGCATGAAGCCCTGGCTTAATTACATGATACCTTACTGGAAATAATGTCTTGACCATTCACATAGAATAAACTATGCGTGTTAACCTTTGTTAAAACCCTTTGCTTCATTGTCTACTTATTGTCGCCCAAAGGAATTCGATTAGGTTCAGGGGTTGAAGCAAATACACTGGAATGGTATAGCGTAATACAGGTAATCAATGATCAAAGAAGCCAGAGGATGTTTTAGCGTTGAAGATATCAGTAACCTATCGTGCTTAAAGCTATTTATGACTTAGCCCAGTTAGCGCAGCGCAATGATCCAGAGGCCTTCCACCAATGCGGTCGCTGTGAGTTCATGTCCACCTCATGCTGGCTTCCTCCCCGGCCGTAGTAACCTGTGAATCATCGTGTTTTTTTCCCTGGTTTCCTCAAACCATGTTGTTGGCCGTCGCATGAGTGAAATATTCTTATATTACAGTGTAAAGCACCAAGCAAAGCTCTTCACCATTTCTTCCACATTCAATCCTTTACTCGCCATTTAGCCTACCACTGAACCCCGGCCACTGAGTCACTCACTTACTCGGTCTCTCTCCACAAATCCATCTTTATTCTCACATGTTTGTTGTTGCAGTTTCTCAGATCGCACAACAGTCTCTTCATTTGCATTTTATGAATCGGCAATTCAGTGCGATCTGTATCTGTCGCGATGTTTAAATTTTGAACGATACTGATTGGTCAGTAGTGAAAATCCGTCATACTTTTCTACCCGGACCGGCAAATATGGGTGCGCAAATAATCTGGCCGAATCCGTGGCCAGACATGTGTTTTTTTCTACGAAATAAGCACTGAATTCGCTACGGCCTCGGACCGTTTCGTGACCGTTAGCGTGAACGTAACTCATTAATCGCTTGGGCTTGGTCGTACGAACTAAGTTCAAGCATGCATACATCACATGCAGCACCTCTGATATCGCGTTACTAACGAGAATGCCGAAGGGTCACTAGCTGTAATTGCAACCAATTTCTTTAGTGCCAGTTGGGGTAAATCGACATGAACTGACCACGATGAAAAGATTGTGACGACTCACCGAGGTCGTAGTTGTTTGCTCTCTGACTCATCTGATCGCTCACTCACTGCGTTGGCTCATGCATCTGTTCACCCGACTGACTCACTAACCACAGCGCATTCACCCATACACCAGATGGTTTGACTTAATTAAGAATTCTGTACAAAGATTTTGTAGTGATGAACAAGAACGGTGCATGCAATGTAAGTGTGTGGTTGTGTCGTTACTAAGGCCTCAAATCACTCATATACTCTGTTACGAACGACCTTAAGTCCCCAGACAGACTGTTACGGAAATTTCAAAGTCACTAGATTATGTTTTACTAACATCTCAAATTCTCTAGATAAACTGTTGCGAAGACCTCAAATCTCTCAAACAGTTCTCAAATCGATGACCTCACATCGCCCAGATGGCCTGTTACAAAGGCATCAAATCCCTCAAACAGTTCTCAAATCGTTGGCCTCACATCGCCAAGATGGCCTGTTACGAAGGCATCAAATCCCTCAAACAGTTCTCAAATCGATGGCCTCACATCGCCCAGATGGCCTGTTACGAAGGCATCAAATCCCTCAAACAGTTCTCAAATCGATGGCCTCACATCGCCAAGATGGCCTGTTACGAAGACCTCAAATCCCTCAAACAGTTCTCAAATCGATGGCCTCACATCGCCCAGATGGCCTGTTACGAAGGCATCAAAGCCTCCAAATACTCTTGAAAACCTTAAGAAGGCCTAAATACCTCAGTCCGTTACGAAGGCCTCAAATCCTTTTTACGAAATCTGTTACGAAGACTTCAGATCCCTTACTTAATCTGTAACAAAGGCCATGAATTAGCCAGAGTCTGGTACTATGGCCGTAATTTCCACAGGTAGACTGTAATCATAGGTGTGCTTTGTCAGCCAAACCTTGGGGAACGGGGCCATGGCCTCATAGTAAGATGATCTGTAATATAGCCCAAAAGGACCATTTCTAACGCATTACGCACGCACGTTCACTACACGTCGACAAAGCTGAGAAACTCTATATCTTAGCGAGTGCACATACCTACATACACTGTGGGTCCCATGATTCCTGGCCGCTTTGTCTGGCAATACCATGCCAGTTTTGATTACAAACAGTTAATTTCTGTGAAAGAAACCTGTAAATGTTCAAGAAAATACGATCCAAATAAGACCTGAATATGGCCTTGAATAGACCGAATCAGTTTAAACTGTTTTTATCATTGTAAAAGTGCTAAAACCATAGAGTTAAAGCCCTTACAATTCAAAGGGCATAGAAGACAAAACTTACCACCGACAGACGTTTCCACGTTTTCATTCCACGTTTCCTGGTTTTTTAACATTGAGTAACTGTAATGTTTAGAAATGAACCATTCCTCCTTACCCACAAAATATGCCCAACACACGAGTGCATATTATACAAATACTCCATTCAATACAAATTGTCTGGGCTTTTTCTACATATCTCTTAACCAGAATAGAAAGGCGGAAATTATATACTTTGCAATAGTATGCTCTCACTGTGCTGCCAGACGACAAGAATTCTTTACTGTCCTAACAATTTCATTGACATTCATGCTGTTGTAAACCTTATTTCTTTGAAAACTTTTAGAACTGACAGTTTTGTTACACCGTCGCTTAACGTACATTCCCAATTTCGTTTGGGGGCGGAGAGGGGATTAGTGCCCCAACGCGGCGTAATGACTCAGGTGCCTCTCGGCAATATTCTTCAGTACGGCGTAAAACACCGATCAAATAAATAGATAAATACATCAAGTTTCTTGCATGAATTTGGTTATCTAGAATACATTTTCAAGAAGGCCATCTTGATGACTAAAACTGTGTTCTTAGAAAATAACAAACAGCGTACCTGCGAGATGGCATAAACGGATATATCGACAAACTCCATTGGATTAGAGAGGTACCCTAATGTATTGAACTGTGCATTAAAAAGTGGCGTCATAAACTACAATCTATACAAGTTTCATATATTCGGTCAATACGGCCGTATCAGTAAAATGAAAAAGGAGGATAACAGTCGCGTTGTGTACACACATCGGTTACTTGGGAATATATTTATCTAAAACGATATCTCGCTGATTCTAGCTCTCGACAGTCAAGCGAATGACATATGTCCTACTTATGTCACGTGGTATGAGATAAGTCGGGAAGAGAGGAGTGTAGTCATGGAGACATGAAGTCTTGCGGCAACTAAAAGTCTGCCTGATATTGAAACAGAATGATAAATCTGTCAAACTTGATTCCTACTCTTAGAGATTGGGCTAGTATAATGGCGATACAAGAGCCATAGAACATGTATTATCAAATAGCGATGTCTGCAGACTCCCACAACACGTCATACGTCAGCCAATTAAAACTCTAATGTCACCTTTCTAAATTCATTTACAGAGGCACCTTCCGTGGAGAGCATTAGTCCCAGACATACGAACTGATAAACCTTGCCAGTCATCTGACACGTGGTAATAACTTTCCTGGCAAGAATTTATTATTCCCACACCAACGGAAATGAACAGTGAAACAGTTGGTGCGTTTATTTCGTCGTGAATTTATGGCCTTTGTTTGAAGAAGACTTTGACAAAGTGTCCAATAAGCTCTACTGTATAGCCATATTACAGCAGTACTGGCTAATGCTGCTTCGCTATGAACGTGGTCTGATTGTCATTTATATCATGTAAGACTTCTTTGCCGACTCTCACCAACAGGGGAATGGTCATATGAAAGGATTTCTCACGAACCTTTTGAAATGAACCCAGCAACAATGTTACCGAATGCCTATGCCATATCGGACACAAACGTATCATATTTCAGTGACCAGGAACTTGTAGAATCTGAATTGGAAGAACTAGAGTTTGAAAGAGACAGAAACCATGCTTTAGCATTGATTGTTGTAGAGGCTATTATAATGGCACTGATCATAGTCGGAAACTCAACAGTAATTTTACTGACGGCAACTACAAAGGAGTTAAGAACCCCAACCAATCTATACATCACATCGCTTTGCGTGGCAGGTAAGTGTGATCTGGTATACTGGCTTATACTCGTAATGATAAGGCTATGGTAATGTTATGCTTGATTGCCGACATGAAATGCCCACTGCCTGAGCCAACCGCATTCCTATCAATTTTTATGGACATGCATGATTATATACCCTGCTATTGGCGTCTTTAAGATATGGCTGTAATATTGCCGATGTTAAACCATCACAAGTTGTACTTTAAGGTTACGTGTGGACTTCATAGCAAGATTAAATCTGAGAGACAAACACATTGCTTGTTTCGCCATGGAAAAAGGACATTTCACAATTTGTTGTCGCATACCCGTGTCTAACACGACCAATCGCTGCAAGCATTAAACACAATTACACCTTATCGCGGGGATCCTTTCGTGCGAAGGGGAAGTAAAGAATCAGTGGTATCATCAGCCACTGATAATGACCAATACAATCTTCGTCATCGCTTTTCGTGAAACATGGAAATGATATTTATATCAAAAAGCAAATACATGGTGTATCTGTCACGTTTTTCTTTCCAACTGACTGTATGTCCATATACGAGCCGTGCATATGTAAAAGTATTGATGAATGCGCATGTCCTGGATGAGACGGAATCAGACACAACTGTGACATAGAAGGACACAGAGCCTTGAAGTTTTGAAGGGTCAAACAGAGGCATCTAAGCGTGACATGGATGCAAAACCAATTTACGTTTTCAAAATTGAAGTAATTCGGAATGGTTGTCTGTAGTCTCTTTAACTCAAGAAAATGTGATCACTTTTTATTCACGGCAGGGTTGCTTAAAAACACTATCACCAGAGCACAATTTGAATGGGATGTTTCCAAGTTTTAAAGACATTAATTCTTACAAGTTCTGGATTCTTCATGCAGTCTTATTCCTTTAAGAGTACGGGAAAGAGCTGGGGCACACTTTTTACATTCTGAGATACCGTGCAGTACACTCTTCATAAACGGTGTCTTACAAAGTATTATGCACTCGAAATTCCAGCAATTCAATAATCTTCACCTTTAGTCACAAACTATTCGCTAGTTTATGTAACCATCACTGTTGACTGGTGTTTTATTCATCCACCTCGAAACATTCATTGCGTCTTTTCGTCATCACTGAAAACTGTTGACTTTCTCTCTTTTTTTTTTGCATGAATCCATCACAATTTTATGTTTATATATTTTCTTCGTTCTTTGGGGGGTTTGTGTTATTTGTCATTTTTGGAAACTGGTCTGGCGATTATCGAAAATGAACGCCCATTTTAGTTGACTGCTGGGATACGAATGTCAGTTTCCACGCCTGAATCTCACTTTACTCAGAGACTGTATGTTTTTCTCCCCCCAGACATTACCGTGGCTGTTTTACCTGTACCTCTGCACGTGATCACAACCTTCTCCAGTTGGCAAGTCACCTCCGGTGTGTGTAGATCTTTGGAATATTTCAACTTCTTTGCCACAACATCAAACGCCTACTGTGTCGTTGTCATAGCAATGGATCGTCACCGTGCCGTGGTCCACCCTTTCCACGCCAGGGTGAGTTCTACTGGATGCCTCCGACGAATCGCCGCAGTGTGGGTGATCGGGGCACTCTACGCAATCCGGGCCCCCACAACCTATGACGTCACAGTCATACGTCACATGGAGCACGGTCAGTATCGTTACTATCACGTGTGCGTGACGATGACCGACCAATCAACGAGAAGAGGATTGATAATTCTGGATTCCATCGTGATGTGTCTGCTACCTTTTACAATCATCGTTGGTTCGTACGTTCATATATTATTTAAGCTCTTCAGAAAGCAGCGTAAAGTTGCACTTGCACTTGGCGTGCATATACATTCGCAGTTGATGAGAAGAAACAAGCACGTCCTGAAGATGGTGATCGCCGTAATGTCGCTGTCCATGTTTTGTGAGGTCCCGGTGTATATATGGGAGATGTATGTTTTCGTGGGAGAAGGCTCTTTCCCAGGTTCTTTGCTCATGTATGACATTCTGAAACTCCTCTCCTACTCTAATAGTTGGCTAAATGTTCTGGTTTATGTCTGGTTCAATGAGAGTTTGCGCAATGCCCTTAACGGCCGGAAATGCTGCTCGCGCCGCGTTAACCCGCTTCCTGTGCCGGGTATCCACCAGCCGCAAAGCGAACAAGGAAGAACTACGCCCACATTCCACGGTCAGCTGCGCATATATTCAGTTTAAGGGATCTTATGCGCGAAAGATTATAACATCGGTAGACAACAAAGCCAAGACTATAATTATGGATGATACAAAGGAATGGGGACTTGTGGGATGGTATGTATAGTATTGAAACAGAAAAGAACCACCATCCCTACAAACCCTTAGAACAATGACTCTTGCGAAGTTAAATTTATTGGCACTAGCCTGAAGTTCATTTTCAATACTTCCAGCGTTGGCCAAAATAGTCGAAGGAGACTTGTAATTGCTAAATGGAAGTTAATATTCAGCATTTCTACAATGGATATTAAGTATTTGGCTTGTACCACTAGCAGCATATATTTTGAAAGTAATACTACCACAGTGTATAGCAGACCCCAGTTTACTCCACTGCGACCTTTAGATGAACTCTCGGACTCAATATGACAGCGAAAATAATGTCGATAGCACTGGGCCAGTCAATATATTAAAAAAACTGATTCAACCCAAGTCAGATTGCAGAAGAATTTGTAATAGTGGCTGATGGCTGTCCAACAAAATGTTAGTAGTGTAACACAGCCGATTTTACATAAATCCAACATGGCTGCCCTTAAATTACAAATATTTCAATTTTAAGCTGTATTTCAGTTTATTTGGAATCGTTCTTGAAGTTCATGTGATAGGACTAAAATGGGCAAAACATATTTTAAAACAAATTATAGAAGCACCAATTAATAAACAATGACCTCTTCTCCGATCTTTTTCTGTTTCTGGTGACTTTATACTCATCATTTGTAGGCGTACTCACGGCGTTCCCTAAAGGCGATTAAAGGTTGTATTCATCTGTGTAAACAGAAAAAAAGCCAGAAACAAATCCTCTTGTAATTCAGCAATCTTGCTGAGATTAAGCTCAATTATCCGGATTGTAAATGTATAAATATATACACACTAATGGGCTCAAAAATGGGAACAAAGCTATGTGGCTGTCGTAGAGCACTGGCTGTCGTAGAGCAGCCAGTGAGTCCAGTTTTTTTCTTTTATCCCCCTCAGTGTTTTCAGCTCAGACCAAAGCTATGCGTTTCTTCTAGGTATGCACCGGCGTCAGTGTTAGGTAGCAACTCCTTATCCTGGCAACTGGCGATTGCTTTTAATAACTTTAAACATCCAAAAATTCGACATGTTAACCATTCATAGGAATATAATGAAACGAGAGAAAGACATTATATTCTGTTGGATATCAAGGCAGATTGGTATTCAAGGAAACACTGTCGTAGTCATAAAAGTTAAAACCGATATAGAGAGTTAAAATTCCACATGCAAATTTCAAACCAAATATTCTAAAGCACATTTCTCGTCTTTGGTGAATGGAAATTTCATGTCCATTGACGCTTAAAAGAACAGACCACCTTTAAATAAAGTACGTATGATCTACAAAGCCATTTTGTGCTGATCTTATTGATGATCTTCATTATTTTAGGGACATTTTAGACGATTAAATTGGAAACAAAGGTTGACATTACCCGGTTGGCTTTTAGCGCCATATTGCACAGATTAAACACAGTGACGTCACAAATTATGGTTTGTTGTTGAGCACTTTGTTACTGCTATATTTCCGCATGAAATATAGACGCAGGTGTAGTACTAAATGTATATTCATACAGAATGCAGACAGAAAGAATCTGTGACGTCAGGGTGCTTAACGTGTTTAATATCGCCCTCAAAACCTACCGTAGAACCTCAGTCTTTATTTCCAGTTTAATAGCTGTTAAACCAAAACGCCAAAATGAAGACGGTACTGGTAGACCGTATTTGGAATCAGCACGAAATGGCGTTTTAGATGAAGGGTACTTTATTTACAGGTCGTCTGTTAACACAATCTTGTCTCCGATGTGTGTAATCTTGTCTTTTGAGTGTGTTCCGATTCATGCCGAATATGGCATAAAACACAACCTGGTTGACTGTCTTTGCCCATATGGGGTACTATTTATTTTCTAAACCTGTTCTGAAAGCTTTGAAAATAGTCTATTTTAAAAGCTTAAAAGTAATTTGGTAAGGTAATGCTCTGGTGAGAAAAGAAAAAAGACAACTTTAGTTTGCTCAGATAGAGTGTCACATTCAAGTTTTGAATCTAATATTCTAAACTGTGATACTGTGATACTTTTCACAAACTAAGAGTACACCTTGTTGTGCTTCAAGCCTTGTCGCTGCTCAAAAGCCTTACAATATGCTTGTTCCATGACTTTAAAGTTAAAGGATTCTGAAATATTTTCTTAGGAGAAGAAAGCAACACCTGAATAGCATTGAATTCATATGAAGATATAGGCCCAAGTATAACGTTCAAAATGGGAATTCCTTTCTATCTTCTCTGCTGTATCTTTACATTTATTTTATTTCCCTGTGAATTTCAATGTTTATATATCCGATAATAGAATTTGATTTTAACTAGTAAGCGTGGTGCTATCACAAAGTAAAATAGCTAGATGGTCGGATTGGAGGATGGGGATCGTTCTTTGATATTTGTCATTGTAACACTGGTTAGACGTAAACGAGGTTGGAGACTTTAGCATACCCCATGATGGTATTATTTAAAGGCAATAACTGACAGTCCGTCAGCCCATTGTTACTAAGTGAATATCATTCGTGGCTCTACTTGAAAACGTAAGATATACCTGAAAGCACCGTGTTACGCTAAATACTGAGGAGGAAGTATTTGTGACTGTCCGTCGCGTTCTCATTATGGACCTTTCCAAACGACGATGACGCTCTTCTTAGTTAGCTTTTCGTCGCCACACAGTGCCAGACGTCAATAGGAGTGGATATCGCACTTTTCCAGTTTAGTGTCGTTTGTACTTGTCGTCTTGTGCCAGTGGAATTTACAGGACATTCTGCATATGTGATGTCCCGGCGTTGAATATTTAAGTTGTGTTCAGAGAAACAGGTTGCAGTAATACTGTACATACATATATCCATGCACATGAATTTATGTAACCGACGTATAGTTTTATAGCTATACCTGTACGTCCCTGTGTTTCTATCCGTTAACCCATGTAATTGTATTTTATTCATGTTAGAGCATTCCATTAACTAATTTGAGGAATTAGTCAGCTTTACTTGAGCTTACGTTTGACAATTATCCATATCTAATGATGCGTGGTCACAGCACCTCTTCTCCATATCTAATGATGCGTGGTCACAGCACCTCTTCTCCATATCTAGTGATGCGTGGTCACAGCACCTCTTCTCCATATCTAGTGATGCGTGATCACAGCACCTCTTCTCCATATCTAGTGATGCGTGGTCACAGCACCTCTTCTCCATATCTAGTGATGCGTGATCACAGCACCTCTTCTCCATATCTAGTGATGCATGGTCACAGCACCTCTTCTCCATATCTAGTGATGCGTGGTCACAGCACCTCTTCTCCATATCTAGTGATGCGTGATCACAGCACCTCTTCTCCATATCTAGTGATGCGTGATCACAGCACCTCTTCTCCATTTCTAGTGATGCATGGTCACAGCACCTCTTCTCCAATCTTTGGTTTGTATACTTTAGGAAGCCATATATAGAATGTTTTGTAATTGTCACTGCGAAATCGGTAATTGTCTTTCATTCATAGACTTTTTTGTAGTTGTATGTATGTGTAAACAAGTTTAGTGTTCACATGGACGGTAGATAATAAGCACAAGAATTCACTTGGTTGTTAGTGGTAAAAAGTTCGAGAAATTTATTTGGCTTTAAAACATTCCCGGAAATATAACTTCATTGAGCTATAGTACATTCGATGAAACAAGCCTCGACCAAACCAATCTGTTTCTGCAGCTCATGAAACAATGACATTGATATTACGAAATCTGATTAACCACAACGCACTGAATTTAGCACTACTTTCATTTTTCGTTAATCGAATATCGAATAAGGTGCTAGCACGTTTTTTCGTTATTCGGGACCCGAATAATTGAGTTATTGATTGATTGATTGACAGTTACAATGCAGCTGGCACATATTTCATTATTTATTATATCGAATATCCTCCTAGCACGTGTTTCGATATTCAAATAACAAAACACAAAAGGGGTGAAGTACGAATACGGAGATACTTGACATGTCCATTGTAACTATCAATCAAACAATCAAATATTCCGGACCCGAATAACGAAAAACGTACTAGCACGATATTCGACATTCGAAAAGCAAAAAGTAAAGTATTGTAACTGTCAATTAATCAGTCAATTTTCCCATTGGCATGTTATTCGCCATTCGAATGATGAATAACGAAAAACGAAAGTGGCGCTAACTTTCATTAACCTTGCCGATCTGGAGAGCAAGACGGAAAGCGTAAGGATGCAGATGAAATATAGGGTATAATAAACCATCGTACTAATATTGTTTTGACCAAGACATAAACGATAAATTCACAGATAAAATGGGATATGAAGAATCCTGGTGCTTTACAGGCCACAACGTAAATCCACAGAGCCATAAAAAAGAGATTTAACCCAGAGATGCGAGCAGTAAAACCATCAAAGCGCAAGTAAGGCAAGAAGTGGTTCAGAGAACCCCTTGATTTATCGGATGTTACTGTCACATGCATCCGGCAGAGTCTGTTCTCATGCCTGAGTACAACACACACAGAAATGTAGCTCGTCTATTTCTACATACCTAGAGACGAAGGGCGACACAACCAAAGCTAACGAAACTTCACGGTTAACTTGATGCATGGATCCTAAGCTATACGTTACAGAAAGAAAGTAATGGCGTATCGTTCAGCTAAGCCGATTGTTTCCAATACAGGTGAGTCATGCGCCGTCCTTTAAGCCGCAGTTATTTACTACAACTTCAAAACATGGGGACAACTGCTTATATTTATTCTCAAGGCGAGGTACTCTCTCAGAACCCGCCTTCGTATAAGTGAAATATTCTTGAGTAGGGCGTTAAACAATAAGCATTCATTCATTCCCCATCATATTATTGTATAGTCTGGGTTTGGGGTTGGAGCCGCCGGGTGTTTACAGCTTGCAGTCTGCAGCTCTCCGTCGATCAGCATGTAAGAAAGAGCTGTCATCGTGTCTCTCGGTGTTTAAGTGCGAGCTGAGGGAGAAGAGCGCAAACAATCCATACATGAAATGCATTGGAGCTCTACGTGTGAAATTGTTGTAAAAGTATTATGACTGAACCTATGGCAGTTACCTTTTGAAGATTCAAGAAGAAATAAAGGGAGAATTTTGTGATTTTACTATTTGTATGGCTCGTCAAAAATGTAACTCATATTGTCCAGCTGCTAGGTGAGGGAACTAAAAACTTATAGTCAGTTAATTTATTGACAATATTTACTTGTTTCAACTCTGGTCATTTTGAGCCTTTCTGACTGGATGTTTGACTTGCTACGTCCACGTTTGGTGATCCTTCACGCCAATCCAACTTCAATTTTACATTTTTTCTTTTCAATACAAATAATAATAGAGACGAGTTTACTGAGTACCGATATTTGCACCGCGTTAATCTCTTAATCGACTAATAAGGCAATGAACTGGCGGGCTGGTGTGCAACATACCTTTTTCATATGATTAAACTTCGGTAGTTCAAACGCGAATGTAGTTGTGAGCCTGATTGTGGTATGGTTTGGCTAATGAGGGTTGTGTAAAACTATATTGATTTAAACGGTTGTTTCTGGTTGCTCTCTGTTTTATTCCTCTTGGTTTGAATGTGCCACCTCGTTGCTACACCTGCTCCTTTGAATTGGGGCGAACCTCTCGCAACATGTAGAGCTATGCGCTTTTTGCTACAGGGCTTCCTCTTTCGTAAAACACAGGCTTAGTGTGTCTCGAACTCTCGCGTAATGTGGTTTCAGACGTTTGAAGATTGTATAATTGTTTCGGGATAACAGCCGTGTATGTTAATTTAGCGTTCGCGGAAGGCCGGATAAAAGGTACGCGTACTGATACAAGGGAGACAACTTGCAGAGACCATTACTTTATGTTTATTTCCTTTCACATCGAAAAGTTATGTCCGTGAAGTTAGCACCCGCTATCAGTCATCTCTTTCCTGATTCCATGGTCTTCCTCTAGTGACATTAAAATAGCTCTTCTATTAAGAGTGAATCTCAAGGGAACCCAAACTCGACGTCGATTTTTTTTTGTATCTGTCTTGGAGAATGGTTTATTTCCTATTACCTTGCTTACAGATCCGCAACTTTTGTCGGTTCCTGTCATACAACTCGACTGTAACTGTTTCACCCACTCATTACCCAATTAAATCGAACCTGTTACCCTCTCCGCAACGTCATGGTGCTTAGCTGCCTTCCTATAACGAAATTCAACTCATGAATACATTTATTACATGTTGCCTTATTATTGAGCCCTGGTATTAGCTTAAGATAAGTGAAGTCGGACTTCGTGTATAAAAGGCCACCAAATGTTTTCTTTTAAATATAATGAAATACTGCAGTAATATAAGATATTCATATTAACAAAAGGCCATGTTTATGATTTTCAAATATTAATTTAGCTCGTCTAGTGAATGACACAGATTGAGTTTGATGAAGATTACTCCTTTATGAATTCAGCATACAGTTGTATTCATATGGCAACAGGTACAACCGAACCCAAAGTGAGACACAGTTTTGCACCCTGTTGAGTTACACACAGATGTTACCAATGGGAAATTTAAGCAACTTAGTGAACAAAGTCTTCCAGTGGGTAGTAACCCGGGTATACTCTGTAAAAAGGAATGTGTACAAATTCGCACTTCCACAATGTGTGTATATCAGTGTTACACAGCATGTGTATCACTGATTCATACGTCATTGTAGACGTATTACACAAATTGTGTATTGGTGGTCCACAAAAATTATGTGGATGTGCATTTTTGCCACAATAATGTGTACCACTCGCACACAGTAGTGTTTTGAGACTATGTAGTGAAATGGAGGAGGGCTTTGTTGTCTTGTCGCTAGTGTACACACCGAAACAATTAATGGAAAAATTACAGCCACCAATTATATAGTTGTAACGAACGGAGAGAATTCTCAACTGGAGATGTCCATATACAATATGCATATTTGAGTTTCTACTTCGTGAATGAGACGTTTTCAGTTCCTAAGAATCCTCTTACAATTGACAGCTGAATTGTTTTACAATTGAACAACAGTGTTATTTCCAATAGCATAGTCAAGAGGGAATATATATGTATGAAGGAATGGTGCGTGAAGTAATGATTATTTATTAGTACGTATTAAAGACCATAGGTATGAGTACAGACATGTAGGTGCGCATGACACCTTTAAGATTTATACAAACAGACATTTATAATGAAGGGCATGGGGCTAAACCCATATGGGCACCCTTCGTTTTAGGGCTAAATGACAATATTTCCTCATTATTCCCAGGTTTAGATTCAAAACGGGAACAAGAGATAAGAACATTAAACGGATTCACAGTTTTAATATAATAAAAAATGAAGGCAATTCTTAAATCCTCATAAGCTCTACAAATAAGAACAAAGTGCGTTTGAACTTCAAAAAGATTGAGTGCCTTCAGGTTGCAATGCCTGGACTCATTTTGAACCACTTTAAATCTACCTGCGGTTCCCAATGTAATTTTTGCAAAAGATGTTCTATGAGAATCTGTGGAACTGCCAACTGGATACAGCTCTGCATGTAAATATGGTTTATACCCACAGTGGGATTCGTAGACACTACTGCTGTTGACTGAAGCAGGCCATTCTTGACTGTAAATGTCTCGAAGTCTGTCATGAGCCATCTTGAGAAAGAGCTTCATATTTCCCACACTCTGGTTAAACTAATCGGCAAACGACATATATTATATGTAAAGAGTGTGGGGTTTTAGGACATAGTCGAGAAGACGAGTGACTGTATCTAAATCTTTCACACGCTATCTTGATTTTCAGTTAAGGGAGATAACTGCTCCAAAATAACAAACATGTCCATATGAAGTAATAATACAGCTTTTATTTCACATGTAATATCCATACAGATAGATTTCTATTGCAGCTATTTGAGTGCTGAGAATTTGTTACACCGTGTTATGTAATAATGCGGAAGTAATGTAATACCCATCGTGTAATGTGTAATAATAATTCCAGCGTTATGTAAAGTTATCGGCGCGTAAAGCACAGACAGGCAGATAAATAAACAACCAAGCAGTTGTTGGGGATAAGACCAAAGTAATATTAAAACGACTGCTTTTGATGCGCACACACGTATGTTTCAATGTGCGAAAGTAACTTAGCGAAGGTCTGGGGGTTCCGTCCGGCACTACCGCGTGTTCTACTCGAAATAACAATACCTGACACAATGAGACAACTCTCGGACACTTGAATAAGCACAGAATAATGCCTATACCTCTTCTTATGCATGTTATTCATTTCATCGAATTTTTATGACAATACCCAGGGAATTGTTTTACTATATAAATCGGTAAATTTTATTAAATTACCTGGTGACATTACATAAAAATGAAATATTTATTACTTTACATGAATGAGTGTTACATTACTCGTGCGGTATTACATAACACGCTGTAGCAGGATTATTTTCCACATACAAAATGGTAATATGCCCTATCAGAAATGTAAGCTTTGTTAAAACAACAGGTGATCTTCAGAGAGACCGCATGACATCTCCCGCCCACCTAAGTTCTTTGTAAAATGTATGTTCTGTGGGAGAACTGTATAGACCTAGACTGATAACATCACATAGAGAAACATATCTGTTCAAATGGCCGTTTTGTCTCATAAAAGACTACAACGTAACAGAGCGACGATGGTGTGATAGCTGGCCAGTGAAAACCAGTGAAAATCGATTTCCGTGAAGGCTTTCTGTGCTTTAGTTTTCTACATACAACATGAAAACAAGCATGGAAATAACGCCACCCGTAAATTACCTCCCTTTCCCCGTGTTCTGTAATATAACATGGGTACTGTTCAGTGTTGGGTATAATTGATCCCCTTCAATATTACACTCAGCACACCACCACAGATGACATGTATAATTGATCCACCTCAGTATTACATTCAGCACACTGTCACAGATGACATGTATAACTGATCCGCCTCAGTATACAGTCAGCACACTGTCACAGATGCCATGTATAATTGATGGGCCTCAGTATTACAGTCAGCCCACTGTATTACATTCAGCACACTGTCACAGATGCCATGTATAACTGATCCGCCTCGGTATACAGTCAGCACACTGTCACAGATGACATGTATAATTGATCCGCCTCAGTATTACATTCAGCACACTGTCACAGATGCCATGTATAATTGATCCGCCTCAGTATTACAGTCAGCCCACTGTATTACAGTCAGTACACTGTCACAGATGACATGTAGACCGCCATCCACAGCATGGAAAGTAAAACCAGAGAAGCGGCGACAGTCTGACAGTTGGTCACATGGTCACACTTTACCGCTGACACCCGGCTTCACGTCATTTTATCTAAGACAGACCTTTATTCTAACCGTTCTTGTAAACGTTTACACCAGCTAGGCTTCGGCAGATTTAGGTAAACAATTTGCAGTGGTGTTGTTTGCATTTCACATGTAATACGGATGTCACTGGTATAAAATTATTCATATTTAGTAATCAGTAACAGGAAAAGTACAAAGGGACCAGACCTATAAGGGAGAATCCCGGTTTATGCGTCAATACAATACAAAAATTACAGTATGCAGAGTGAAAGGAAAACACTTGTGAAGTATAAAATAAATTGTGGTTAAAAGAGTGACATTTGAAGATTTATAAAACACTATTCGAGAATTTTTTAGATGTCCTCTGAGAAACATATGCTTTATCGAGGTAACTTCCCATAGCTGTCAAATTACGCCGACATTTTACCAACCCGAAACAGGCTGAATGACAAAAATCGGAGCCGTTGCTCAAGTCGGGCTCCTTCGCGTCTGCTCTTTGTACAACCAAAAGGTGCACAGTGTGGCATCTTGCCAGCTCTTCATTCTGGCACTAACAAGGTGATAGGAGAATGATAATGAGTTAACCGCACGATTCATGTCCTCTTCCGGTTTTAACTAAACTGAAGTTTCGATTAGTAAAATTATTTTTAAAGTTATGTCCCCTTTCACAAGGCGGTATTTATTGATCTATTGAGCGTGTATTATGATGTACCTTGAAATTTGTCGTATTATTGAAAATCTATAAAAAAAATCAATAATAATTTTTAAATCTTCAAGCCATATTCTTTTACCACAAATGGATCAATAGTTTCCCAGTCTTTTCCTCTAAAACAGAGAATCGACGACGATGTCATAGTTAACAAATGAACACAAGTAACCGCTGAAATCCATTGCTTCGTGAGTTTACCTCAGGGTTTTATTCTGGTTGAAAATGAAAATTCTAAAGGTAAATACTTAAATAGTAGTAACTTACACCCCACTAAAATATCTCTATTTAACGCTTACTCAGAGTTCCAGAGCAAGAAGTTTGTAAATCAAATGTAGCCAAAATTATTTATTTCTTCAACAATTCTAGTACTCTGTAAAGAAAGTCACAGCACGCGTGCGTGTATAGAACAAGGTTTATGTCTGATGTCTGTAATAGATGGCCTTCTAGGGACAAGGAACAGTACGCATAGGATAAGGTTTATGTCTGATGTCTGTAATAGATGGCCCGCTAGGGACAAGGACTAGTACGCATAGGATAAGGTTTATGTATGATGTCTGTAATACATGGTCCGCTAGGGACAAGGAATAGTACGCATTGGATAAGGTTTATGATACGTGTATAGGGTATGGGTTATAATAAGTGACTCTCTCAGAGCCAGCTAGAAAAGTGCTACTACATGGATAGGAAAATGATAATAGCTGATTCTTCAGAAACATCATTGAAAAAAATAGTGCGTGTACAGGACAAGATTCACTACAGCTGACTTCCCAGAGCCGCCAGGACTAGCCCGGCTGTCCAGACCAGTTTCTCGGCAAGAAGCTTTCCCTGACCATTACAGTTGTCAGAGGCGCACACACAGAGTTGGCCGGCGAAACCCTGGATATTGACACCTGTAATTCCTGTCAGTAGTTTGGTCAGCCCCGATTTATCCCGGTCAGTGCTAGCAGCACATGCCTGTGCGCTCCCTCTGGGCATCTGTACACAACCACGGTTGTAATAGCTGCTGGAAAAGTTGGCTGAAAACAACATGAGCCAGCGTGAGATGGATTTTAATCTCTCTACATTTAAGCCATGGCAGTATCTTGGCTTGTTTTAGATGCCCTTTGCCAAATCAGTGGCCATACTATGCAAACCGTTATATATTAATCTCTTGGCTTCTACAGAATCGTCACCAAGATATGGCTGACATATTGCCGAAGTGGCGTCAATCCATAATCATTCATTCTATTTATTTAATTATTTCATTGGTATTTTACGCAGTACTCAAGAATATTTCACTTATACATTACAGCCAACATTTTGGGCGAAGGAAACCTGGAAGAGAGCGGTGGAAACCCACGACTATCCGCAGGTTGCTGGCAGACTATCCCATGTACGGTCGGAGAGGAAGCCGGCATGAGCTCGACTTGATCTCATAATGACAGCATTGGTTGGAGGCTTCTGGGTCATTACGCTGTACTAGCGCGCTAAACGACTGATCCCCACCCCCTTCCCTATTTCGTTCTAGACCTGCAGCGTTTTATCACACACATCAACATGACCCGTTTGTTTCTTTTCGGAAATAAGTGCGGTTATGATTATGACTGGCAGAAGCGAGATTTGTGCTAGGACAAACCTGCTAACATTAAGTCATAATCCATCCTGGTGGCATTGTATTTGAACTCGTCAGCTCATTGGTCAACATAAGCAGGAATCACTGAGCGACTACAATGTACTGGCTGCTTACTCCACTATACATGAGATGTGCATACGATAATGCTCAGAGCATTAGGAGTAGGGCGGCATGTACATTGTTTTCAAAATCTCACCTGAACGATATTGGACCCTTCCAGAACCTTCGAATTTTGAGCACATCACCAGCATGTCGTTTGTAGAGGGGGGGCACACAACTGGTTGCAACTGTTTGGAGTCGTCGCCTATGGCACATTTTGGTTCGTTTTGACTGTGTTGCGCAAAAAATGCCACAATTTCACTCTCCGAGGAGAATGTGGCGATGTAGCTGCACGAGTAACATTTCAGACCTGTAAACAAGGATATATATTTGTACTGTGACAGTTAACGTTACAGAGCTTATGCATAAGAGACAAACTATTCCAGAAGGGTATCCTCCAGTTTTTAGACTTTCTAATGAAGAAAATACTTCAGCCTTGAAGTCATTAGATTTATTTTGGCAACTAAGCATTGCAGGCAGTGAACATACATACGTAAAATGGGTGTATCAGCCTTTCTTTCTGTGCATATGGAGAACGCAGGAGTTCAGCATTTCACACTACAATGCTGAGGGCCTAGGCTTTCGGCATTTCAGACTGTGCTTACAGAGAAGTTAGGGTATCAGTCTTTTAATTTGTGCCTGCAGGAAACCCAGGAGCTCAGTACTTCAGACAGCGCATGCGGAGAATCCACTGCTTCAGAATTTCAGACTGTGCATGAGGATAACATAGGAGTTCAACATTTCACACTGTGTATACCGAGAACTTAGGGTATCAGCCTTTGAGACTGTGCATTGAGGGAGCCCAGGAGTAAAGCACTTCAGACTGTGCAACCGGAGAGCACACTCGAATCAACATTTCAGATTGTGCAAGTGGAGAATTTAGGAGTTCAAAATTTCAGACTGTACATGCGGAGAACCCCGGCGTTCAGTTCTTCAGACTCTACATGCGGAGAATCCAGGCGCTCAGCTCTTCAGAATGTGCATACCGAGTAGTTAGGGTATCAGTCTTTGAGACTGTGCATTGGGGGAACCCTGGGTGCAGCACTTCAGACTGTGCAGGCGGAGAGTACACGCAATCAACATCTCAAACTGTGCATGTGGAGAACCTAGGAGTTCAACATTTCGCTTTGTGCATCGGAGAACTCAGGCATGCAGTACTTCGGAGAACCTAGGAGTTCAACATTTCACCCTGTGCTCAGGCGTGCAGCATATCGGAGAACCTAGGTGTTGAACATTTCAGACTGTGCACACCGACAACTAACCGCATGCGGAGAACTAGGCGCTTAACAGCTTAGACTGTGCATGCGAAGAACCTAGGTGTTCAGCTTCTCAGTTCGCGCATGCGGAGAACCCACGCGCTTAACATTCACACTATGCATGCGGAGAGCCTATGAATTCAGCATTTCACACTGTGCATGCGGAGAACATAGGAGTTCAACATTTTACACTGTGTATACCGAGAACTCAGGGCATTCTTCTTTCAGACTGTGCAATTGGGAAAGCCAGGAGTTCAGCACTTCAGACTGTGCAAGCGGAGAAACACACGCAATCAACATGTCAGAGTGTGCATGTGGAGAGCCAAGGCGTTCACCACTGCACACTGTTAATGCGGAGAGCCAAGGCGT